>CM034046.1:1937702-1949129 GCA_019804595.1 Bruguiera parviflora
TTCTTGTTAGCAAAAACCATAATTTAATGGACATTGTGTATCATCATGCCCTTGCAAAGAATCCGATCGCTTTCACAAACCAAACTTAGAGGTATATTCATACATGAGTTAGTACTTCGGAAAGTAATTTTCTTTCAAGGTGCTGCAACATTCAAATTTGACATAAATAGCATACTTTTGAATTAGCGAGAAGACAGGACACTGGTGCTAAATCCCAACACTATTTTTAGCCCGATATGAGAAAAAGAACGAAGAAAACAAAAACAAAAACAAAAAAAGAGAGAGAGACCGAATATTCATATCACTACATTGTTGATTATGTCTCTGAAATTGGGATTCATTACAATGAGCTTTCTCTTGCAACAAGCAAATAGCGAATGCCCAGTAACAAGAGTTGGAGGCCCGCCCTACCTTTTGACAGCGAATACCCACATCCGACAGAATTCTTTGTACTCTTTTTTTTTTTTTTGTCGAGGTAATTTGTTTTATACCATTTTACTGGCCATAACATTCCAAAGCCTTTATCAAAAATCCGTAGGCTTAATAGAGCTTGCATTCAACCGCAAATGTTGGTGAACAAGGGCATGGGGTCGCCCGAGAACCTACCCGGATCATTCCGATAGGGCAGGCTTGGGTTGAGTCCAGAACGATACATGTTTGGATGCTGGACCTAGGAGGTGGAACTGGTGTACGATTTTTTAGCGGGATAAAATTTATTTCAGACTTTTCTTTTTTTGAGCAAATTAAAATAATTTTTAATGATTAAAAATCAAAAATTAAGAAGATAATAATTAATATTTTTATGGTGAATCAATTTAACTCACTAAAAAGAGCCAACCAAAATAACAAACACTGTAAGTTATCCACCAATAGGGTAGACCTAGTGAACCGGGCGTTGTGGGACTTACAATTTTAATGGACTTTTAAAGTCAAGAAACCAACCTTCTGTCTTTTTTTGGAAAGAAGAAAAATATCTACGTGTATGAGCTAATGGCATTTAATGGTGAAGATTGCCTTCCTTTCAAAAGCATTCAAAGGAAACATGAGAAATATCTATTCTTTCTGACCTCACACACACACAAAAAAAAGAACTATTCTTTTCTCTCTAAATAAAGTGTAGCCAGTAGCCCGCATAGAGGCCGCACCAACAGCTAGCGTCTTCTCTATTGTATTATGGTTATGATAAAAAGGAAAGAGAATTGAATTCATTAGCAGCCTCTGACATGAGGTGGTAGGAAAGATCCTAAGAAAACGTGAAGAGGGGGGAGTGTATTGTCTACAGCCTCGTGCCAAGGGCTTCTACTGATTCCACTCCTCGTTTCCTCACTTTCAAATGTACGTGTGGGTGTGGAGAGAGAGAGAGAGAGAGAGAGAGAGAGCCCGTGAAGTTAGAAGACCGCTGTATGAAGACACCAACATCCAGGGTCTTCTGACTTGTGTAGGAGTTGGATTCATTGGTAGCCTTTGGTAGGATGGATGTCCTCAAGAATATATAAACACCGAGAGTGTCTTCACTAACAAGCAAGGAAACTCATCTGAAGCACTAGGTCATATGCGTCAGAGATTTGTTACGGGTAATATGACACGGACAGCACAATACAAAATTCTAGTTATGTTCCAGGTTCCTAGGATTGCACCAATGGAGTTAATAGCAAATGCAAAGTCAAGCAATATTGAACCATTAGTAAGCAGCATCACTGCATTTGCAGAAGAGAGAGGCGCGGAACTCTCCGGAAAAACAGTGTGCTGATTGAAGCTGATATCCTTAACTCCTCTGAATGTCAGGTGAACGGCAGAGCAACTATGCAAAAATTTCTGAATCAGTGTATGGAAGCATCAAATCTTGGCTCATAAAAACAAACCTGTCTGTTGTATGACTGAAGAGCACAACCAGCAATCCAGGACCAGGCCTTTTTGTCCACATCATATAAAAGTCCCTTTCCTAGGTTCCAAGACGTAAAACATATAAAGTTATCCTGTCCAAAGCACTCAAACCTCTCAGCTGATAATCTCAACAAAGCTCGGAAATACCTTGGCGGCATCCTACTAATCTCCACCCACATGATCTTTGCATGATGCAATTCCCAGATTCTTATAATTTGAAGAGTACTATAAAGGCCAATCCTTCCAACTAGAAACAAACGCTTCTGAGTGCCAGCAACCAAATATCCATCCAACAAAGACTGTGGGAACTTAGCCGGAATGTGTTCCCAATAACATGTGTCAAGCTTATACATCATCAAGCCAAGCGGAGAAAGGGTTTCCAGATACAATCTGGAGTCACAATAAGCCATTTTTGAGGAGCAAAGATTCACTGCAGGCATGATCTGGTGAAGCAACCACCTGTTGACCTTTGAATCATAAACTTCTGTAGGCAATGACTTATCACCATAAATGTCACTAGTAGCTATCACTTTAAATGACTGGTCTGTTCTATCAACAGCCATTATCAATTGCCTCTGCTGATTATAATGCATACTTGGCAATGCCCTCCAAGTTTGTGTGAGTGGATTACATACTAATGTTCTGAAAATTAGTCCATCAAGCCCAGAAAAGCAAACGAGCCCACCAGAGGAACCAACCAAGCAAAATGCCCAGTGTGGCAAAAAGTTGAATGGAATTCTATACCAAGTTTTCAGCGGCAAGCTAAAAACTGAGCATTGTGGAGTCTGTGAATTCTTCCAAAACGTTAGAAGGCAAGGCCCATGAGATGGCACTTGAGAGTGAAATTTAAGAAAACTACTATCTTGAAGAATCAAATTCCACCTTTTACAAACTGAACGGAGACGAAATATCATGAAAGGAGGAACCCTAGCTAAAATTTCATTTAGCAGATCTTCAGGCAACATAGCCCATAATTTATCCTCCATTTGAACATCAGGGTGAACCGATTTACCGAATGTAGCTGCGGTTTCCTCATCCAAGCCACGGGGTTTCGTTTTGATCACTTTTTGCCTAGAAGGACTAGTATTCCTTGATCCTACCCAGCCCAAGGGACTCGTATTCCTCAACCCACCAATCCTAATGGGCGACACCTGCCTTGGACAAATATCATCGTCCCGGCAAACCCCATTTCTCAACAATGGAGGAACAGATACAGTTGACCCAAATTCAGGTGGTTGCCCAATACCATCCATAGTAATCAAGTCCCAAAATTCCTCACTGATCAAATCTAACCAAATCTCAGAACCCTAGCCAACCCATCAACAATTCTAAACGTTAACTCCATTTATGAACCTAAATTTCTGACATTTCTACGAAAACATCAACACTTTGGAGAACAAACGATGATTCAGCCACGAGAATTAAAAACCCATTAATTCAAACACCAGAAACTGAAACAATAATTAGTACAGCTCTCATTAGATTCAGATCATAAGCCCCAAAATGCATTCGGATCCCAAACTAACAATCTTTGCCGAATGACGAATCCGATCCAAAGATATAAATATGAAGCAGAGATCAATGTGGGTATACTTAACACGTTAAACTTTGGTGGTCATGCGAAGGGTTACCGCTTGGATTCAAGAGTTGTAATCTGCTTTGCTTGTTGGAGGAACGCCTGGTCGGAAGTAAACGTTCTGGCTCTGAAACGAGAGAGGGAGAGACAAGACAACCTCAACGTCTCAGTTTTGTGTTTGTTTTGTTTTGCCGTTACTCGAAAAACATAAAATATTATAATCAAGAAAAATTTTTAGTTTGTGGGGGTTTCATTTGGTGCAGAAGTTTATATAGTGATTCGTTGCACCTTCACTCGTGATTTGACGCATCAGCTTAATAGCAACCGCTGGGAACCATTGATTGTTCTTTCGTTGCTCTATAGTTCAGATCCAATGGTATAGAAACGGATATCATTGGATGATGGTAAAACCGTGAGCGTGCGTATCGTCCACGATGTGATTCGGAGAGCTTGACGGTGAGGATTGACAGCCAAGTAGAATTTCCGTAGAACACCGGCATGGTGCAGCATCCGATGGATGATAAATCAATCGGAATTTGAATATTATAAATCAAAAGTGAGTTTCATTCAGTTTTATATGAATATAATAATAATTATTATAATAATAATTATTATTATTATTATATTTTTTTTGACGGAAATAAAAATATTTATATGGTGGGATAAATGATAACAACAATAATAACGTAACGGGTGGGTGTTGTGAGTTGTGTTTGGGCTCCACAATCGCTGCTCATATTCCTTTTTTTGAAAAACAAAATTAAGGTTGTTATAATTTTGAAAATGGCACGTTTGCATACAGCTGTTTATTGAAGACATACTGCTGCTGCTAATATATATATATATATATATGCTGGGTCCAAGGGAGTGATGGGGTCTTCAAAAGATGGCTTCTTTGAGACCAAGTATAATTTTGAAATTCTTCTACAATGAAAGTTGAAGTTCCAACTACTAGTGAACAAATGGAAATGTACCACCAGAAAGGAAAAATGCAAATGGTAAAAGAAAAAGTCAACATATTTGGGCATCAGAGACAACTTCCTGTACCTTTCCAACACGAGAAGTTTGTGTCGTCCAATCTCTAAAATTTTTCTTGGTCTTGATCGGCCGAATAGACGCTGTCTTGCAGCGCAAATTATCCCTGTAAAACTTTGAAAACAGATTTTCTCAATAACACTTCGGTTAAATTTTACATTAAAATTTTGGTGTTCTTTTATTTTCTCAATAACAAGATGAAGCATTGGGCCAAAATAATAATAATAATAATAATAAGGGAAAACTCATTTCCGTTCCGAGGCATGAGATTGAAGCTTATGCAATGCATTCAATAACACAAGACACAAGTGCAACAAAAGGGCTCCTGACAGAGTAATCACTGTCCAAACAAGGATTACGCGGGATCAAGGACTTGAACAACATAAAAATTGCCTGAAGGCTCATGTTTGCAGGCCTGGCGAAGCGGAGGATCCTACTTTAAAGGAAAGGGAAAGGATTTGTTCATCGTTAAGGTTGAACAGATGGCCCCTGAAAGCTGACGGCCTTAAAAGAATAGAACGCGACTACGTGGGACCCCTTATTTGCGGCCAGAAATTCATAGACAAATACTTAAATTACTTAAATTTTTAATTATTTGTAGTCTCTACAAAGCCGATTAAATTTTGAATTCAAACATGAAAATTTCAAGTATTGACCAACAAATTGGAGTGGGAATTAGCCAAGATAATTGCCTTAGCATTGTTCCCGTTTAATATCTTTTATGGATCTGGATTGAGCATATATTTAATTATTAACCTAACCGATACTATAGTAGCCGGAGATCTTTTGTGAAGCTTTTTTTTTTTTTTTGGGTATATTGAAAAACTCAAATAATGCAATACCCGAACATTCTCACAAACAAGACTCCAAGTCCAGCATTTTACGCCTCCAAGAAATAGCAGAAGGATGAGAGAGTTATATGCCAGACACGAGGCCCTCCCTCCTTCAGTATATGTCTAGACGTAATCGCGTTATCTGTGCGAAAATTTGATTCGTAATGCCATCTAAAAGGCATTCAACACTGTATATGAATAAGAGTTTTGATATCAAATCGTAAAAAAGATAAAAATAACAACACAATGGATGAATATTTTTCATCAGATTATATATATATATAAAAGAATCTAACATCCCTCGTCTGGGGTTTTTTTTTTTTTTTTGGGCCATAAGAACCAATTGTTCTAGTTGAATTAAAATTTTGTTCTAGGAGTGATGCTAATGATACACGTCAGAGTAGACGCTAAATAGATCACGAGAAAACTGAAATGAGGGAAGATTCCATGCACGTATGGGAAAAAAATAATTGTTTTTATTTTATTTTTTTTTTAAAGGAAAAGGCCAACAACAAATATATTTGCTGCAAAGAAAAAAAGAGACTTTTCCTTAAAATACGTGCCTTGGTCCCAATACACTGCCAAATTCACCCACGTTTTCCTGCGAAGAAATACAATAATAAAAGCTCATTGTGGCATTACATATTAGTGGGAAGCGGCGAAATTCATTAATTTTTTTTTTATTACACAGATCGGTTAATTAAAAAGAAGCAAAGCTTGCAGATTCTTATTTTCCAACATCGGATGGAACTCAAAATGTTTGGCATGTCTATCCATGTTTGTATATCCACACACAACCGCCGTCTCTTTCTTTCTTTAGTAACAATACATTAATTTGCCAATAAAAACTGAAGTCCTGGAAACAATACCCCCACCTGACTTACATTGACTGTATATTGATTGTGTTTATGTATATAAATAGACATGACTATTACCGTATTCCTTTAAATTATCGGATTTTTCATTCAGAAATTGGAAAATAAAGAGAAGCAAAAAAACAACTAATCCAAAATTCTCAACCCCGCAACCATTCTTGGTAAGAGAAATTGGGATTTGTGTATAAACTATACAGAAAATGTAATTCAATTAAAAAATGGCTGTTTCTTTAGAAAGCGTGAAAACCGGGATCAAGCCGACCTTGAATTGAAATGAAATATGAGCAAAAGCGGACTTTACTTCTCTGTAATCTACGGGACAGGATCTCTTCTGTCGGCAAATTTTGTCTGGAAGCCATGTTTAAACATCCTATTTCATGTTTTATTATGCATGCATGCATAAATAAATAAATAAATAATTACGCCCACTCCTATCAATCTTGGCTTTGCTCTGCAAGCGATGTGAAGTCGGGACGTGTTTTATTATGAGCCACAATCTGTCCTCTTGCCAAAACTCGACCATTCTTTTTACTTGTTTATTTTTCTTAACTCTTCCCCCCCCGGCCCTTTTTTTTTACAGGCGTCGGTGGTATGCATATCATGTTGATATTGATTGTTCATTGGTATTCATCTATTGGAATGGGATTTTTGTTTCAAAGTTACGGTTTTTTTGTTACAAATTTTAGCAATTTTTTTTTAACTCTACGGAATTCCAATAAAAAAAGAAAAAACAGCCAAAAGAAATCAAAAAATCAAAATTTTGAACGAATTCGTACCGAACATGATTGGGCTGGCAAAACAAGCGGGAAAACAAGAAGCACGCAGCCGAACAGGCGGCCACCCCCCCCCCCCCCCAAGGACACGTGGCATAACAGATCACAGCTACGCGCAAATTCAACCAATAGAGAAGAAGAAAAAAAAAAAAACAAATGAAATGCAAATTTTGGAATCCTGTAAATCGGCACGGCACGTGTCCTATTCTGTTTCCTTTAAACTCGCTGGATATTCCTCCACGTCCCCGTCTTCTCCGTCTTAGTTGTTTTCTTCCAGTTTCTCTCCGTCCAAACACTCTATTAAGCAATAGCCCCAACCCCAAACGCCTTCGATTCCCATTGCCTCTCGATACCCGGTTCGTTTTTTAATTCTTGGAGTGCAACTGAATCGGGTTTCCTAGAAATTTCGACGTGCTATGATTCAAGTTTACTTTTTTTTCGTGGGTTCTTTTATGATTTGAGCTAGATTTTTCCGTGTCTTAAATCTACCAGTAGAATTGGGTTCTGGGTAATTTTTATTTTTCTCTGGGCTTTTTCTTTTTTATTTTATTTTGGGTGGTGGTGATTGTGATGGGGGCGGCTACGTCGTCTTTGGCGGCAAAGTTCGCGTATTTTCCGCCGTGTCCGCCGTCGTACGAGGTTGTAATTGACCAGGTGAGTGGTAAGCTGAGGATGGTCTCTTCCAGGATTCAGTTGGGTTTGGGGTTGAAGGAAAACGTCGATGTTTTGAAGCTGAATACCAAGAGAGGGAATCAGGTGGTGGCCGTGTACTTTAAAAACCCCGCGGCCTCGCTGACTTTACTATACTCTCATGGTAACGCCGCCGATCTGGGTCAGATGTATGACTTGTTTAGAGAACTTAGTTTGCATCTGAGAGTTAACTTGATGGGGTAAGTCACTTCACGCTATTATTAACTTAGAAAATTTTCCTTTCTTTTGGGAGTTTATTGTTTGTTTGAGCTTTGAAGTGATTGGTGTTTTTGTGTATGCAGGTACGACTACAGTGGGTATGGACAGTCGAGTGGGAAGGTATGGTTCTTTATTTGGCTGCAGAGAAAGTATGGCCTGAAATAATTTTCTCCCTTTTTCTTTTTGTTGGATTTGGATTGTTTGACAGCAGATTTTGAAAGGAGGGGGAAGTTGAGGAAATGGAACTTTGAAATTGTAAACTTTCTGTTCCATTTTCTTTATGATATTTTGCGCTCAAGATATGAGATTATATTTTAGAACTCAAATGGTTTGAATAGATTCAGGTAGGGTTGAAGGAATGCCAAATGTTGTGGGTTTCTTTTGGAGGTGATGTGGGAAGGGCACTCGCTCATTTGCACTGCTATCTTACAAGAATAATAAAGTCATCATGAAGCTAAGCATGCAGCTTCTTTATACTTTTTAAACATCTTAGTAAACTAATCAAGTATCAGTTTTATATGTAAATTTAATGGCCATCTCAAGTATATGGAGTGTCAAACTTGTGTTTTTTTTTTTCCTTTCCTGGCAGTATCTAGAGAATAACTGAAATGTTAATTGTTGATTATTATTCTGTTTTGGACAGCCAAGTGAGCAGAATACTTACGCTGATATAGAAGCTGCCTATAGGTGCCTTGGAGAAAACTATGGGGCGAAGGAAGAGGATATTATCTTATACGGGCAATCAGTCGGGAGTGGACCCACTTTAGACCTGGCAACCAGTTTACCAAAATTAAGAGCTGTGGTTCTTCACAGTGCAATCGCATCTGGCCTCCGTGTGATGTGCCCAGTGAAGCGAACCTATTGGTTCGATATATATAAGGTTAAACACTCACAACACTTGGTTTTTGTGTCCAATCTGTGTAAATGAATTGTAATCTTATGGTAGTTTGCTTATTTGTTTTGCAGAATATTGACAAGATACCATTTGTCAATTGTCCTGTACTTGTGATTCATGTGAGTCTTCCTTTTCTTGTTTTGGTTTTATGGTGATGGCAGAGTACTTATATGTGCTTCTGAGAGTATGGCATCTAGGGTTCTTGTTTCTGCCTTTTTTTGGCACTGCCATAGATATTTGTTGGTAGAGATGTCGCCTTTTGGTCTTCCACTTTAAACCAACCTTTTGTGTACTTGAATCAATTCTTTGAAAGTTTAGATGGCGACATGTTAAAAGAATGATATTATATTCAGTTACTTGAGAATCCCCATATGAAGCTGTTGGTTAAAAATTCAAAGTGCTGCATTTTGATGCTTCTGCCTGTTGCTTATCTCCATCTTATTGTTGGTTGAATAACATGTCTGAGGCCGTGTGTGGCTCTTCTATCCTGCTGAAAAAGAATATGCTGCAGAGAGCGATTAGTTGTGATTTTGGCATAGTTGATTTTGTGTGGTTATTGTCCATTCTGTTGGTTGATACTTTTCATGTCCTCTCAGCTAAAGGTCAAGAATTCTTAGTGAAATAAAGGAAGCAGCCATATCATGTGGAGTGCCTAACCATATCTAGATTTTTACAGTCTTGTCAATTCTTTGTGGTTTTTAAATCAATGATAATTTGTGTTGATAGTCACTCTACCTATTAAAGGAGAGATCTATCTGGGGCATGGTTCTTAAAAAAAGTTGGTCCATCTTTGCTTGCAAAATCTTGTCTAAAGCATATTCAACATGCTCGTTTAAATTTTGCTCAGTATTTCCCTGATTCTAGGTGGCCATTTACATTTAGGCGGTAGTTCCCTAGTTCTATTTGCCCCATTAAATTTTGTCAATAATTCCCCAGTTCTCTTTAAAACATGCCTGTGATTATGAAGCTGTGTCCTTCACAATGAGAGGAGGTGAGGAAAGAAATGCAATGCAAACTCAGTTTCAAATTCTCTTATCTTTTGAAAAGGAAAAAAGAAATTTCAACTGTCTTGTTTCTTTTTCTTGCCGTCAACTTTTTCCTCTCTCCCTGTTGCCCCCTTCCTATCTATGATACTTTTTCCATACTTTCCGAGTAGCCACTGCAATGAAATATTGTGAAATGGGAATTCTGGTTGAACAGTCAAGGTTTGAGATTTTTTTGTTTAAGTGGTTGTCACTTCAGTATAAAACATTCTTTTTTGTTATAAAATGAGCCGCTGCGATAAGCAGTGGGCATTTTGTGGTCTCTGTTGTCATGTTTTTGTGGGTTAAGTCTAGGTGTCATATTATGCCAAATGCTGACATATTGGCTAGCTGTGCACTGCCTTCATCAATTGGAGCTGGAATTTCTATCACATAAAAGCATTATTACTTACCAGCGTCTTCTCAGGTTTTGCTCATTCTGTGGGTTTTGTTTCTTTGTGATTTCCTGTTGCTTGCAGGGAACTGCTGATGATGTTGTGGATTGTTCCCATGGCAAGCAGCTTTGGGAGCTTTGCAAAGAGAAGTATGAACCTTTATGGGTTGAAGGAGGGAATCACTGTGACTTGGAACTTTACCCACAATATATCAAGCACCTGAAAAAGTTCATATCAGCAATTGAGAAATCATCACATATGAAAAAGTGATGTGGACCAGATAGAGATCAATCTGACAATCCCCGTAAGAGCACAGACTTTGGAGAGGCTAAATCAATTATGGACCAGAAAGAGAAAAGAGAAGACCCTAGACAAAGCACAGACCATGGAGACAAATCAATATTCAGTGTAGATAGGAAAGAGAAGACAAGAAAATGTGAGGATGTCCCAGAGAAAGAGAGCAACAGTGCAGAGCTCCCCGAAAAGGCAAGGAACAGCATTGATCGGTAAGCTGGCTTAAAGAGGTATTTTTTTCATCAGTTTTTCCTTAATGTGTGTACTTCATTTTTCTTCCCTGTGCATCGCACAATGTGGCAGAGCTCTTGTGCTTCTGTTGTATCTGATGAATGGATTTTGGTAGCAGCTTTGGTGATATGATAAGGTCTGTTGGATTGTGCAATATGGGTTGTTTCCAGCCAACGGCTACAGCCCTCTGATGAAGAAGAAAAGTCTATGCCCATAGCAACAGTTCTCTGTGGAAGACAGAAGGTCTATCCACATATTTGAAGCGGTGTTCTGCTCCGGTATATAAATATAGGAAGCTAATTTAACCAGCCACGTGATTTGTCCGCCACTTCATTGTCTGCAGAGTTACATATTCTTTTTCTCCCGTGCATAACTCTCTGTGCACATAACACGTGAAATGCATCAACATTTTCGAGTGGCTCGGTTAACTTTTTCACAATGCACCCTTCTCTTTCCTTGCCATGAGAATATTATGTATGAACTCATGAAAACTGTAAGGAGAAGGCAACTGTAATCTGTAGAGAGAAATCTTTAAGACTTGGGCTGCAGGCCATGGAATGCTTTATTCGCATTTCTTTAGTTTGATCCATTGTCCCATAGGTTTGTTCTCTTTTTCCCCCTGTTGGTTCACATGGAGGGCCGAAGCCCAAAAAGAGACACTACAACAATATCGTCGGCTAAGCACACTGGAGAGAGTATGCATTA
>CM034046.1:1949229-2081604 GCA_019804595.1 Bruguiera parviflora
TGCTTTAGGTTGGAAGCTCTTAGGTTATGGAAACATTATAAACATGTGCAGTTGTTATAATAATGGGTTCGATAAATACTAATGTGACAATGTGATAGGATTTTGTTATATGCAAGAACGAAACTATATGATTTGTACTTTTGATGATCAGAAAAACTACTAATGTAATTCTTGTAACCTAACTTGAACTTTTTCCTATATTATATGTAATTTTTAGAAGGGTATAATGTGAATCACTCCTTAAATTTCTAATGACAAATGTAATTTACTAAAAGTATGGAGCCGAAGAAAAAATAATTGGGAATAAAAGCCAAGAAGTTTAATTGGGCTTGCGATTGATCCATACTAGCCGGTGGGGTCCATCCAAGTCTTCATAATTTCCAGCGCTAGTCCCCGAAGGAAGATACAATTGCGGAAATGCCCTTCCTGATGCCGGATGGCTGAAAGAGCCCAAAACAAAGAAGGTTTTGGGAGGGTTTAAGGCGGCTGCTGCTGCTAACCCTCCACGCATTCTGTTATTCTCCATTCCTCTGTTTAATTCGATGTATACCCTTTTTGTCTTCACGAACCCACTTCCATCTAGGCCTCAATCTCTTGATTTCCGCTTAATTTGGTTCACTTCTTCAAGCATTTTACACTGATTTGATGTTCGTTACGGAGCCACCCGTACTGTCTGCAAGAAAGTTCGATCACCTCATTAGACCCTCAATTCCTTGTCTCAAAACACAAAAAGCATCCTCAGTTATGTGGAGAAACGTCGCCAATCAAGCCATTTCGAAGCGATATTCAAAGTCCCTCAATTTTCTTTCTTTTTCACGGTCTTGCAGCTTTCTTGGCTTCTCTCAGGAACCCATTTTTCCCGAGAAATTCAAGTTTTATCCATTAAAGGTCTCAAATCCCCAACTGGGGCTTTGCCGGGCCGGTGGAATCTGGACTCATGAGGATCATCTTAGCAAGCCAGGGTTTGGGTTATTGAGAAACGGCGATAACAATAGCGGTAATAATGTTTTGCTGTCTAATGGGTATTTGTGTTGTGGGCTTTGCCCAAGAGGGTACGCCAGTGTAGCTGAGGCAGTTCCCTCATCAACAGATGTCGAAGATGAGGTGTCTTTTGTTGATGAAGTGCAGGAATTGGTGCAGGAAATGAGGAGAGAAGATGAAAGGGTCAGCGAACACAAGATGGCTGGGAAGCCAAGAGTTGCGCGTGGGATAGGGTCAGATAAGTTTAATGCTTTGAGGAGAAGGCAGGTTAAGATTGAGACTGAAGCATGGGAACAAGCAGCAAATGAGTATAAGGAGCTTTTGATGGACATGTGTGAGAAGAAGTTGGCTCCAAATTTGCCTTATATGAAAGCCTTGTTTCTCGGTTGGTTTGAGCCTTTGAGAGATGCTATCCTGAAAGAGCAGGAGTTGATTAGACTTGGTAAAATTAGGCCAGGTTATGCTCCATATTTCGATCAGTTGCCGGCTGATATGATGGCAGTTATTGCCATGCATAAACTGACGGCAATGATGATGACATGTGGAGAACATGGACGTGCAAGGGTCGTGGCGGCTGCTTGCCTTATTGGTGATGCAATTGAGCAGGAGGTGGGTGATATTCAAGCTGTCTCCTTTGTTTTCTCTGCTGGTTGTTGTGATTTGAATTGTACTTGGACATCTTTTAATTTATTTATTTTTTCCTTTGGGGTGGAAAGGAGTGGGTATTAATTTTCGAGTTTTCATTTTTCCCGGTACACTATACTCGACTCTTTCATTTGTGATTCCATTTGGGCCCTAAATTAAGGCAGGGCAGAACAATGCAATGTAGCACCATTTGATGCATCAAGTTTCCATGCTTTTCTACCTTTTCATTTGACCTTTTATGCCATGCCCCTCATGGGGTGAATTTTGATTCCTTTTTTTTGAAAAAAAAAATCCAAAACTATTCATCTCTCAATGGATATACATGGATTCATCACAGGAGTGAATTTCTTATCAGTCTTTCGTACAATGCATATCCTATTTAATTCTTAGAAATTTTGAGTTGCAATGGATTCATACTCTTTTGTTGTTTTCTTTGAGTAACAATGCCTCTGTCCCTTCAGCTACAAACATTTGTATTAATGCCTTGTTTTATAGCTGGTAGAACTTTTCTGATTTAGGCTTTAATGGCATATTATATCCAAATATTTGTTCCTCCCTTCACTATTACTAAGTTCCTTCCATTTGTTTTCTTCAAGCTGAGGAAATAGAAACACCCGGGCATGCTAATCTTGGTCCATATTGCAGTCATAGCAACTGCAGACTTATTTCTTCTGTAAATTATGAGAACTAATTTGTATCTTATGGGCAGGTTAGAATACAGAAGTTCTTGGAGAATACAAAACAGAAAAAAGATAATGGTGAGAAGAATAAGGAAGGTGAGTATGATGCTGCCATGGAGGAGAAAGAAAAGCTAAGGAAAAAGGTTACTGAATTGATAAAAAGACAAAAGCTGGCAGCAGTAAGACAGATTGTGAAGGGAGAAGATGATTCAAGACCCTGGAGTCAGGATGCTAAGGCTAAGGTTTGCTTTCCTTTAATCATTAGTGAGAGCTAATTTACTCCTTACATACACAGTCAATACTAGTAATGATCTCTGTCCTTGCACTTTGCAGGTTGGGAGCCGTCTGATTGGATTGCTTATAGAGACAGCTTATATACAGCCTGCTGCTAATCAGTTAGATGATGGTCCACCTGATATTCGACCTGCATTTATACACACATTTAGGACCGTGGCCAAAGAAAAGTAAGCACTCATTTTTGTTGCTGGATGGTTGTTTTTCCCTTTTCCCTTGTAATCTCTTTAATTTGACACTGATTGGCCTTTGTTTGAACAGGAAGACAAGCAGAAGATATGGTGTCATTGAATGTGATCCACTGGTCCTCAAAGGCCTTGAGAGAACTGTGAGTAATCCTGTTATACATCTGTTGTTTTAGAGAAAACCCAACTCCATCATTGCTGCTAGGATCTTCAGGGCATAGGAGATGTGCTTTTTCTATGAGGGATTTTTTATATGTACATCATTCACATTACTGGAATTGCATGCTGGTGGTTGGTAGTAAATTTATAATTTACAAGCTGATAAATTGGATTTTATAACATTAGAGCTGATACACATAGAATCTGTACATTTTTTATTGTCCCCATTCTTGAAGCTCTCTCTCCCCACCCCCCTCCTTTTCCCTTTTCCTTTCTTTTGTGAGGAACCATAAATGTTTTTTTTCCCCCTTTTTATGCAGGCAAGACACATGGTTATTCCTTATATGCCAATGTTGGTACCACCAGTCGAATGGACAGGGTATTGCAAATTTTGCTTTTTATTTGGCAGCCTTACTGCTTTTTATCCTATTTTAATATCAACTACTTTATCAGCTATAAACTCTAAAGCTCAAATAATTCATACTGGGAAATGTTGTTTCAGTTTCTATAGCATGATATATGGAACTGGCAACATTTTCTTCTCTTCTTTTTTTCTCCCTCTCAATGAAGTTGAGTACCTTGGACACCGTTTTTAGTCTGCCAAAAAATTTTTGATTTATGAGCTTATAAACTATCATTTTTCATTGAAATGCTAAAGAGTACGTTTATAACTAATTTTTTTCTCTCAAGACTCTACTCAAATAGGATCATAATCAGGGAATGGCCTTTTTGTAATAAAAGCTTTTAGGAAAGACTCATTGGTGGCATTGATAATTTAAGTGATGCAATTTTGATCCCTGGGGATGTTTTGATGAAAAAATCTTGGACTTGCAAGCACAATTCATTTTTCTTTTTATATGAAATTGATAAATGATAGTTTCTCTGGGTAGGTAGAACAATTATTGATGGTTCCTTCTCTCTTCAGCTTAATAACTTTAAGAAGTGCATAATGGAAAGTATGAATAGATTTGTAATTTATAGAGACTTTGGGATAAATTGGCCAGTATGGTGACAAAACATATTAAAGGTCAAATAATTTATCTGTGAGAATTTAAACCTGGAACTGATCTTAGATAGTAATTTGAGCTCTTTCAATTTAGTTGGCTTGGAAAAAAGATCTATTTGTTTTTATGCCCTTATATGTAAGGGTTCAGGGATCTCTTGTTCAAACATATTACAAATTGCAGGGAATAATCTAGTTAATGGCTTATTTGTGGCCCTTGCATGAATCTGCAAGATAATAAGTTTTAAATATTTCTTACAGATTATTCTTCATTAACCAACCAATGTTTTTGGCCCACTGCAGTTATGACAAAGGGGCTCATTTGTTCTTGCCATCCTTTGTCATGCGAACCCATGGTGTTAGACAACAACGTGAAGCAGTGAAGAGGACTCCTAAACCACAATTACAGCTAGTTTTTGAGGTGTTCAAAGCTTACATAAAATTGCATATTTGTTTTTGTTTTTTTTTTAACATAATAACATAACTTGAGAGCCTCAAACCCCACAGTGTTTATTAGCCAATAATGGAATGCCTTCCTTGAACCCCACGGTGTGGGATGCTGTGCACTTTGGCGCCTTTTTCAATAATAACATGAGAGAAGAATAGATCAGCTTGATTAGCCAATACTTGTTTGTAGTTTCACCAGCTTACTATATGTTTTTGCTAGGTTTTTCTAATAATAATTTGGAAATATATGCCAGGCTCTGGATACTCTTGGAAACACCAGATGGAGGGTAAACAAGAGGGTACTTAGTGTTGTAGAGAGGATGTGGAATAGCGGAGGCCGCCTTGCTCATTTGGTAGACCGCAATGATGTGAGTAGCTACTACAAGCTCTATATTTGAATGCTTCCACAATTAATTCATGTTATTCAAGCAATAATGTATTTCATTTTTTGTGCTTATGAGGCAGTTCTGATATATTCTCTTCGTTAGAGACCCTTTTCATCTAACCTCTTCCTTGCAGGTTCCTTTACCAGAGAAGCCAGATACTGAAGATGAAACTCTTTTGAGGAAATGGAAGTGGAAAGTCCGATCTGCAACAAAAGAGAACAGAGAGAGATACTCTCAACGTTGTGATGTAGAACTCAAGCTTGCTGTAAGATCCATTACACCTCAGTAGAGAGTAAATTTTCAATTTCCTGAAGTTTTTTATGCTAATGAAATTTATTTGGTTCAGGTGGCACGTAAAATGAAGGATGAGGATTGTTTTTATTTTCCACACAATGTTGACTTCAGAGGGCGTGCATATCCTATGCACCCATACTTAAATCATCTTGGTTCTGATCTATGTCGGGGTATCCTGGAGTTTGCAGAGGGGCGCCCTCTGGGAAAATCAGGCTTACGGTGGCTGAAGATCCACCTTGCAAACCTATTTGGTGGTGGTGTGGACAAGTTATCATATGAAGGTCGGATAGCTTTCACAGAGAATCACTTGGATGATATATTTGATTCTGCAGATAAGCCACTCGAAGGATCTCGTTGGTGGTTGCATGCAGAAGATCCACTCCAGTTCCTGGCAGTTTGCATTAATCTCAAGGAAGCTTTGAGAAGCCCTTCTCCAGAAACATACATTTCCCATGTTACTGTGCACCAAGTATCTCCTTCACCCTGTTTATCTGATTGTGCTCATATGAAGTTTTTGTAATCTTTTTTTGAAAAAATATTTCTGGGCACTGCACTAGGTTGGGTTGTGGAGTTAGGATAGTGGATAGGGTAAGAAGATTGGGGAATAAATTGACTGATTATTTACTTTTTCTTTCAATCGTGGTTCTATGTCTTTTTTCTTTTTTTATTTGGGTATCTCAGAAAATTTAGCTCTAATTGTAAACAGGAAAAAATGATGAGTCTATCTTCTCTAATATGGATTTTGTTTTCTGTTCCTTTTTTGTGAAAAACAAAAGTATGTTACATGTTTTATTGGATGATAGAGTTGTTTGTTGTGATTGGGCAAGTGCCCTCCAGGGTACTGTCCTCTCAGTCATCTTGTGTTCAAGCAGAAATGTTAAGAACTGTATGGATGGAGAAGGAGGTGGATGTTATTTCTCTACAGTTTGATTATTGAGGGTTTTTGGGGGTTAATAAAATGCTCTGAATTTCTGTATGTATGGGTGGAAACGTATGCTACATTTATGGATTTCAGATAAAGGCTGTAAAACTGCCTGGTTTTGCTCGTTCTAGGTAAATATGAATTGTATGCGTCCACTTTATGGGGGCTGAATGCCCTCTTTTGTTATCCCTTGTATAAAATCTGTACTCTCTATATCCAAATGGAGGAGAATTAAAGGGAAAAGAAAAGGGGAAAAGGCAAGAAGAGGATGCCTTCATGTTTTCACTTCTCTTCAATGCTCATTGGTCTTATTTTGTTGTAGGAGCTAGAACTATAACTTTTCATAAGCTCCTTTCCATTTATTGCCAAGCCGCATCTCTCTCTCTCTCTCTCTCTCTCTCTAGTTCTCCAATTTGACCTGTCATGGATTTACTTATTTCTGATTGTGTCTTTATGTAGGATGGTTCCTGCAATGGCCTACAACACTATGCTGCACTTGGCAGAGACAAGGTGGTGGCATTATTTAGTAGAAATGAAAATCTGTGATTTTGTGTTCTTTAGTGATGTTCTTGAATAAATGAATCCTCTATTTTATTCATCTTTTTTTTTTTTTAAAATCTTTTGCAAGTATTTGATACCATCTTTTTTTTACACATATAGGCTGTCTTCTCAAACTTTGTTGCACCATTTTCATTTAAACACCCATCCCCACAAAAAAAAGCCTGTTCTGTCTGCAAATTCACGTTATACTTTACTGGTAATTTTTTCCCTGTTTGTTTGGTAGTTGGGAGCGGCTGCTGTTAACCTTGTAGCTGGGGAGAAGCCTGCTGATGTCTACTCGGGAATAGCCGCAAGGTAAGCTGTTTACTTAAGAAAATTGAAGGAGATTTGGGCACAGTATTGTTAGGTGAACCAATCAAGCTGGTAAATTTGTGGTCCATATTAAAACATAATCCAAAACTCAGATCTAATAGTCTAAAGCTAATTGCTGAAATATGAGAAATCAATCTACTTATGAGAAATTTATGTTAACTTTTGGTTTTCTGTGTTTGCTTTTCTTCCTTTTGCATTCTATCTATGTATGCACACATATCAATAATATTTCATTGCTTATTGTTTAGAAAGGGAAGTGGTCTTAAAAGCAATGTCATGATAAAGTACATTTTATTGTGCAGGGTACTTGAGATTATGCAGAGAGATGCACAGAAAGATCCTGCAATTTTCCCTGATGCACTTCGTGCAAAGGCATTAATTAATCAGGTTCTATAGAATGTTTTATTCTTGCTTATCACTATCTTTTCTTACTGAGGAAACCTTAACCTACCTGCACTAGGCCAAAACCTGTGCATTCTCCTCCTTGTTGAGTCTAGAGTGTCATCTTGCCTGATGGATTTTCTTATTTTGCCTTCCATATTTTAACTGATAGCTGACCTGGATCTTGGTATTGCCTAGGTGGATAGGAAATTGGTGAAGCAGACAGTGATGACTTCTGTGTATGGTGTCACTTACATTGGCGCAAGGGACCAAATTAAGAGGCGGCTGAAAGAACGTGGTTTGATTGTAGATGAGTCAGATATCTTTGGTGCTTCTTGCTATGCTGCAAAGGTAGGACCAGAAGATTGACACAGCTTAACCTCACTTGCATGGAACACACATACTTGTCTGTGACTGACTATTGCATTTTATTTCCTGAGCAGGTTACCTTAACTGCCTTAGGAGAGATGTTTGGAGCTGCACGAAGCATCATGCACTGGCTTGGTGACTGTGCCAAGGTGTCTCCCCCTTACTCATTGGTCTTTTTTTTTTATTTTTACATTTAGTTGCTTTATAAGTAGTTCGACATTCATGTTTGCTAGTTGTTTGCTAGCTGTGTGACTAATAACCAGATTACTTGATCATGGTCAGATTATTGCCTCTGAAAATGAGCCTGTGAGGTGGACAACTCCACTTGGGCTTCCTGTTGTGCAACCTTACCGTAAATTAGGGAGGCATCTGGTAAGTTCTGCAAAATTTGCAGGATCATAAATGATGATTGGTGTTGTTATTACATTGCCCCAGTTAAGAGGCCAATATAACTTAGCATCCCATTATACAATTGCCTGCAGATCAAAACTTCTCTACAGGTTTTAGCACTGCAACGCGAAACTGACAAGGTGACTCTACCTAGCTTTGTTACTGGTTTCTGGTTAATTGGCTTGTAAATTTTCTGTTTTCCATTGCCAGTCTAGGTGTTAACTATGCATAGCACCACATATGTGAAATATATTGGCAACATGTTGTGAGGAATTGGGATAAGTTGTCTGAGGATCATAATTTATTAACCCTGCATGTCTTTGCATCTCTTCTAGGCTGTTCTTCAATGCTCTTCAATGTCTCTGCCAGTCTAAGTATCTTTCCCTGCATGTCTTAGTATTTTCCTCAACTTCTTTCTCACTAACTGGCATCGCTATACACCCTTTTGGTAGTTCCATGGGTGGGATGGGGTAGCATTGTGGTGGTGTTGAACTTAGCACAACAGTACTTCCAAAATAAATGCCCACCAACAGGGTCTAAGGTGGCTGTCCCTGGGGATGTAGAGATGTAGGTGACTTAAATTTTGCATGTAGCTATGGTGCTTGATAATCAATAAGTTGGCTTGCATGAAACATGTATGTGATGTATTTCAATATGCTCTCATGCGCACCTCCTTCTCTACCAGCTAGAACTAGTTTGGAGACTAACCAGAGGCATGCTAGGAATTCATTACAAACTTGAATGCATAAGGCTCTGCTTGGGCCTCAATCAATGTTTTCCCAATATTTGTTGGAGCTGCATCTGCATTTAAATGGAACAGAGAGATGAAATTTTAGCCAAACTTGGCACAGCATTATGGAGAAACAAGAGGCTAATCTTATATTTGGAATCTCTAGGGCATTAGGTTCTGCCTGTGACTAAAATATTGAAGGGAATGAATTAAGGATGGAATTCTGGGTTTCAAATGTCTAATTTTTCATTCTTCTGTTACTGATGCAGGTCATGGTCAAGCGGCAGAAGACAGCTTTCCCTCCAAATTTTGTCCACTCCCTTGATGGTTCTCATATGATGATGACTGCAGTTGCCTGCAAAAGGGCAGGCTTAAATTTTGCAGGTTCTTTTGCAGTGGGATTACCTTCCCTTACTTCTTTATCTATCATTTTCTTTCCTCATTGCTGTATGCTGGCTTGTGACGACAGGAGTCCATGATTCATATTGGACGCATGCATGTGATGTGGATCAAATGAACACTATACTTAGAGAAAAGTTTGTTGAGCTGTATGAGACACCAATATTGGAAAATGTAAGTGTAATTTTAGTTCTATTGACTTGAAAACTCATATTCCATGCCAAGTAAACCTTAATCAAAATTTATGAAACACCTTCATAATGTTGAGTTCTGGCAGTTGTCATTGTATACAAAGCAAAATCTTAATCAAATGTACTGCTTCGTGTTTGTTGGGTCAAGTGAGTTTATTAAATAGAAACATTCCTTGTTTAATTGATCTTGGTTGTTTCATTTGGTGGGAGAAGGGAAAAGATACTTAGTATTAAGATGGTAGATCGTCAATCTTCAGCTCACTGTTGTTTTAATCGTACAATGTGACTTGGTATCATATGATGTCTTTTTTAACTCTAGCTCTCTGTGGAGTAGTTAGTGACATGTTTCATCATATCTAAGTTCTAATTCCTCCATCATTTTATCTCTTGGCAGTCATCATTTATACCATGTTTCTCTCTCTCTCTCTCTCTCTCTCTCTCTCTCTCTCATATTTTGTGTGCAGTTGTTGGAGAGCTTTCAGCAGTCTTTTCCTAACTCACCTTTCCCCCCGTTACCTGAACGGGGAGAGTTTGATTTGAGGGATGTACTGGAGTCACCCTACTTCTTCAACTGATCAGCTGCTATAACTTCCTTTAAGTAACCTTAGGGTGGCTGGATGCGTTTGTAGGAGTCATTACTTCATGCTCTCTGTTAGCAAAGCTCTGATCTCATGGAATGTTGGACCAGACATATAAGTGCCGGCCAGTTTGCCTTTATATGTTGCTACAGATGATTTGGAGCATCAAGAGATCTACATTCTAACCCTTTTTAACTCATCTGTCTATCAACTATGAGCTTTGAACATCATGGTGGCAAATTCGAAGTTCGGTACAGAGAGGATTCTTCATGTGGGCTTCTCCAGAAGCTCAGAACACTGTCAAAATATGGGAGAAGAAACCAGGAAGGTTACGGGGCAGTTGACTCTGCTTGTTGACAGTGAATGCTCAAGATTCATGAGAAAGAGCTCTGTAACTTTGAGTCAGAGTTCATATAAGACATGCCTGCATACGCAATACTCCGACTAGAAATGCCAGAGAGCCATGGATACAATGGAAGCTATTCCGATGACCATGCAGTATTCCAGCTTGCTGCATTACATTGCATACTGTAATTATACCACCATTGATGCCTGCGGTGATCCTTGTCTTAAGGCTCGCTATGTATACTTTTGATCAAATGTAAAGTTCACTACCAAATAGGTTTCAATTGTGTAATAAACTATGGTATTGGCTCTTAAAGACTGCTTGTCCTAAAAACCAAAAACCAAAAAAAAAAAAAAAAAAAGGGTGTCATATGTCTTTAAATTTTCTTGCAAAATTTATTGGAGCTATCAGTGAAGTTGAATGATCGAACCAGATTAGGAAACTAAATGGACAAACTTGGGAGGGGCCTAAGAAAAAAAGGGGGGGGGGAATATGGCAAAGAAAACAGTTCTAAACTCTAGTTCTTAAACACCTGTTTTTGATGTAACTAGTATGTAATAATTTCATTATAGTCTCTGTCGAATGGATTAGTAGAGTTATAGTTAATTTTTTTTAATAGAATTGTGCGGTATTATTATTATTATTATTATTATTATTATTATAAAAATAAAATAAATATCTGTTTTTAATAATTTATAAATAATTGATTACACCATATAAGATATTAATTAACCATGCTAGAAGTTATAATTTTATACTATAGTAATAACATTTGATGGTAGAGAAGAGATAGTAAATGGTCACAAAAGTGACTGAAACAAAAAAAAAAAAAAAGAATCAATTATATTAATTGTTTTGTTTTCAAATATAAAAGTCCACCCGGAAAAACCTATAAAACGGAAACGGAGACGCTGAAGTGTTAAAAAAAAACGACACGTCGTTTTTACTAACGTTAAACAAGAATCTCTGTGTGGGTCAACAGCGTGGTTTCGGTTTCACTGATAGATTCTCATAAATTCTCTCTCTCCCTCGCACGACGCGGGCACTTCAGGGGCCATGGCTTCGCGCTCCAGCCATTGTCTCCCAAACCCTTGATTTTCTTTTTCTAGGTTATGCTCTTTCTGTCATTCTTCTTTCCTCAATTAAACTTCTTTCTGATCCGAACTACTCCCCTTTTCTTTGATTTCTTTCCATTTTCGGGTGATTTGCGGAAGTGGGTTTCTTGCTTTCTTAATCTTTTCTTTTTATTTTTATTTTTTTACTGTTAGGAAGTGGGTTTTATTGCAATTCAAGAATGAAAGCAGGAAGCGCTGCCAAGCTTATTGTCGATGCGCTTCTGCAGCGATTTCTACCTCTTGCCCGACGCCGCATCGAAACTGCTCAAGCACAGGTCATCGTTACTTCCATCTTTTTGTTTTTTCTCTTTGCTTTTCTTTATTTTGTGTTTCTTGATTTTTAAACCAATTGTCCCGTTAGTTGCTTCTGGCTCTGTTTGTCTTTTTTTTTTTTTTTTTTTTTTTTTTTTTTTTACCTATCTTCTTTTTTTCGGAAGAGATGGGTGGATAGTAATGTGGAATATATATATATATATATATAGCGCGTATTTGGTGTGGTCCGTGCTTTGATATTGAGTAGAGACTTCTTGAAGAACTTAATAGGGTGGGTGTCAAGGAGGATGAATCTTGGAATGGTAATTGGTCGCAGTTTTTGTTTGCTTTGCACTGCTCGATTCAATTTCCAAAATCTGATGATTGTTTAAGTCGAAATAATGCAGCATCACTTGTTTATTGGGTAGGAATGGTTCATGGTTTAGCTATGCTCCAGAGTGGAATGTTGAGGGGGCGGTAGAGTTAAATTAAAATATAGCTAGAATGGATCTTGACTCTTGTCTTTGGTTGGTCTTTTAAAAATTTCGTCAAAGATTTAAAAGCTGTATGGAGAGATTATAAGAGTTACCGGGTCTCTATGGGACATGTGCTTGCATATTTGTCCACGGGTCAAAACGGATAGCTGCTGGGATTCTTTTATGGCTAAAGACACTAAATTGTTTCTTAATTGGCATGATTCAGCTATAATTTATTATAAATATAGCTTCTCTAAGGTGTGCTTTTGATATTTTCCATGAAAAATAGAGCCAATATGAACTGTTGAAATCTAATATTGCTAACATTGACTAACGTGCATGTTATGTGTTCCAAGTTCTTATTTCTTTTGAATGAATTTGCAGGATGGGCAATACCTTCGACCATCAGACCCTGCATATGAGCAGGTTCTGGGTTCCTTAGCTATGGTCGCACGACATACTCCTGGGCCCCTTTTAGAAGTTCTTCTTAAATGGAGAGAGAGGTAATCATAGGTTTAATTAGCTAGCCAGCACTAGTCAGTCTCTCTAAGGTCTGATCAGTTTTAGATCTTAAGGGTAGATCTGTAATTCTATATACCCATGCAGATAGTTTCTAAGATTTTCTAGTTTTAGTTTACATCTCTTATTTCATCAAAAGTACAAATCTGTTTTTAGCACTGTAGCTCTTCCTTTACTGAGAGAGAGATCAGCTGGCCCTAGGTCACTGGGTTATTCAAACAAGTTTTGTTTTCTGTGGTTTTCACATGTGCAGAAAGAAAGGGAGAAGGACCAAGCTTGGTTTTCTATTTTTATTCTCCTTTTCTTCATAAAACGACATATGACATACCCCTAACCAGTGATATTATGAAGCATTGTGGTTTGTTTGAATGGGTTTTTGTTCTCTAATCATTTTTTCCCCTTCGTTACATATCATTGCAGTGAATCTCCAAAGGGTGCAAATGATGCATCCACTTTCCAAAGAAAGGTAATGCCACTGGCATCAATATGTATGGGTTAACAAATCAGAGTTTTGTATTGTGAAAGAATATAGTCCACTCTGTTCTCATTATGTGGTTTTGTAAATATGCCAGAGAAGATTAATCTATGAGTGCTCATAATTTTTCCTATTCTTTTTTTCCTTGGGGAGCTGTACCTCATGTTGACGCATTTGGATGGCTTGTTGGGTTGATATTTGTTGCAGAACTCTCTTAACGCTAAATATATAGGAGTTTTTAACTGGCTTGGATCCTGATTTATAAGGTGTCATTATTGTCATAAACTTGACATTAGCAAAATGTTTGAATCTCAAAGGAAATTAAATGAATTGTTTAAGATCTTCACCTGTCCCCAACACAACCAAAAACAAACATTCATGATTTGTTACCAGATTTGAAAATGCAGTTTATTATACAGGGAAATTTGCTTAGTTTTTGACAAGAAGGTTAATCATTCATTGTTATCTTTGTCCTTGGAGAATGGTCTAGTACTTTTTGTACTGGGAGGTGACTGTCCTTGTTGAGAAATGCTGAATTGCACTTGAGCAATGAAATAGGGCTTTTGATTCACAGTTTAATGCCTGTTTTTTTTTTGGGTCAGCTTGCCGTGGAGTGCATTTTTTGCTCCGCATGCATCCGATTTGTGGAGTGCTGTCCACAGGAAGGAATCACTGGTTTGTTTATAATGTTACTATGTTTCATTCTGTTGGTATTTTTATTTATACATGCTAGTAAAATGAGATATTTTCATTGCAGAGAAGCTGTGGTCGGGGCTTGAAAACTTTGTTTTTGATTGGCTGATTAATGCTGACAGGTAAGGTTGCCACTGATGGATCAGGAACTTCTAAAACAATTCTGATAACTTGTTTGCTTTTCTTGAAACATGTAAAAGTCTGATGACAACCATGCCCATAGGAATTTCAATTAGTACATCTCATAAGTGTGTTCCCAACTATGGCAGTTTTAGCCTTGACTACTTTTTGAGCACCTTTTTGTTCAACAGCATTAGCAGCAGTTCATTCAGAAAACTCAGAGCTGTATTCCCAACATTTAGATATGAATCTGCTGTTGATTAATTGTTCAGTAGATTTGTAGCTGCTGATGCTGTTGACTGTTAAGCTACCTTTTTTGCTTTCAACTGCTTTTGTCTAGCCTGAGGCACCTTTGACATAGATTGAAGCATGTAGTGAAGGCATCATGAACTAAATCATGTCTCTCTTAAGGTGATGAGCTAAATCAGTCATTTAGTTAATTTTATATAAAACCTCCAGTTATTCTCTTGCTTATTGTCTCTAGGCACCTGCTGAATATTGTTGTTGCAGGGTTGTTAGCCAGGTGGAGTATCCATCATTGGTTGATCTTCGAGGTCTGCTTCTGGACTTAGTTGCTCAACTCTTAGGTGCCTTGTCCCGTATCAGGTAACCAATTGAGAATTTTTGATTCTTGAAGTTGATGGCATGATTCTTTGGAATCAGAATTACCATGTTAAGCATCTATTAGCATACTTGTTAATGATTTGAGTACTTTCCATGATTGTGATTGTTGCAGCAGGCATTATTGATTCCCTGCCTTCATGTGCTGAGTAAAGTCTTAATCAATTTGTATGTATATTGCTCTTTTCCTTTATAGATTTAGTTCTGTAACTGAGCGCTTCTTCATGGAGTTAAACGCGCGTCGGATTGACACTAGTGTTGCTCGAAGTGAAACACTTAGCATAATCAATGGAATGCGCTACTTGAAGCTTGGTGTAAGCACATAGTCAGCTTTTTCCTGGAAGTAACAGCATTAAAGAAAGAGTTGACTAAAAAAGTAATTGCAGGTTAAGACTGAGGGAGGACTGAATGCATCAGCTTCTTTTGTGGCAAAAGCAAACCCTCTTAACCGTGCTCCCCACAGACGCAAAAGTGAGCTCTACCATGCACTCTGCAATATGCTTTCAAACATCTTAGCTCCACTTGCAGATAGTGGAAAAAGCCAGTGGCCACCTTCAGGTGTAGAGAATGCACTTGCACTGTGGTACGAAGCTGTAGGGCGAATACGAGGGCAACTTATGCATTGGATGGACAAACAAAGCAAACACATAGCTGTAAGTGGATCCCCATTTCTTTTTCCCTGGACTTCCAAGTGTCTGGTTGCTTATAGTAAGGGAATTCTTACATAAAATCTTTTCATCATTTTGAATTTGGTTTTCATATGGATTTCAAGATGCTTCTATCTCTAGTACTCATTATGACAAAGTATCAAAAGTATGACCAAGTTATTATTCTTTGGAAACAACAATTTTATTAGTTAGAATTGAATAACTTGTATGTGTCTTAGGTGAATATGCAGCTATTGTTCTAACATTTGGGGTAATGCTGAAGTGCTTCTTGTTGTTTTGAGCTAACCCTTCATTTACTTAAAGGCCTAACCTTGAAATTTCAGTAAATTTTTAGCCTCAAACCAAAGATTTCTGACCTTCCATTTTATGGAGAAGTCTAATGAGTGAGTTCCACTCTTAAACCATTAAGAATTGGCCTCAAAGTTTTAGCTCTGGCAATTCCATTATACATGGTTTTGTCCAAGTTAGCCAGTTCATCTTCTATTCTTTGTTGTTTCTGCAAATATTCATTGTGGTGTTTGCACTCAGAACTTTGCTTTCACGTTCTTTTGCCACCTTGGTTTGGGTTTCAATCCTAACTTGGCTTTTTTTAGGTGTAATGCTTGATCTCTTCTCCACAAGCCTTGCATCTGTGCATGCTTGTGCCGTGATCCTCACATACATTATTCCATATTCTAGGTTGGCTACCCTCTGGTGACTCTTCTTCTGTGCCTTGGCGACCCTCAAGTGTTCCACAGCAATTTAAGCCCTCACATGGAACAGCTCTACAAGCTTTTAAGAGTGAGTTAAAGTCACTTGGATATCAGTTTAGGGAGAAACCCGCAGTTCCCCCCCCCCCCAAAAAAAAAAAAAAAACTCACAGGAGTTGTTGTTCTGATGTCTTATGTTTGGTTTGTAGAGGATTTTGCTTTTAAGTATCATGTAACAGCATCTGCTTGATTCCACAGGACAAGACCCACCGTTTCATAGCCTTGAACTGTCTTCATCGGGTTTTGAGGTTTTACTTGAATGTGCATGCAGCTAGCCAGCCCCCAAACCGTATATGGGACTACTTAGACAGCATTACTTCTCAACTCCTAACAGTTCTGAGGAAAGGAATGCTAACCCAGGATGTACAACATGATAAACTTGTTGAGTTTTGTGTGACTATTGCTGAACATAACCTTGATTTTGCCATGAACCATATGATACTCGAAATACTGAAGCAAGATAGTCCAAGTGAAGCAAAGGTTATTGCTCTCCGTGCTCTGCTTGCCATTGTTATGCCACCTTCAAGTGAGCATGTTGGCTTGGAGATATTCAAACGTAAGTCATTATTGGCCAATTTTGACCTTCTGTTTTTGTTACTAGAATATCCAAGTGTGTCATTTTTTACTTATGTTTATTAACAGGATATGATATTGGCCACTACATACCAAAAGTTAAGGCTGCCATTGAATCGATTTTGAGGTCCTGTCATAGGACCTACAGTCAAGCTCTTTTGACTTCTTCAAAGACCACAATAGGTAACTTCTTCAACAAATATCTTTAGAATCTGCAAATTTAAAAGACATGTTTCTCCAAAGTTCACTGCTCCTTTTTTTCCCCACAGGGAATATAAGTTCTCTCAGGAATATAATGGATTGGTTGGTTGCATAATGTCCTATTTTAATGATATTAGAGTATATAGAAATTGGAAAGCTGCATATAAGCAGAGCCTTATGTTGATATGAACTTGTTTGCGATTTCAACTTTGTAAGCATAAGTGAATGTAGTTGGCACAACTTGTTTAGGTCATTTGCAAGGATTCAAATAGGTTTACATTTAAAGTCTAGCTGAACAGAATTGAATCTACTTTCCTTGATTTTTGAATAAACAGCAGGTGTAAATAGTTCCTTTTTCCTTCCCTTTTTATTTCAATAAGTAGAGAGAGGATGGTCTAATGATAGTATGGTTACTTACTGGGTGATTTTGAAGGCCTATATTTTCCATTATTGTGGTATTGTTTTACATAATCTCTCCTCTTTTTTGGTTGCAATGGTATATGAAAAAAATTATATGCTTCCTCAGATGCTGTGACCAAGGAAAAGTCTCAAGGATATTTGTTTCGGTCAGTCCTGAAGTGTATACCATACTTGATAGAAGAAGTTGGCCGAAGTGATAAGATAACTGAAATTATTCCTCAACATGGAATAAGTATTGATCCAGGTGTCCGTGAGGAAGCAGTGCAAGTATTAAACCGAATAGTTAGGTACCTTCCCCATCGTCGATTTGCAGTAATGAGAGGAATGGCTAACTTTATCCTTCGGCTTCCTGATGAATTCCCTCTTCTGATCCAAACATCATTGGTGCGGCTGTTGGAACTCATGCGGTTTTGGAGAGCTTGTTTGATTGATGATAGGTTAGAATTGGGTGCTGATGATAAAAAGCATGGGAGACAGGGAAATGAGGGATTTAGGAAGTCATCTTTTCATCAATCAGATGTGATTGAGTTTCGTGCATCAGAAATAGATGCGGTTGGTCTTATTTTCCTTAGTTCTGTAGATAGCCAAATTAGGCATACAGCATTGGAGTTACTGCGCTGTGTTCGTGCTTTAAGGAATGACATACGAGACCTTACATCGCGTGAGAGGCAGGACTATGCTTTAAGAAATGAAGCAGAGCCAATATTTGTAATTGATGTCTTAGAAGAACATGGGGTAAGATTAGAAACAATTAACTCTACATGAATACTGTTTTCTGCTTTCATTTTTCCTATCGGGTGCAATCCCATGAATTTAATCTGTTCCATCATGTCCTGAACTTTTGAAAATATTATAGGATGAAATTGTTCAGAGCTGCTACTGGGATTCTGGGCGTCCATTTGATTTGAGAAGAGAATTTGATGCAATTCCTCCTGAAGTTACACTTCAGTCTATAATATTTGAGAGTCCTGACAAGAACAGGTGGGCTCGCTGTCTTAGTGAACTTGTCAAATACACTGCTGAGTTGTGCCCAAGCTCCGTACAGGAGGCAAGGTAAGTAGATTTCTGTCAGTACACTTTCATGTTAAACGTCTTGTTACCCATTATCGCCTGTTGCTGTCCTTGTCACTTGCTATTTACACAATGATGCTTGTCCCTTTCCACAAAATTTATTCCAATGAAAGATATGCTAACTTTGCGCCATAGTTGCAATATGGATTGTTGAATTCTTGGCATTCTTAGGTTGCTAAACCAAAAAAATCTGGTGCAGTTTGTGGCATCCGTGCTCTTTTCTATGGGCATGTTATTGTGTGCAGGATTTGGTGAGAATCTAAATGATGTTAAGGATTTATTGGCAATTTGAGCAGAAGCCATAACTTCCAATCTAGTCATGTTGCTTTTCATTCTCTTGCTTCTGTCATTTGCATCTTTCATAATGTTCTACCAAGTTTTACAAGCAACATTAGCAAATTAAAAAAAAATGATACAAAGATATTGTATTACTCCAATGTTAATTGACAGGGTAGAGGTTGTGAAACGTCTTGCTCATATTACACCTGTTGAGTTAGGCGGGAAGGCTCATCAGATACAAGATGTGGAAAGCAAGCTGGATCAATGGCTTATGTATGCATTGTTTGCATGTTCATGTCCACCAGATAGCAAAGAATCTGGTGGCTTGGCAGCTGCCAAAGACCTTTATCATCGTATTTTCTTTTCACTAAAAGCTGGAACTGAGGCCAACATAGTACGCACTGAATCAATTATTCTTATTTTGATATATTATTCTATTTTTGTACTTTCAATTGAGATTAATCTTGAAGTGTGATATTACTCACCTTTCTTCTGATCTCTGGTTTTGTAATTAATTTAAAACTAGTCAGATGAAATTGAATCTAAATTTGGAAACCCATTGATTTGATGTTTGTTTCTGATATTATTTCTCTATCTTTTTTAGCATGCAGCTACCATGGCTCTAGGCCACTCCCATCTAGAAGCATGTGAAATCATGTTTAGTGAGCTTTCTTCATATATTGACGAGGTTTCACTGGAAACTGAGGGAAAAAATAAGTGGAAGGTAATGTTCTATCATTTATTGATGGAAAACTTCTTTACTTTTATACCACTCAAGTGTGTTGTTTTATCGAGTATGAGGCGATCAAGTTAACCTTTTTATGTCCACACTTGAAAGTTAAATTTCAGTAGTGGATTGATTTGAGGTACTTCATGAAAAATTTAACGTGCAATAATGGACACAGTTGAAGCAGTGTTGGGTCTTGGGGTGAAGCATTGTTAATGAATTTAATTGAAATCTTGTCCATTGAGCATAATAAACACAGGAACTATTGTGCCTGAGGTCCATATTACAGTTTGAGGAAGACAGTATATTGCCCATGGGCTGCTCTGCGTAACAAAGATGTAACAAATATATAACATAATTAGAGTTTTTGGAGCAAGGTGTGCATCAAGTATTATAACTAAAGACTGGAGGATGTCATTGATTTGCGATGTTTGAAGCTTCTTTTTGCAAGTGGCATCAAGCAGCATGTTGTCCTTCCTGTGGAGTCTATCTGTGAAAATTGATTGTCATCCTTTTGATTGGTCACCAGAACATGTTCCATTTGGTATTCTCCACATGTGGCCCTTAAAGAGTGTTGATCCTGAAGGTAGAACATTTACAATGCTATTCCTTAAATGTGTGGTTCCTGGTCTAGTTTCTAATCTGCTTTTCAGCATGTGAGCAATATTCTGTGAGGGTACCATGTGTAAGATATTGTGTTGAATGATCAATTATTATAGTATTACTCCTTTTCCTGTGAGGGATTGAACTCAGATGGTCTAGCATCAGTAGTGTCACCATGGGCTGATATGAATCCAAACTTCATGCTAATCTGCCTTATCTTGACCAATACCTAAGTTTGAATCCATTTGTGCAGAATCAAAAATCACGTCGTGAAGAACTCCGGATCCACATAGCCAGCATATACCGGGCTGTTGCTGAGAATATCTGGCCTGGAATGCTGACCCGTAAACCAGTTTTCCGGCTCCATTATCTCAGGTTCATCGATGAGACAACAAAGCAGATCTATTCAGCACCACCTGAGAGCTTTCATGAAATGCAACCTCTCCGTTATGCACTTGCTTCTGTTTTAATATCCCTAGCACCTGAATTTGTAGATTCGAGATCAGAGAAATTTGACCTCAGGACTAGAAAGCGACTATTTGATCTTCTTCTCTCTTGGAGTGATGATACTGGCAGTGCATGGGGGCAAGATGGGGTTAGTGATTACCGGCGTGAGGTTGAACGTTACAAGGCTTCGCAGCACAGCCGGTCAAAAGATTCTATAGACAAGATTTCATTTGATAAAGAACTTAGTGAACAGGTAGAGGCAATCCAATGGGCATCGATGAATGCTATGGCTTCACTTTTATACGGACCTTGCTTTGATGACAATGCTAGGAAAATGGGTGGCCGGGTAATATCTTGGATCAACAGTTTGTTCAATGATGCTGCTCCTAGGGCTCCATTTGGTTACTCTCCATCAACTCCATCTTATTCTAAGTACACAGGAGAAGGAGGTCGTGGAGCAACTGGACGTGATAGACTTAGGGGTGGTCATCATCGTGTTTCTTTAGCAAAATTGGCTTTGAAAAATCTTCTCCTTACAAATTTGGACCTTTTTCCAGCTTGCATTGATCAGGTAATAATTTGTCTCTAGAAATAAGTGGTTGAAAGTCCAGGAAGTAATGAATCATTCTTTAACTTATCATTTCAGTGACAGAACACGTGAAGTTGAACTTTGTAATTCATAGTAATCATCAAATTATTAAGGTGCACAGGATCTTAAAATGTTTCGAGTGTTTGTTAGCTATTTCTTTATTTGATCTACTTTTATATGACAGTGGTTGGGTCTGATCATTTTCTTCCTGACTAAATTTTGTTGCAGCATTGAACCACTCATTCATTTCTGTGTTCTGCTAATTTCATGGAAATTAGTAGCGCTAGTCGTAATCAATTTTTCTATCCTCACGAGGCTGTAACTTTGAACAATTTTTGCAGTGCTACTACTCTGATCCTGCTATAGCTGATGGTTACTTTAGTGTGCTGGCCGAGGTGTACATGCGCCAAGAGATACCAAAATGTGAAATACAGAGGCTATTGAGCCTGATCCTTTACAAAGTTGTGGACCCAAATAGGCAAATTCGGGATGATGCCCTTCAAATGCTAGAGACACTTTCTGTTCGTGAATGGGCTGATGATGGTGTTGAGGTTTCAGGAAGCTATCTAGCTGCTGTTGTTGGTAACCTTCCTGATTCTTACCAACAATTCCAGTACAAGCTCTCATGCAAACTTGCCAAGGATCACCCTGAATTAAGCCAGCTTCTCTGTGAGGAGATCATGCAAAGGCAACTTGATGCTGTTGATATAATTGCACAGCATCAGGTCTTAACATGCATGGCTCCATGGATTGAGAACCTAAATTTTTGGAAACTGAAGGACTCAGGCTGGAGTGAAAGGTTATTAAAGAGTCTTTATTACGTGACATGGCGACATGGGGATCAATTTCCTGATGAAATTGAAAAACTTTGGAGCACAATCGCTAGCAAATCCAGGAACATTAGTCCAGTTCTAGATTTCTTGATCACAAAAGGGATTGAAGATTGTGATTCAAATGCATCTGCTGAAATTAGTGGTGCTTTTGCCACGTATTTTTCAGTTGCAAAGCGAGTAAGCTTATATTTGGCACGAATTTGTCCACAGCGTACAATTGATCACCTTGTTTACCAGTTGGCCCAGCGGATGTTGGAAGATAGCATTGAACCTGTTGGGCCAAGCGCAAGCAAGGGTGATGCAAATGGAAGTTTCATTTTGGAATTCTCACAGGGACCTGCAGCTGCCCAAATTACATCAGTTGTTGATACACAGCCACACATGTCACCTCTACTTGTCCGTGGATCCCTTGATGGCCCCCTCAGAAATACTAGTGGAAATCTCACATGGCGGACAGCAGGTGTGACGGGACGAAGCGTCTCAGGCCCATTAAGCCCAATGCCTCCTGAGTTGAGTGTTGTGCCAGTAACTGCTGGACGGTCAGGCCAACAACTTACAGCATTAGTGAATATGTCTGGTCCCTTGATGGGTGTTAGAAGTTCAACAGGGAGTCTGCGAAGCCGCCATGTTTCTCGAGACAGCGGTGATTATCTCATAGATACCCCAAACTCTGGTGAAGACGGGCTGCATCCTGTAGTTGGAATGCATGGTGTTAATGCCAAGGAACTTCAGTCAGCCTTGCAGGGGCATCAACAACACTCACTCACACATGCCGATATAGCATTGATCTTACTGGCAGAAATCGCATATGAGAATGACGAGGATTTTCGAGAACATTTGCCTCTGCTTTTTCATGTCACTTTTGTTTCAATGGACAGTTCAGAAGATATTGTGCTAGAGCACTGCCAGCATCTGCTTGTTAATCTGTTATACTCACTTGCAGGCCGACACTTGGAACTGTATGAGGTGGAAAACAGTGATGGAGAGAATAAGCAGCAGGTTGTCAGTTTGATCAAGTATGTCCAGTCAAAACGAGGAAGCATGATGTGGGAAAATGAGGATCCCACTGTTGTGAAAACTGAGCTTCCTAGTGCAGCACTTCTTTCTGCACTTGTTCAGAGCATGGTTGATGCTATCTTCTTCCAAGGGGATCTGCGTGAAACTTGGGGTGCTGAGGCACTCAAATGGGCTATGGAATGCACATCAAGACATCTTGCATGTCGCTCACACCAGATCTACCGTGCATTGCGGCCTAGTGTCACAAGCGACACATGTGTCTCACTCCTCAGATGCCTGCACAGATGCCTGGGCAATCCAGTTCCCCCAGTCTTGGGATTCATCATGGAAATTTTGTTAACATTACAAGTGATGGTGGAAAACATGGAGCCAGAAAAGGTGATCCTGTACCCTCAGTTGTTTTGGGGCTGTGTAGCTATGATGCACACAGATTTTGTTCATGTCTACTGCCAAGTGCTGGAGCTCTTCTCACGAGTGATTGACCGCTTATCATTCTGGGACAGAACAACAGAGAATGTGCTTCTTTCAAGCATGCCCCGTGATGAGCTTGATAATAATGTTGACATGGGGGATTTTCAACGAACTGAGTCATTGGCATCCTCTAGTGGTAACTTGCCAGCATTTGAAGGGCTACAGCCTCTCGTGCTTAAAGGGCTTATGTCAACCGTTAGTCATGGTGTCTCTATTGAGGTCCTTTCACGAATTACAGTCCACTCATGTGACTCTATATTTGGGGATGCAGACACCAGGCTTCTGATGCACATAATAGGCTTACTTCCCTGGCTCTGTTTTCAGCTTGGGGTGGACACGATGGTGGGGCCTGCTTCACCACTCCAACAGCAGTGGCAAAAGGCTAGCTCTGTTGCAAATAATATGGCCATTTGGTGTCGATCTAAATCCTTGGATGAATTAGCCACTGTCTTTATGGCTTATGCCCGAGGAGAAATCAGAAGTGTCAATCAACTCCTTGCTTGTGTCTCACCATTATTATGCAATGAGTGGTTTCCAAAGCATTCAGCTCTTGCTTTTGGGCACCTGTTACGGTTGCTGGAGAAGGGGCCAGTCGAATATCAGCGTGTGATTCTGCTCATGCTTAAGGCGCTGCTCCAGCACACTCCAATGGATGCATCCCAGAGTCCGCATATGTATGCAATTGTGTCCCAGCTGGTGGAGAGTACCTTGTGTTGGGAAGCACTGAGTGTGTTGGAAGCTCTCCTGCAGAGCTGCAGTTCATTAACAGGTTCTCACTCACATGATCCGGGGTCACATGAGAATGGAGCTGATGAGAAGGCGCTTGCTCCTCAAACATCATTCAAGGCTCGAAGTGGACCCTTACAATACGCTTGGGGTTTAGGGCTAGGGGCAGGTTCAATCTCAGCTGCACAAGGGGGAACCGACTCTGGGATTCTGCCTAGAGAGGTGGCTTTGCAGAACACACGTGTGATCCTTGGTCGAGTACTTGACAATTGTGCACTAGGTAGGAGAAGGGACTATAGAAGGCTGGTGCCATTTGTGACCGGTATTGGAAACCCATGATAGCCATATGATTACTAATTAAGGTTGTATACTGACGATTGTATACTAAATGCTGCACGAAATACTGGGGACTGGTTTTGTAAATAGGCATCATAAATTTGTAGATGTATCTAATGAATAACTTTTGTCTAAATTGGGTATGGAAAGGCCGCACTGTAACTGTCTGTTATGGAAATCCATGGTTCATGTGTTTAATATTTACTCTAGCCTCAGAAAACTGAGATCTTTTACACCATAGGAAAAGTATTATTCAAGCTTTTGCTCATCCCGCCATTTGTGGTAGATTTGCAGAGCAATCATGAAGGAAACAGCCTCGTTAGTCTTGCCTGAATTATTGTCCATCAGACTCACTTTTAAAATTTGGCTTAAAAATTAAAGAGGATCACAACCGAAATTTCAATGGTCATTACCTTAATGTTTTCATTTGCCGGAAAGATTACTAAATATGCAGAGAGCATATAAGGTCTGTATCTCTGTTTCAACAGTTTCACTCTAATCCACACAATTGCACACAAAGCAGTACACATGGTGGGAGATCCATCGTGATGTGGACCTCCACGATTCTTTAGCACACCAACTTTATACATTGCACTGACTGGAATGTCCATCTTATTCAACTTGTCACAGCTTCCCAGGACTCCGATCCTCTAGTCTTGACTAACAACGGTCATGCCAACAAGGTGGCGTCTTTGAGAATTATCAATACCTACTGGTCCGTTTTACTTAATAGTAATACAAGAGATCATTCACGGGGCGATGGGTTCTTTTTGAACAACGCATAGGCATCACTATATATGGCCACCGCGTTTGAGAACACAGCAAGAACAATCATGACAATGCATAAAATCCTGTCCTTTTTCGTTGCTATATTGTGACGGTCCCTGAAACACCAAGGCAAAAAATTAGCAGAGCTCATTTTAGGTGAGCTCAGGAATTTGCACAGAATCGTCAGAGATAATAAGGCATATAAGGACAGTCTTTTCCAGTCCCATAGATATCGCGATTCTCCCTGCTACAGTAAGCTAATTTTAGGTGGTGTAAGCCAAGAACTACCCTTCTTTCACATTTTGGACGACCTTGGGTTGCGGTCATTATCAGTTTTTCCTTGCTATAATTAAATGTCTACAGAAAGCATAAACTTTTTCCTGCAAACTACAACATTCAGATTGCAAATGACTTGAAAAATTAAGAAAAGAAAAGGCCAAAAGAAAGGTCACTAATTTAGAGTATGAAGTCACCTGAGAGTAATGGAAGCTGGAAAAATGAACCCCAGGCAAACTGCAGCAGTTGCCCCGGTGAATTGGAAAACATCCCATATGCTTGGAATGAAATTTGCACTCAAAAAGATCAGACTAATAAGTGCAACTGTGATCAATGCAAACCTCACATTTGCCTGGTTCAAAGGCCGCGATGAAGGGAAAAGGAGGCCATCCAAGTTGAGTCGCAATGGATAAAAGACAATTGGAAACACAAGCATGAGATGAGCAGCATAACTGACACGAACAGCATCACTAAGTAAGGAACTGTAAGGAATGCCAAGGTCAGTATCAAAGTTGGCAAGCACATCATCAAGAGTTGCATCACCAAATAGAAGTAATCCAAAGATGCTTGTCATTATATACACTGTTGAGCACAAAGTAAGTGCTGTCTTCACAACGGATTTTATTTGAGTGGAGTCCTCAAGTTCATTATCTATGCTGTGAACTGCAAGTATATTTGTCAAAAAATCAGTAATTGTCCATTAATTTCCAATTTAAAATGTAACATACACACTGGCTCATTTTAAAGTCGGGTCATAAAATCCCAAAGCTCCAAGTAGAAGGTGATCAAAATGTGGAAATTTTGCATCTACTGGCAAAGCTATTTTGAACAGATGTATGTGTATATACTGAAGGTTCAAATAACCTACAAATGTACAAAAGGATCTACCTCACCAGACTAAACAGTTTGGAAAATTGTTGTACAGATTTTATAGGCAAACCAAAACAAATAGGTAAAATCTTGCCTTCGAGATGCAGAACCAGATTTGCTGCTCATTACTGAGCAAATATCAGTGTTTTATTTTTTTATTATTATTATCACTACTGCTATCCTTATTTCTATTTTTTTCTCTTAGACATACTTCAAGCAAATAAATTTGATTACTTGCTAAATGTACAGCAACACAAAATCCTACTTCTTTTACCACTTTTATTTTACAGGAAGAACAGAGATAGGTTTAGTAGAGACATCATAATCAAGTGATGGGTATAGCATACCATTGAAATGGCAGATGTATGCAGTGACAAGAACTGGCACAACTGTAAAGAGTCTCCAAAATGATGTCAAATCTGTAACATCCGGTAGCAATCTTGGCATCATGATACTTCCATTTACCAACTTGATAATTGTGATTCCCATGGTAATAACAAGAAATACAATTGCTAGAGCAACTGACAAGGCAGATGTGTAACTCAAAGAATCTGAATATACAAAACAGAACAATCAATCTCAATGTTAGAGAATCAAATATAAAAAAGGCTAATGCAAGCAACAATTGGTTATAATGTGACTGGCATGTCACCAACAAGGATATCATTTTCAGGGTCACAGTAGTGTCAAAGGTAAAGATTAAATGTTCAGGACTATCTAAGGAAAAGGCTCCTAGGACAATGATTGATTGTAAGCCCTTGAAGTCTTATTTATGGACTCTTGAAGTAAAACCAAAAAGTCGTGTTATCATCTGTTTGATAATTTATACTCCTTCTGAAGTTATTATTAATACAAATTTGTAAGGGGGACCAATAGGTAGCAACTGAAAACTGCCAGAAACAGCAACATATGACAATAATTATAGATCCTGAATTGTTGAGATGATCTACTTGATTAATTAGCTCACTAAAACGTAAGGGAACAAGAGAGAAAGTACCATATGGATTTTATCCAATTGAAGCATGGTACTAACCAATTCGCTTGAGGGAAGCCAGAGGAGAAAAAATAGCAAGTGTTGTGAAAAGAAGAACAAAGGTACGCCCATTCCACCAGTGTTCTCCAAACCAACCTTCAAGCAAACCCATATGGTGAACTCCATTTGAAGATGTTCCAGACAGCACATCACCTTCAAACATGCAAACACGAAATCCAATCCATGATATTATATATAATGTTTGCTGAAGCAGAGATTAGAGTCGTGAAGAAGTTAAACATAGATTGGCAAGAGGAAGCAGTTAGATATCTACAACCCAAATATAGCAGACAATCTAACACACCGCGTATGGAGTAGAAGGAAGTCATACCAATGATAATCATGTATACAATAAGTACACCGATGATGTTGATGAAAATAGCAAGTTGCAACAGAATCCTGCCATATTTTCCAAAGGCATCCCCCATGAGTCCACCATAAGAAGCAATCTTGCCTGCCCTGCTAAACCGCATCAACATCTCGATTGAAGCTTCTGTCAAGAAGGCCATGAAGATTATCAAGGCAACTCCAAGAACAAGGCCTAACACCTTCATGGTAGCAGGCAATGCCATAATCCCAGCACCGACAATTGTTGTCGACAAATTGAACACTGCCCCACTAAAGGATGCTCCGTTAAACTCATCAAAGCCAACATCCTCTTGCCTACTGGGGAGTAAAGGAGATTTCTCATCTACATGCTTGGCCCTCTTTGACTTCGTCTCCTTTTTTGAAGTAACATCTCCAATTGTCATCTTTCTTATACGCTACAAATTCCTCCAGAAAATGGTTAGGACCCCACGGAAAACAGCAAAGTGGCTAATCCCCCGAGTGTTAGCTAAATGAATACCTGAGATGCACAGAAACTTGCAATCAGCTTCAAAGACCATTCCAGTTTGAATAAAAAACAAAGAAATGCCGCCAAACCTGCAATTTATCAGAGATCCCAGTCCTAGCCACCCAGAAAGGAGAAAGATATCTCCTGCAAATGCCACCTAAGAGATTGTTAAATGAACCAATCAACAACCCAGTTCACGAAGTCTTAAAATCAATTAAATACTCAATATTGACAATCTATATCTAATGTTTAGGGGGAAAAGCTGTAATCTTTGCCGATAAATAAAGAGCGAAGTTTAACTCAAACATCCAATGTCTCTGATATGTAATTCGGAGGACAAGTCAACAAAAACAAATAGTTCTTAGCTTTTTTCTTTTTTAATTCAATCTTAAATATTATTAATTTTTATTATTAATCTTCTTCTTTTTTTTTTTTGCACATTTTATATAATAATAATAAAATATAAATTTTTAATTTATTTTTTAATCTTTAGTTATATCGTATTAAAAATAATTAATAATATTTTAAATTTAAATTAAAAAATAAAAAAATTAAATTATATTAAAAATTTTAAGGACTGCGTTTTACTTAATTCAGATGTACACAACTACAAAAACGAATCGATTCACTGCAACAAAATCACCATTATCGAAGAAGACCCAGATGGCGAAACTTCAAAAGTTCAAAACTTTACGTGAAATCAGCAGCAAGGAAGCAAGAATATGAGATAAAGACTGTGACTCCCAGAGTTTTTGAAGAACCGGGGAAGAGAGAGAGACACGGAACGCTTGAAATTCACTTGCGTACTACTCATCGATATGACAAAAAGAAAATGGACTTCCCCATCATTATTTTTTTTTTTTCTATGAAAAATATCAAATTTGCGTTCAAAGTGATCATTATGACAAGAAAAAAGTTGGTATTTTACTATTTGGTTATCTGATTGCTCACTTATTAATCCAACGGCGCCAGTGGCCGTCCATATCGTCTGATTCGCCGTGGATACGTGACGTCTTGGCATTTGTGGGACCGGAGATTGAGTGCCATGGAAAAGATGAATTTTCAGATACAGTTTAAAGATTATGAATTTAATTTTTTGCTAAGATTGTTCAAAAAATCAAAAGTTCCGGCGCGTGAGATCCGGCATTTATGAGTTAAGCGAAACAGGGTAATTCTGGTGAGCGGTGATTTTGCTGATCCCGAGCCATGTCTTGCACGCGTATAATTATGACCCATTTCCATTTTTCATTAGATGAAAAGAAAAAACCAAAAACAAATTAGGAAATGAAAAAAAAAAAAGCGGAAAAAGAAAAACCCAAAAAAGGAAACACAATTTTATATCCCTATTTAAACTGAGGGAAAATAAATAAATAAAGAGGATGGGAATTATTTTTTTGCCCGGACTTTTCATCTGATGGCCTCTTCAATTATGCACACCTTCCGTTTTGAAAGAGAGCGGCTGCAACGTTGAAATTTCTTTCACCAAAGCAATGATTTTAGTAGGACGAGCCAATTGCCTCTCCGCGACCCCGTTGGTCCGCCATTCGCACTCATCCCTTTGTCTTTTGCCTTTTCAGAAATGGGGCCTCCGTGGACCCTTCGGACTTTGCATCATTTTTTTGTCGTATTTTGCCTCTAGGGTTTGAAAGAGAAAAAAAAAAATAAACACGCCTCGGACCTTTCATCTCGTCGGTGGGATACTTCTCATGATGTGAATCATTTTACAGTTAACACTTGCTTTTGTTCGAATTTATTCATAGTATTAATATATAATTTTATCTATAATTTTATGAATTATATCAATTTTATCTTTAATTTCTAAAAAATAATTTTTTAATAATACTTTTAATCAATCATTGAATTGAATTGAATTGATTAAAAATTATTTAAATTATTAACATAATGCACTGATAAAAAAATTGAAATACATAAAAAGAAAAACAAAGCAATGATAAATAGCTACACGATCTCAATTAGGCCAAACTCACATCCAAATCTTCCTCTAAGTCCAAACGTTAATGCCCAGATTTTTTTTTTCTGAAATAAAATTTATTTAAACATAAAAAATAAGTATAATTAAATAAAACTAATTTTTCTAACGTAATAGAATAAAATAAAAAACAAAACCCTAGTTATATATATATATATATATATATAGCTACAGAGTTAAAAACTGAATCGTATAATTAGTTTTGGTCCTTCTATTTTTGATTTTTTTTACATAAAAAAAAAAAAACAGCAGTTTTTGTCTTCTTCTTCCTCTCCCCGTTATTGCAAGTATCCTTTCTTACCTCCCCTCACTCCCTTCCTTTTCTTATAATGGATCGATGTCATTCGTTTAGCTGACGTGTGATACACATATGCGCCATGGTTGGTGCTGGCTCGCTGGCCTCTCCATTGCCGGCCTCTTCGTCGCCAGCCTCTCTGTCGCCGGTCCCTTGGTGCTTGGTGGTGGTTTTGTTTTGTTAATACTACTAATCAAATTTTATTTTTACTTAATTATGTTTATTTTTTATGTTTGAATAAATTTTATTTTCAAAATAAATCCGAATCATTCCCTTCGGACTTAAAGAAGATTTAGGCATGAGTTTGAGCCAATTAAAATTATGTAGTTCATTGTTATTATTTTATTATTTTATATATCTTAATTATTTAATTATTTTAATTAAAATTAGATTGTAAAATTATTATTTTTAAAAAATTTAAATTAAATTTAAGAAATCTAATGCCCTTATACTTAACATGGCTCATGTGCCTCATGGGGTTGAATCTTAATCACAAATTCACCCGGAGTTTAATTTTGGGGGGGGGGGTCGCATGTGGACCATATCCTGGTGATGGAGTAGGGAGGTGGGGTCCACTAGCCCAATAGCCAATGGAATATCACCTCGGCCACAGAGGGATGGTAAGCGGCAGCATTATTACGTAAACTGCATGCTTTCAGCGGCACATCTATTGGCCCCAAGAAAGGGTTATGTTGCGCTGGCAAACACTATACGAAGATTGGATTAAACTCAATCTTGATGGCACCTCCCTGAGTGATTTCAACTTTACGGGTGTCGGTCAACGTTTGCGTGATTATCAGTGTCTGCTGCAGATTGGCACTTGTTCGTCCTAAGCTGCGGTCTGAGGTGGACTCCCAACTTGTTTTAACAGAACTGAAAAAGAGAGTTCCCCGCACTCATCTTTACACGAACCTAATAAGACTTTGCAGAGGCTGGTTGCTCGCAAGTGGTCATTCGGCTTGCTCATGTGTACATAGAAGAGAACCAGACTGTTGATTAATTAGCTCATTCGGGACTCTAAGTCTCCCCGGGTTGTATTAAACTATCTCGACCCCCAGATAGAGTTCCAGTAATTTTCCAACAGGATTTGATCGGTGCACAGTGATCCCCTCTTTAATCCTCTTCTTTCGTCTCATTTTTCTTTTAAAGTAGTTTCTCTTTTCCTTTGGATGAACTACTTTAAACCAAGAAGCAGTCAGTCCTAAAAGCAAGCATGGGGGGCATAAGGAAAAAAAAAAAGAGTCGACCTCGCCCATTTGGTGAGTCCATTGGGTACATGAAAGGCCGAAGCCCCAAGCAATACATAGCATAAAGGTCCATAAAGAAAATTCGAAACAAGTTGATAACAGCGTTTTTCAATGTCTTCGGCGGAAATTCTCGTACCTCTTAACGGGATATATCAATGCTAATGGCTAAACCGAAGTTTAATTATCCACTACGATGTTGCCACACACACACACACAAAATGAAATAGCAATGTCATCAATTTTTTCAAACAAACCACAGCGAGAACCGAAGTTAAAAACAACAAAATCATTGGCATACAGGAAAATTTATTGGCATCTCTCAAACTGGCTAGCAAATACAAACTTGTCTGATGAAACAAAGCCCCGTGTCTTAGTATTATCTATTGCATACCAATAATATCTGAAAATTTGGCGTCTTCATATAAATGGACATGAACAATCTTAGGCAAAGCAATTACGTACTGGTATGTGGGCAGCTTAAATCGGGCTAATTTATGATCAGTGTAGGGAAATTTTCATGGATTAGCAACATGGAGACTATGAGACCACATATTACACGTCGAAATCCACGGCACCCCATTGAGCTCAATGGGAAGAATTGTACTGAAAACCAAGGTAAGCGATAAGAGGGAGCACAAAAAGGTAAATAAACTAGAGCACTCGAGCCACCACTGGAGGAAAATCCACGATCGCGATTTTGAGGAAGAAGCGATGAGCGAACGAGATGGTTTTATAGTGTATATATATAATGCTCGTTTCATCATTTAATCAATAAAGTAAATATAACAAGTATTTTCAATTTTTATAAATGAATAAAAATTTAGTCAAATAATGCACCCACATTATTGGGAGCCATTAATTCCCATCAGTATTTGATTCACTTGATCGTACATATAGTCTTCGACAACTTTTTCTTTTTAAAAGAAAAAAAAATGGTTTGTCACTTAATGTAGTCTGAGAAAGAGACCCCCTAAACTCAACAAATTAAAGTTTTTTTTTTTTTTCGTTATAAGGGAAGCTGGAAAATAAAGAAAAAATAACAAAGTCATTAGGTTTTTAACGAAAAATCAAAAGTTCTTAATAAGAGGGTCTCAACCAATTGTATTAAAAGCACACCCAAAAAAAAAAAAAATCACCCGGGAAAATAAAAATTGTATCGTAAGTGAGAATGCTCTATCATGTGCAAGAGCAAAAGCTGAAAGGAAAACCCTAAAAAACAAGAAAGGATAAAAAAAAAATTTAAAAAAAAAAGAAAGAAGAGAGCATGATACCCAGATATTGTAACCTTGTCCATTTGGAGTGGACAAGAGAAATTGGACCAAACAGGTGCAACTGGATCTAACGGGAGCTCACATCTCTCTTTTACTGTTAGCTCCTTTATGAAGGTCGTTAAATTAATTATTTTAAGCACCAGAAGACGGACAATGTTTCATTAGGTGGAGACATCCTAGCTCGCTTTCACTGTTATTCTCCAGCGACGACTTAAGGCAGTTTTCTCTTTTGCTTTTAATTTAATTGAAAATCCGCAAAACTACAATTGGGCGCACACAGCTTGCAAATTATGCATAATCCTCTTGGTTGGACAACTTAGTACTTCTCTCACCTCGATTGTATTCTAGCTAAATTTCTTAAGGCATATAATTGAAACTCGTATCATCGTTTATATCGCAGATGCATAATATTACATATATGGAAAAAAGGATGGAGATTGACATGTAGCTTCAAGCCCTGTCCGGAGATTTTTTTTTTTATTTTATTGTAAATAAGTTCCATAGAAACTCATATAGCAAGACAAATGATATAGTCACTGTATGCAACAATATAGTGAATAGGTCGATCATTTGGGATACTTTTTTTTTATTAATTTGAATTTGATTTTTGTTGTTGTCACTTGGGTTAATAATAAAGAATTATTATTTAATTATACAGTATTAGATTTTAAAATTATTAATATTAAAATTAAACATAAGAGAATTTTGTTAAAATTAATAATATCAACGAAGTGAGTATTTTAAAAAAATTAAATGTAAAATATATTACACTGATGGTGATGCTGATACCGTAGTTATAATGACGGCTTACTCTTTTAGTCGTTATATTACACTGTCTATTATCAACCGAGGCATCTAAAGTGGTCTCTTCACGACCATGGCGGGTCGATTTAGTGGACAAGCACCTGCTGGTGCATCGGTAACATGTACATGACCAAAATAGTTGGTTCCTTCAAGGAAATTGGTTGAGCTCATTGGAAGTTTGGTTCGAATTTCACTAACAACATAAGGGAACACGTATATAGGGGTAGAAAGAGATGCCACCGTTGAATTTGGAGATACATGCCAAAAGGACTACTCCATGGACAGAGGGGTAAAAATTCACCATCATCACTGGTGAGGAGTTTTCCGGTTAAGGCAAAACTCCCCGCCCTCGATTAGAAAACTCCTCACCATTTGTGAGAACGGCACAGACTCGTCACCACGAGAGGAAGAAGCCATGCTTGAAGGAGACCGGCGCATTGACAACCCACGAGGCAGCCAAGAGAATAGTATTTTTGATGATGGTCAGTCGCACTGACAAAACATGCCTCGAGATTGATTCTCGACTTGTTGCCAAAACTTTGCTCTTACATTTCCAGACATCTACCGTAATTTGTAGAGATTCTTGGATAGATTCATAACCCAATTCCACGTCAATCTTCTCTGCTAAATCGCAAGAATTGTCGCGATGCTGAGGACAGTCAAAAAAAAAAAAAAAAAGACGATCAATAATAGGATGTAAAAAGGAACACAATTTGTTCTAATTAATACTCTTTTTTTCGTATACCACAATAATAATTCCTTCACTTTCCATATCACTATGATTGCATATCTAGTCCTTTGCAACATCTCTCAAAGATATGCCCATTAAATTTAATGTCACGAGAGAGAATATCCTGTCATGTGCAACTGCAAAAGCTGAAAGAAAACCTATAAAAAAAAAAAACTAAAAAGGAATTATATGACCCGAAATATTGCTACCTTGTCCATTAATTGGGGTGGACGGGAAAAATTGGAGACAAACGGGAGTGATTGGAGCTCGACAGGGAGCTGACATTTCTCTTAACCTTACCCCCTTTATATAAGGTTGGTCTCATCTTGAATTGGAGGAGACCTGCAATTTTTCAATTAGCAGAGATTCCATGCTTTCATTGATTTTGTCCAATGATTCATGCACCTAGCATTTTGTTTTTCAGTCAATTGCCGAACATCCCACATACTAAAACCACATGCTCATATAGTGTTTCATTGGATATATAGCATTAGCCGTGTCTTGATTGGAATTTGTTTAACTAATTAAGACATAGACTTGGAACCCCAGAAGTTTCTGCATTAATTGGACCGGATAATATTTATTATATATGAGAACGTGCCACTAGCAAAAAGAAATTTAAAGTGATTTTGACATCTACCTGCTGAATACATTGCAACAGTACATTTAGGTGATGATAACAATGTTTTCGGGCGAATCCAAAAAGGGAAAGTTCTTTGTAAGGCTAAATCATTATTCATTAGCAGCGGGGACAACTAAATATGGAAAACAAAAGAAAATTTATGCAAACATGCCACTAGCAAAAGAAAATTTAAGTTGACATAAATTGACATGTAATGGCTTCCTAGGAACTTTAAGCCACATGAGGAGACAAAAATGGTATTTTTGACAACATAGATCAATTTGAAATTTCTCACCATATTTGATTTTTTCCTCTGTTGTCTAATTATTCATCTTTTAAAGGGAGCAACGTTTTTGGTAGCCACGAACCAAATCTATCACGGCCAATGGAACTCTAGGATTGGGGTGTGAGATTACGAAAAAAAATGAGAGTTTAATTTACGGGCTAATGAACTTTTTTGGCAGACGAAACAAAAATAATTCGGTGAAATAACCATGTGAAATAGCTATTTGTACGAGAAAATTTACAAGTGGGGTCCTGATAGTTATTTAAAAAAAAAAAAAAAACAAGAAGACAGAGAGAAGGTCAATGTGCATGGAGCCAATCAGAGAGGCCCAATAGGAGGCTGGAAGGCTAGGTTTCACTCTCAATGGATGGGCTGGAGATGCACCCTGGATCCGAGCCTCAGCCATGCGCTACGCTGCAAAGAGAAGCTCATGGTGATGACATCAGCATGAATTAATACTTCTAAAACTGTGACATTATATGCTATTAGCATTGTTATTATTTTGCAACCCAACCCAACCTAACAAATTAGTAGGCAAACGGGCCGCAACTAGTTTACAAACAGGTCTAGTTTCTTGCCGTAAATGGGCCAATGCATTTTCAGATATGCTTCATGCCTACGTTACCGCAACTAAGCCCATAAGCATATTAAATATATGAAAATTTTGAGTTCGATTCCTAATTCAGGCAAATTAAAACAAAAAAATACAAGGAAAACCAAAGGAAAGAGGAAGGAGGAGAGTCAACAAGAAATGGACTTTTCGACTCGTTTTTTTTTTTTTCTAATAAGAAAAAGATGTAATTATCTCTTGTATTAAATTATAGATATTTTTACTGTTAATTAATTAAATATTGAGATATTCTTATTTTAATATAACTCATTTATAATATTACACTATATAATGAAATTTATTTAAATAAAAAATAAATTAAATATATATAATATAAAATAATGAGTAAGTTATATTTATAAAAAAAATAAATATAAAAAATATTTAAAATTAATGTTAATATCTCATGTATAAATTTTTTAACTGATTTAATTATAATTTTATTCCGTAACAAAAGATAAACAAAAAGAATTATATCTGTTCCAAAGCAATTTTTACATCCAAATCATCATTACTACATCAACTAACGGCAGTGAATGTATCGACCAGTTATTGGGTATTACATCATTAGTCAAAAACTCATAGCCAACAATAGGAATGCAGACAAGTGAACTTGTCCTTTTCGCTTATGGAGGGGTGAGGTCTTGTGCCCTCTTTTGCTGTCCACGAAATGCAATCAAAAGATTTAGATTTATGAATTTACCCTCTAGAAGAAGACACTGCTCATGGTTGTTCTTGACTTTGGCGTAGCTATTCATCCTCTCTTCTCCCTGATTCGGGTGATATTTCAATATTATAATGGATGATGGAGACTTTGGAGAATTATTATTTCAATTCGATGGCGAAAATTTGAGGAATGTTACAGTGGTGCGGGTGCATCCCCCTCCGTTTTTTCAGTAACATGGACTTGGCTCATGCTCTTGTATTTTATTGTTATTTTTGGTCACAACGTGTCTTTACCAGCCATTCTCAGTTATCCGAACCATTTGCATGCCATTCACCTTCACATTTGCTGGCTTTCGCCCCTTTTGTCGGTCTCGTCTATATTGCACACAAATGGGAGAGATTGAGATTGCAGAAAATTTTACTTTCTGGTATCACTGTAGGCCCCCAACAAAACGATGGATGGCCATAAGTTGAACGCGTGTGCTTGCTTTGATTCTGTGGTGGTGAATTTTCTTCGCTAAACAACTATTGTTCACCCAATATCTAGTGCAGAAATTATGGGTCCCAATCGCCTAGCCCCCCCCCTCTTCCCCCAAAAAGAAAAACGTTCTGTTTACCGAACGCAAGAATGTGGTTACATTGATGCACATGCAAGTGCTTGGCAAGTTAGTCTCCGAAATCCATTATAACAATATTCTCGCTGTTTCACCAAGATCCCATTATTGCTCATTTTTCTTGTCAGATGACAGGAAGTCTGATCAAGAGAACTGAAGATTTCATATAACATAGATCGAAGATGCGCGTATTAGTTGCTGGAGCATGAACAAAAAAAAAAAAAAAGAATAAGGTACATATATAGGACCAGTACAACTGAGACAAGGACACGCTACAAGTGGCTGAACAATGTCTCAGATGAAGGGGGCATATCATCGTATGCCACCACATCTTCGACTATTTAAGGCCATATTCATGATTGTTTTCGTGATTTTTGGAAAATTTAATTTCGTCCCAAAGAATGATGAATCCAGTATATCATCTGGCGACACCGAGTGGCTGAAATAGAAGTGGACAAAAGTAGAACCAATCATGTGTGTCTTCGTTGGCATCATATATCCAAGTTGAGTTTTCACAAGATGGCAGTATCCCAATGGTTTCTCGACACATAACATTCCCAATTCCGATGTGAATGTTCAGTGATACAAGTTCTCAGTACCAAATCAAGAAGAAAAATCATCAATAGTATTACACAACACGTTCTCGATCATCGAGTGTCAGGTTGAGACTACCACAGGCAGACAGTCGGACCAAACGCTTCAATTTTCTTACGTGTTTGAAGGAAATAAAATGGCCTTTACCAAACGATTTAAACCTTTGGCATGATTCGTATGCAATGTAAGAGAAATAATAAACATGAGTGCGTGGAGACTTCGTGGAAGGACAAAGGCTTCGTAACAATTATGACAATGAGATCTACCAAATAACTCATTAGCGGGCGTGCGAGCGTTGGTGTGCATGATAAAAATTTAAAGTTGAATAGGACATGGCCTTTCTCCACATCACGACATCAGCAAGGAAAAAGGATGTGGCGACAATTTGATGACGAAATTCTCTATTAATTCACCTTTAAATTAGGACCAAAAAAAATAGAAAGCAATACCAATTTAAAATAGCACAATACCTTTATTATCCACATTGTTAGTGGATGAAAGACCCCCCAAGTTACAAGTACGTAAGCAGCATTGAGCCTGTGGCTGTCAGTCTTACTCACAAATGCATCCACTAACGTTTTTAAAACTTATTCCGTAGATCTTATATTTTTAAAAAAATATATATATATATATATGGTCGGGTTTTTATATAAAGCAAAATAGGGCATCCAAAAAGGAGAAACGGTGAAGAAGGTTTTAGATGATGATTGATGTGCTTATCCACAATTAGCCAATCTCTAGAAGTATTAGTTAGAACAAATGGGCAGGAACCTCAGTTCATGGTTGTTGAAATTTGACTAAGCCTTTGAGCTTTTGGCCTCAAATGTCACAAGCGTACCCACTAAACATCCACCAATCAAACATTTGTACCTACATTCGGTTAATCTATTGCGGTACATATATATCTATGTTGTGGGGAGAGGGGCAGTGGAACCAATTAAACTCAAAGCGCTCTTTTTGTTTGTTCGAACGTGGGATGAAGTGACTGAATAGCAAATGTGAAATGTGACAATCAAACAATCGCATAAGATAATACAAAGATTTTTATATAAAAAAATCCTTCAGACCAAAAGAAAAAAAATCACAAAAGACTAAGTCGCTTATTTAATTTCACTATTTGTAATAAGTAAATATACCAAAAAAAAATGTATAATTTTCATTACATCAATATATTAAATAACTTTTATTAAATAATAAATAATAAATTAACTCTAAATAAATCACTCATTTTTATACTTAATAATTTAATATGTAAATTTTAAAATAATTATAATGATATAGAGTGCAATTTTATATATTTTTATAAAGATATAAATTTTTAACTCAATTAGATTATAAATAATTATTTATTAATATAACTATTATAAAAAAATCATAAAATATTATTAAAAGACAAGAGTATTAATTTTAATAATAAAATTTGTACTTATAAAAACTTAAAAATGATCCAATTATTTACAATGAAAATATATATGTCTATTAGTTAAATGAATCAAATATGATCTCCACAACAATAATTTTTTTTTATCAATTATCTAAATATTAATTTGAGAGGACAACATATAATAAACTTAAATATCATTGTCTTACTCTAAAAAAAAAATTCCTAACAGCTAATTTTTCTCTATTTTTTCCCTCTCTCTCTCTCAATTGTATGCAGCCTCTCACACTTCCGACTAGATTTTCCAACAACTTAAATAAGTTATATAACCCTCGTGATATGTTTTAGAATATGAACTAGAATACCCCTTAATGAGTTATCCTAAAACACAATGACCCTTTTTAGACTTTCTCCGCAAGAAAAGGGACCCAGTCCCATCACGTATTGTATTCGCTTTCTTTCATTTGCTTCAATTACCTAAATTTGCTAACAACCTAAAGATAATATTAAGACATTTTAGGATAGTACTTATAGAAGCTCAATGCGCTGTAGGCCTCGGGGGGCCGAGAAGTAACAGTCATTTTGGACCAAATTAGAGCTCAAAATGATGTCACTTGAACCAAAACTGAGAGACTTTAAGCCTGCATTTAATACCAAAAAAACAAAAAAAAAATACAAACAAAAAAAAATACTGAGAGAAATACTTCGAGCCTCCATTGAATACCTAAAAAAAATCTGTATGCGAGAGAGAGAGAGAGACAGAGAGAGAGAGAGAGAGAGGGCACAGTCTTAAGATGACACATGTTCGTGGATTCTATGATAGAGTAAGATTTAAAAGTAGGACAGTCAAAACTTTGTGGTCCAAATTTTGATAGTATCACCACCCAACAAAATTTTCTCTAGGTTGCGTTAGTGGGGTGCACAACATATGCAAGTGACAACACCCATCCTAGACCCCCCCTTGGGGGTTTTCCCCCACCCCCCCCCCTAAAAACAAGCAAATAATCACATGGCCACTAAAGAAAGCGAGCCAGGAAGCTTTAGTCATATGGAAAGCAAAAGGAATAATAGACAAATAAAGATCAAAATTTTTAAGATTTTATTATCAAGACATAAAAAAATAAATATAATTTACACATAGCATTATTTTATTTAACGAAAATCGTTAATTATTATTTTCAAAAACTTAAAAATCTCAACAAATAGTTATGATTGAATATTTGTAAACTCTGCCCACGGTTGCGTTCATTTATCATGTTTTTATATAATATATTTGATTTTTTCTTTTTCTAGGGGGGAGAACAGAATTGAGTGGCTAGGCAATAGGGACGTGGGAGGTGGATTCGGCGGCCATACCCGCTCGTTAGTACGGGCCCACTAGTGACATCTATCGTGCGCCCGCGTTTTAATCGTCGCTTCCGCCTACCCTGCCCTTTCACTTTCTCATGTGAATATTATTATTTGCAATAATGTTAAGTTGTGTTTGTGTTTGGCAACTTTAGTTTCCATTGGGTAACTTTGGGTCCATAAAAGCTAAAGGCGAAAGGAGGGGGAGTTAAATCAAGTACCCTTCCGTGCATGACCTAAACCTTTATTCTAGGAGAGTGTCTCCAGGCTGAGAAGCTTCTCTTCCCAAACTACCCCCTTCAGCCGTTTTGGACTTGGTGATGTTGGGGGCCAAAAACATATGGGTATTTGGGGATTAGGAAAGACATATGGTGAATAATGAGATTCTCAAATTGGTGAGGAAACGAAAAGCTTAATTGTTATGTCGCGCTGGTAAAGATTTGGGATCTTGTTCACCCTGGAAAAGAGACCAATTGAAGAAAGAAATGAAGAGGACAAACAAAAAAAAAAAAAAGGTGAGAAGAAAAGAAACTTGCTAATCGTTACCGGGGTAACCAATAGTTTATTATTACGTTTGAGGTTCATTGGAAGGACATGCTTACAAAATAACATAATTAACTATCAAATATACACATTTATTATGTTATTCACAAGACAAGATCACTACGTAAAGTGAGAATTTTCTACTTAAAGTGAGAACCTAGTGATAAGTCTGCATGTACTCACATCAATGGCCAGACCTCCTACCCGACATTAGCACCCAGGTAACTCCGGTTGAAAAAAAAAAAAAAAATTGTAAATAAGATATAAAATTCAAAACTCATATCTTATTCATAAATTTTAAATTTAGTAATAATTAAACGATATACTTAATAGTTGACATTTCTATTTGCTGTTACACTACTCATGCTGTTAATTAAAGACACCTTGTTGAGTTTTAAGGCCTTATCTTCCAAAAGAAAAAAAACCAAATATTAATCAATAATTTCCTGTAAAATATCCCTTTTCTAGTATTCCAATAAATAACAAATTCCAATACGAAACTCCTAGTTTAAAATCTCAGTTTCAAAGGAACGATATGATCAGCCTTATCTTAAGCATTAAGTAGGTCAGTCCTGTAAAGTTCAACCGCAAGCATAAAGCGGGATTCAGACTGCTTGTCCACGTTCGATTCTCCTATTGTACATTATTCTGAGTGGACCTGGACCAACCAGTAGTTTATTTATACTATGGCATGTTTGATAAAGTGCAGTACCAAGCTTTTACAGCTATATATGTATGTATATAATGATCTCATGACAAATGCATGTTATGTGGCTACTTTTCCATGAGTTTTTCGTCAATTTTTGTTTGAGACTTTTAGTTTTCTTCCTTAAAATAATTAACTTAATAATTAATTATATCATTTAAGTCAATATTATGTAAAATTATAGTTCGCAACTATAAGCATTACGCTGGACGAGATAAAAGGTTGACAAAACCAAAAGTCTCGCTTACTGTGCATAAGCATCATTTCCGTTGTATTCCATTCACTTCTTTTCATTACAATTAGTGGGTATTTGTGTCATAAGAAGGGGAATACAAAAGGGCTTAGATATTCAGATGCCAAAAAATTGTTTCAATACCGTACGTACTTATACATGTTTTTTCTTCTCTCAAACTCACTCCATATTCTGCTATCTCTTTGATTTTTCTTTTGACTATTGGAAATGAGTGCTGCGGGGTGGAACACTCTTGCAACTTTAACACTTCAGGTTCGAATCTTTTTTATTTGATTTTTCTCCTTTTTAATTCAATTCGATTTATTTCTCAATCATCTCAATTTGCACCTTGGTAATCAATTTGTCTTAGAAATAAAGTTATTTCAACAAAATGACAGAATATTGTCATGTATTTTGTTTGATTTGAATCTTCTTATTCGATTTTTTTAGAGAATTAAATAATTTTTGATTTTATGATATTAGTTTATCTTATTCAAAGATTTATTTAATTTAAGTTGTTTAGAATTCTTTTTTTTCTTTCAATTTATGAATACAAGGATTTGTCAATTCTTGCTTTTAATTACATAGACTTAGACAAAAAAAAAAAAAGATTTTCATATAAAATTATGATATTTGTACTCGAAATGGAAGATTTTGTTTCTAAAATATATACAATAATTTGCGAGTAGTGCCAATACTAATAAATCAGAAGCATTCAGTGTTGGAGCTTTTGAAAAGAGTGTATCATCCGAGATAATAATTACAATAATAATTTTATATATCTGTTTATTTTAATTTAAATTTTATTGTGTATTATTTTATATATTTTCATAAATAGAGATTTACATTTAGAGTATAGTGTTAAATTATAAATAATTAATACTAAAATTAAAAGTGAGAGTTTGCTTTAATTTAATAATATTTAAAAAGTAGATTTAAAAAAATTAAATGAATGTAGATAAATTTTTTATAATAAAAAAATCAAAATAAAAATACTATGATTAATTTTTTGTTTTGACTTACAAATAAAATAATTACTCGTGAAAAAAAAAATTTAAAAAAAAAAACCGAGGAGGGGCGCATTGCGTTTGTATACACTCAAAATCAGCAAATTTCTCGATGGACGATGCCAATTTCTTATTTACGGCAAGGGAATTGGGAAAGAGGGACTTCAGGGACGAAGTCAAAAGCTTAGCGTGTCCACAGTGTGAGCTAAATTGACCAGCTAAAACTATCTGAAAGTGTACACTACGAGTACCACGGACAGAAGGACATACCGATGATAAGCTCCAATATCTCCGTCATCTTTACACCTCGAATTCCCTTCACATAAATTCAACTTGAGAAGGAGAAAATAAAAGAGAAAAAATGCACTAAGGCCAGAAACATCAAAAGACCATAAAAGAGAGAGAAGTCTGCATCTGTCTAATGATGTTGGTTGACTATTTGATCCACTCAGCAAGACCAAAACCTCGAGTGAGGAGGATGAGTGAGAGAGAGAGAATTGCCCGGTGCAAGATTTTGGTTCTATATGTTTTGAAGACTGCTTTTCTATTTAGTGGAGGGCTTGCCTTTCAAAGTTCATAAATTGCCACCTTTCCATTCCCACTACCAGACTAGCTAAATGGTATTGCCATAAATCCAAGCTAATCTTTCCCCATGTTTCTAAGCAGAGCTAGCCTGCAATTTTTGACTTGGCTTTCCTAAGCTGCTTGCAATGTGACTATAGATACACTAAAATCTCCATACAGTGAAGTTGGTTGGCCAGTAATGTTCACAAAGTGAATGACAGTAACCCACTACTCACACTGATGCTTTGTTCCTTTTCTGGTGCAACCTGCCATCTTTTGAGGAAAGTTATGGATGTTCTTGTGAATTGTCAGTGCAAACCTTGAGATTCCAAAGGGTAAGAGAAAGCAGGTGTCAAATGCCTTTCTTCAATGTCTTGTGGCATTACTAAAAACATTTGGAGTGGAAGATCAGCAGCAAAAATTTCTAGTTCTATACTGTACAAATATATGACTTCAGCTAAAGCACTAAGTTCTATTTTACTTCTCATTCTACTAAGGTCGTCCTCAATCTTTTCCCACTAGTAAAGCTCTCAGCTTTTTAACTCTCTTTTTCCCCCAGGAAGGTCAGTATTTGTGTTGAGGTAGTAAATAACCATAGATTATTTGTTAATGGTGACGTGACGATCCAAACTGTTCGCCTCATATAATTTGTATGCATAGCATTTTGGACCACAGGTAACTACCCACTAAAAATTTGCCAATCCTTTCTCTATAGTGCACTCATATCTAGTCCACTTCATTCCATCCATTTCAATGACAACTAGTTGTGGTCATCTTCGTGTAATTGAATTTTCCATGAAATATTTTAGGGGCATGCTAAGGTGAAGACAAGAATGAGGTTCAATATCTTCCAGAATGAGACCTACAGACTCACTCCTTACAGCAATCCTCTAATATCTGCAATGGGTTTTTTATTTTTTTTGTGTTGACCCATTTTGCGAACCTGGATCTGCATTTCTAGATCAAATTAAGCAACAACAACAACAACAATAATAATAATAATGACACGACATACTTGAATTGTACCTAAGCGGTTCCATATGATACACGATAGTCTGTGCTTATAGAAAAACTAATTTGAACGGGGTTACCATCAATGTATTGTTCTCTGATTCTGTCAATTGATTGTTGAGTCATCAGCTCCTAGTGTAATGCTGTTGATGACAGTTGCAGAAAAATGGGCTTCCCTTTCTTCCTTCGAATTTCTTAAATAATGAATTCCTATGGATTAAGAGAATTTCAAGTAAAAACTTCTTGAATAAACCTTTGCTTCCAATAACACAACCCCACTTTAATCATTGACTTTCTTCTTGTGTCCTATTCATCTCCTCTACTTCCTATTGCTCAAACATGTACCTATTAAATTAAATATACCCCCCCCCCCCCCCAAAAAAAAAAACCCCATTTATAAGTCTTCCTTTCCCAAAGATGTAAGCACACTTTGATCTCAACATGATTATCCTCAGGTCATTGCAGACATGCCTTTATGGATATTAGCATAACATGATCACAGAGGGCAAGCAATGCATAATCTTTAACTTGCTTTTTAGTTCTGGCCATTTGCATATATGCATAAAAATGCTCCATCGAGGACAATGACACGATCTTTATGATATACTAGTGGTCTAAGCTTTAACAAGCTTTCCTATTGTTACTCCAAATTGCCAACAGTGGGGCCATCTCAACCTTTTTCCACACTATAAAAAGGCCTGCAATCCTCAGGCATCCGAGCTCCTTCAATAAAGCACTAGATCAAATTGACTCACCTTCTGCTGCAAATCACCATTCAATTTAAAGCCATGCAGCCTGGTGAGTTTACAGGGATTCATTATCGAGTTCCTACAAGCCCGTCCTTATATTCAGCTCACATTAGCATGAGTACGCCAAATAACCCACCCTCCTTTCAATACAACAGATTCACCAATCCATTATATAATTTCCAGCTCCCTCCCCAAGTTCAAGAGTTCAGCCTACAGTCATCATGCCTAAGCAGCAATTCGACTTCCGATGAAGCAGAGGAGCAACAAGTAAATCTTATCAATGAAAGAAAACAGAGAAGGATGATATCTAACAGAGAATCTGCACGGAGATCGCGCATGCGCAAGCAGAAGCACCTGGATGAGCTCTGGTCACAGGTGGTTTGGCTCAGAAACGAGAATCACCAGCTCATGGAGAAGCTGAACCATGTGTCTGAATCCCAGGACCGGGATCTTCAGGAGAATGCTCAACTCAAAGAGGAAGTCACTGAACTACGACAAATGCTCACAGAAATGCAACCCAATAGCACTTTCCCTGACTTGAAAGATCTGGATGACCTCCCCCACAACACAGCTTACCTCAAAGCTGATGTCCCTGACAAGTCCCACTCAAGTTATAGTGATTTCCTTGGCTAAGATCAAAAAACTGTTTTTTTTTTTTTTTTCTTAATCTTTTTCTATTTTTGCTCTTATGTTTGTGTGGAAGTCAGCAGGGACTAGCTTTACTTGTAGCAGAGTACGAGGTTGAACAAATAACATGCTCGAGATTGTCATTTGAATCGCTGTTCAGTGTCACAAATCTGTGAGGGAACTCCACATTGATCCCTTACTAAAAATAATCTCTAGAAGCCTTGAAAATAACTATGAGAACAATCATCTAAGATTAAAGCAGAAGAAAGATGCACAACAAGATTTATTTAAGCATCTTACAGAAGCAAAACCTATGATGCATCGAAGGAAAACTTCCATCAGCAGTAACAGAACAAACTTCCATTGGATTAATGTTTGACACCCAGAATGAACATGAAAAAGATGGTCGCGTGGGAGACTTTTGGAACAAATTATCGTAACCAGAAAGTTGTTTGTCACTCTTACTTTATTTATTTATTTATTTAAAATATAATATATAGATAATTTTATGTTATACCAATTTATTTAATAATTTTTTTATTTTAACTAGATTTAACTTAATTTTTTTCACTTATATTTAAAATTATTAGATGAGTTAAATTAAAAATCCTCTTGTTATTTTTTATAAATGAAAATATCCCATTCTTTTGCATGATTTTTCATAGCTTCCTTACATAATGTTATGATTTGGCTAGTTACTTTGATTTTCTTTTTTTTTTTTTTTAGTCATATGGTTTGGCTATTCTTAGGACCACACAGTTCTTTTCATAATTTATATTAACAAAAAATATATAACTTTACATAAACAGATAAATTTTAGTAAATTTAATACTTTTCAGAAAACATATTGATTACATTAAAACTTCCCTTAAATTTGATATTAGAAATAAAAAAATTGTCACATCTCTTTAAACCATGCAATAAATCATAACTCATGTGTTCTTTCAAAAATGAATAGTGAGAAAATGCGACAAGTGACATTGTCTATAAAGGCGACCTTTTAGAGTTAACTCCCTCTCGTGGGATTGCAACCCTCACGCCGGGTAAATCCTTAACCCTTTCGTCTCTACATTCTATTTAGGATTAGGAATGAGCCTAATCGGACCAAAAACGATCGAACAATTCCTAATCAGATCCTTGCGGATTGGATTGGTGAGGAACATTTTTATAATGATTTTGTCATGCTGTACTAAGCTAATTAACAGTTACTTGGGGCTTTATTTTCTTGGGACGTTGGCATATATCCAAATTTGTCGAAATTTGAGAAACAGAAGATTTCATAAATCCTGTAAGATTGTATCCTGGGTCCAAAAAAAAAGTGTGAGATTGGGTCCATGGAATTTCATGTGGGCTTCATTTTAAGAGTTTTACGATACCCGAGTGACGGACCACCGTGCAGATTAGCCTCGAAATAGTTGACTCGGCTCGATCCAAAAGGACCCAACCACCAGATTTCCCTTCTCTCTCTCTCTCTCTCTCTTTATTTATTTATTTATTTTTTAAAAAAATTATGCTGCGTTTGAAAATTATAATTCAGGAAAATACTAATTATCAGCTATTTGTCCATGTCAATTATTTATTAGCCGTTCGCCATCACCAATTCATTGAAAAATTTGGAAATATCCTTAAAAACAGTATATTAATATTCCAAAATAATTAAATAAAGAAAAAGGAAAAAAAAATTAAATGAAAAACACCGACGCGGAAACGGATCCATTTTCCAGATCTTCTCTTGTCCTCTTCTGACTTCATTTCTGTACTTCAACTTCACTAAAAACAGACTTCCGCATTAAAACCCGGAAATTGCTATAATTCAGATCTCCGGCTATGGCGGTGGCCGTCCGAGGTGGCCGAGGAGCCGGCGGCGGCGGAGGACTGAACGCCGGCGTCTTCCGCGGATTGTTTTCGTACAGAATATTCGTCTCCGCCATGTTCACTCTTCTCTTCGTCGCCACGCTCTCAGTCATCCTCACTAACCATCCCTCCGCCTCTCACCCTGACCCTGTAAGTAATCTTATATGCTTCTATCTTTCCATCTTTCTACGTATTATGGTTTCTAGTTGATGGGCATTAGATCCCATTAGATTGTTTTGTGCTGTTGTTTCTAAAGTTTTGATCTTTAAAGGTTTTTGGCTGGATTGGTCTAAAATGGATTGCAATTTATTTATTTTTTCTTATTTTGCCGGGTGCCATGTGAATTGGACGACTATTTGATGGCAATATCACATCAATTTTGTTGGCTTTTGCTTACCATTGACAGTCACTTCCCACTAATGTAGGTTATTGTCTTTTGCATTAGATATGATCAGTCTAGCTATAGAGCCAATAGCCGTTTAGGATTGTCGGTTCACTATTAGTCAGTTATTTTGAACTGGTCTTTCATTTGGGCTGTTGGATGTGTTTTCTATCAGCAAAGACTAATGGGTTTGATTAGTTTAACATGAAGTATACCTTGCAGTTTGTTGGATATGTCAATCAGTTTAATATTTGAAGGTTTTATGACATTGGTTTCTCTTTTTCTTTTTATTAATATACTCCCTGTCCTGTTGACAGTCACTTCCTACCAGTGGGAATGCATATGTTCAGCGGACATTTTTGGCACTGAAATCAGATCCATTGAAAACTCGATTGGATTTGATATACAAGCAAGCCAATGACCACATGATGCTGGTCAATGCCTATGCAGCTTATGCAAGGAAGCTTAAACTTGACATCTCTAAGCAGTTGAAAATGTTTAATGATCTAGCACAGAATTTCTGGGATTTATCAACAAAGCCAAATTATAAATCCTCATTGTTTGAAGTGGAGGGTCCTCTGGATGAGGATGTACTGAGGCAGTTTGAGAAGGAGGTGAAGGAAAGAGTGAAAATTGCCCGTTTGATGATAGCAGAATCAAAGGAGAGTTATGATAACCAGATTAAGATCCAAAAGCTGAAAGATACTATCTTTGCAGTGCATGAATTGTTGGCCAAGGCAAAGAAGAATGGAGCTTTTGCAAGCTTGATAGCTGCAAAGTCAGTACCAAAGAGTTTGCATTGCTTGGCAATGAGACTCGTGGAAGAGAGGATATCGCATCCAGAGAAATATACAGAAGAGGAACTGGGGCCAGAATTCGAGGATCCAAGTCTGTATCATTATGCGGTTTTTTCAGATAATGTGATTGCAGTGTCAGTGGTGGTGAGATCTGTGGTAAAGAATGCAGAGGAACCCTGGAAACATGTTTTTCATGTGGTTACTGATAGAATGAATGTGGCAGCCATGAAGGTATGGTTTAGGATGAGGCCTGTAGAAGGAGGTGCTCATGTGGAGGTTAAGGCAGTGGAGGATTATGGCTTCTTAAATTCATCTTATGTGCCAGTTCTGAGGCAACTTGAAAACACCAATATGCAAAGATTTTACTTTGAGGATTCAGCAGAAAATGCCACCAAGGATGCAAGTAACATGAAGTTTAGGAACCCCAAATACTTGTCCATGTTGAATCATCTTCGGTTTTATCTACCAGATATGTACCCTAAGTTGCGTAAGATCTTATTTTTGGATGATGATGTGGTGGCTCAAAAAGATTTGACAGGATTGTGGAAGATTGACTTGGATGGAAAGGTTAATGGTGCAATTGAGACCTGCTTTGGGACGTTTCACCGATATGCACAATACTTAAATTTTTCACACCCATTAATTAAGGAGAGTTTCAACCCCAAGGCTTGTGCCTGGGCTTTTGGGATGAATATATTTGATCTTGATGCTTGGAGGCGCGAGAAATGTACTGAGCAATATCATTACTGGCAGAATCTGGTAAGTTTTTATTTTCTTTTGAACTCCTTAGTGTTATGATATCATTATATACAGTCGTATATTTTTGCTTCGTAAAAAGTTTCAAACTTTTTAATGGCCAATGCAAATAAAATGTGCTGGAAAGTCTATGGTTTTTTCTTTTTTTAATAAACTGCTAACTAGTTGATCATATTCTTCGGTCGAGATTGAGAATGAATGAAATAATTTAAATTTATCAATTTTCGTTATCAGAACGTGGATCGCACTTTATGGAAATTGGGGACTCTTCCTCCTGGCTTGATCACCTTCTACTCAACAACAAAGTCATTGGACAGATCTTGGCACGTGCTTGGCCTGGGGTACAATCCAAGTATTAGCATGGATGAGATTAACAATGCTGCTGTCATTCATTACAATGGGAACATGAAACCTTGGCTCGATATTGCCATGAACCAGTATAAGAATCTCTGGACTAAATATGTGGACAACGATATGGAGTTTGTCCAGGTGTGCAATTTTGGGCTTTAGATGTATACATTCCCTGCTTGATTATGATCAGGTACACAACGATGAGCTGCTGTAAGCGTCCATACTGGGTTACACATTCTTGCAAATTTTAGATCCTACCTTTGTAGTAACTTTTGAAGTCCATTGGACTTTACCAAGTGGGTTATGTACACGCAACACAATTCTTTGGCTTAAAATTGTCTGTAGAATTGAATGCAGTTACTCTTAAATTTTCCCATGTCATGAGAGTATTCTCACCAATTATTGTGCTTGTATATATAGTCTCTTGAAGATTGCTATGTTAAAAACTGCTTCTGGCCTCTTCTTGTTTCATCAGATAGCTTCTTGACTTTCATGATCGAAAGCCATTCGTGTAAATATTATTGGCGCATGGGTTCTTGGTCTTTTTCTACCTCCCTTGGTAATGGTTGTGCTACATGTGCAAAACGAGGAGAAGAGAAAAAGGATGGAATGATTAAGGCGAAGGGGTTGACCAACTTAAAATTTCTCTGTATTGAAACGAAGGTACACGGAGGGTTAGGAATTGATTCATCGCCCTCACCTACCAAACTATAGGGAAAGCCCACAACAAACACTTCTGAATTTCTTTCTAATCCAAATTGCGCCACCATTGAAAATTTCAATTATTTATTATCCTCTTTAGTAGAAAAAAAAAAGAAAGATTTATTTATTTTCGTCCAAATGAATTTCAAGACTCAAATTCAAAGCCAGGTTCCATGACTGGATCAGGCAAGGTTATTAAGTATGATCCCGTTGACTCTGTGCGTACAAGTTGCAGTTTTGTTTTTTCTCTTAGTTCCTATGGGATTAGAAAATTCATACTTGATATTTGAATGGAAATCAAAATTAAGAAATTTACAATTAAGCAATTGAGTTTTTAGCAGGAAACGAATTTTGAACAAATTTCATACCCCAACTCACTATGGCATCATCTAATATTCAAATGACGCTGTTGTTGATGTTTTAAATAAAAGATATATTTATTTTAATTTTTTTAAAATATAATTTATTTATAGTTCTTTATTATATAGTAAGTAGAATTTATTTAAAATAAAAAAATAAATTTATATTGTATAAAATTATAAATAAAGTATACTAAAAATTAAAAAAAAAAAGTATAACAAAACCTCAAACAAAATAAATAAATGAGAAAAAGAAACAACAACGGCACAGCCAGAAATTTTCCTAATTACGCCAAAAAAAAAAAAGTCTCATACTTTAATCGTGTTAGTTTGGTGTGTAACAAATCCAATTTGCCGATCTTTTGTACCAAAAATTTGTTGATTTCTCACCCACTCACCAAAAGTAGCCAATTTTGACCCGTTTAATGCAAAAAAAAAAAATCCAGTCAATTGACAAAAGACATACATAGAGACAGAGGAATCTCGTTGTCCTAACGGGTTCTTCACGCGCCCTTCGGTATACATACATCTTACTTTAACCTATATACTTTGCTCTTCCCACCTAACCACCCATCTCTCTTCCCTCTCCAGAACTCAGATCTTTAATTTTCCAGGGTACGTCCTAGTTCGATCAATCAGAGACATTTGTTTGTCGTCACATTTCCTAGACAAAAGGTGTGTGCTTTTTTACTGCTTCTGATTTCCTACAGATCCCTGGATTGAATAGTTAGTGAGTCTTGGTCACTGATATTGTTTCGTGAATCTAGGATAGAAAATGTTGTGTTTTGTTTTGGCTTTAGAATCGTTGATCTGGGTCTTGGTATTATTGTTTCTTGTTAATTGGTTTGTTTGTTGACTTCATCAGTCTGGGTCTGGTTCTAATATGATTATGATAGAAGTTTTTGAAGCCAACACAATTATGGGTTCTTTTTCTTGTCTAATTTATTCTTTTGGCTGATGACTTTAAGAATCATTTTTCCCTGATACAGTTTCTTGTCCAATCAATTTAGTTATTTTTACTCTCTCTCGCTTATTTATTTCAGATTTGTCTAATGATTTGTTCGTTATTGATGTGTGTGCCAAATACTCATTTGACTTTCAGTTGAAGTTCCTCTTATCGGCATATGACAGTTTGCTTAAATTAGTTTCTTGGCAGACAAAATATCCCCTTATCCTTTTTGTTGGATGTACTTAGTAACAGATCGTAAGTCAAGGGGGGAGGGATTTGGCTGTTGCTCTTGCTAAAATAGTGACCGAAGTTCTCGATTCCGAAGTCCCCCCTTGCCTTATTTTATGTTAGTTTGAATATGTGCTACTCTATGGTATTCAACTGCAAATTGATTAGGTTAAGATTTAGTGGCAGGGAGCTTTCCCTGCAAGATTAAGGTTATGCACATCTGACTTGAACTTTTACAACTGCCTATTATAGAAATGATATATGAAGAAATGATCTTTTCTTTAGAAAAATACTTGTGCTCTTCCATGATAGTGTAAGGCCCCCCATCATGGCAGATGTGGATGGGGAGTGAGTTTGATCATTCATAGCTGAATGTATGACTATAAAATTTATAAGAAGCTGGATTTTTATATAGGATGATCTGTCATGAAACATAGTTTCTTAAAAAGTTAACGTGACTCATGGTACACTTAATGTGGTAGATTGTCTTTGTTAATTCCTTTGATTTCTCGTATCTAAGGATCTCCACCACAAGGCATTTCTCCGATGTCTGGTGAAAATAGTTTGCTTCATTTGACATCTGAGCAAATATATATTATTTTATATTCTTGAATCATTTTTGTCTCTTTTTCTCAGATTGATCTCATTGTATATTTTATGGACAGGAAAACTATGGCTCTAACGAGAATAGGCCTTGCTGGTTTGGCTGTCATGGGCCAAAATTTGGCCCTTAACATTGCAGAGAAAGGATTCCCCATTTCTGTGTATAACAGAACAACCTCTAAAGTTGATGAGACGGTTGAGAGGGCTAAGAAGGAAGGAGATCTTCCTGTGTATGGCTTCCATGACCCTGAATCTTTTGTTCAGTCAATCCAAAAGCCTCGTGTCATAATCATGCTTGTTAAGGCTGGTGCACCTGTTGACGAAACAATAAAGACTCTCTCTACCTACATGGAGAAAGGCGATTGTATTATTGATGGTGGGAATGAATGGTATGAGAACACCGAGAGGAGGAAAAAGGCTGTGGCTGAACTGGGTTTGCTTTATCTTGGAATGGGAGTTTCAGGTGGTGAAGAGGGTGCACGCCATGGACCCTCTTTGATGCCTGGAGGTTCCTTCGATGCATACAAGTACATCGAGGACATTCTTCTTAAAGTGGCAGCTCAAGTTCCTGACAGTGGCCCTTGTGTCACTTACGTTGGGAAAGGTGGATCTGGTAACTTTGTCAAGATGGTCCATAATGGAATTGAATATGGTGACATGCAGCTGATTGCTGAGGCCTATGATGTGTTGAAATCAGCTGGAAAGTTGTCAAATGAGGAATTACAAAGTGTTTTCTCAGAATGGAACAAGGGTGAACTTCTGAGTTTCTTGATTGAAATCACTGCAGATATATTTGGAATCAAAGATGATAAGGGAGATGGATATTTGGTTGACAAAGTTTTGGACAAAACTGGTATGAAGGGTACTGGTAAATGGACCGTACAGCAAGCAGCTGATCTGTCAGTTGCAGCCCCCACAATTGCAACTTCACTGGATGCAAGGTTTCTGAGTGGTTTAAAGGAACAACGAGTTGAGGCTGCTAAAGTCTTCAAATCAGGTGGCTTTGGAGATATATTGACTGACCAAGTGGTGGATAAGAAGAAGTTGATTGATGACGTGAGGCAGGCACTTTATGCTTCCAAGATTTGTAGTTATGCGCAAGGTATGAATTTGATCCGAGCAAAGAGTATTGAGCAGGGATGGGACTTGAAGTTGGGAGAACTTGCTAGAATTTGGAAGGGGGGTTGCATTATCCGAGCTGTGTTTCTGGACAGAATTAAGAAGGCTTATGATAGGAATGCTGAACTTGCCAACCTTCTTATGGATCCTGAATTTGCGAAGGAAATAATTGAGCGTCAGTCTGCTTGGCGACGGGTTGTATGTCTTGCCATCAACTCGGGTATCAGCACTCCTGGTATGTCTACTAGTCTTGCATATTTTGACACTTATCGGAGGGAAAGGTTGCCAGCTAATTTAGTTCAAGCTCAACGAGATTATTTTGGTGCTCATACGTATGAACGGGTTGACATGGAGGGATCTTTCCATACTGAATGGTTCAAGATTGCAAAACAGTTTACAAACTAAGGCATTCCCTTGGTGGTGTCTAGCTAAGGAAAATTCTCAATTTGCACAATAAATTCCTGGGCTGGACTCTATGGCGGATAGTACTTTAAAGTTACTACTTGTTGAGAGTTCGTATCAATCAGGTTCATCAGATACAATTCAATTTCAAGAAATTGTCATAGAAAGTTGTGTTTTATTGGCTTTACTGCTTGTGTTTCTTGTCTTTATTTAACGTACTCAATTTCTGGCTTCTTTCCTATCCCAAGGGGACAATTCAGGCACACACTGGGGTTGTCATTGAGAAATATGATATGGAAAAGAAAATTCTCCCATGGTGGTGTTATATGTATTTTATTCATCTTTTTTTTTCTTTTTGTACTCCAATTTCTTTTTGTTGCATGCCTCATCGTTTCTTGCTGTACTTTTCGAAACTTGAATATCTCAATCCATTCTAGACGGACGAACATTCAGTATATGCTAATTTTGGGAGAGGAAGGAAGTTGGATGTAAAACTAGAGTACAAATGGAGAAATGTTTTGCTTTACTCTGCGAAAAAGGATCATTTTCTCTAGTATAGTACTGTACCCTTTACTTGAATTGGATGTCCACTCTGCCATGGGCACTTTGATAACTACTTTCTGGTCTTGATACTCCATACCAATCATGCGATCACCACCAATGTTTCCATGACACCAGTCAATTTTCACTTCCAGTAGCTTCAATCCTCCGTAACCAGTCCATCTCCTCTCTTCTTAAAAACACAATGAGCCAATATTATCCTCACTGTAGCCGTAAAACAGTTGCAGAAATGAGTGGTAGCTCCGAAAATTTGAAAAAGAAATCTGAGAAATACGGCCTATGCTAATGTGAGAAAAATATAAAATTCAAAGAAATCTGAAAAAGAATGAGAATTAGCAGAAAGAGATGGAATTGTTTTTGTGTTTTAAACAGATGGAGTAGAGATGACATAACGGTCAAATGCGGTGAACAGACCACGAAGCTGCGTCGTTTTGACGCCTATAAATAATCCTCTTACGATGCGGATTGTTTTTTTTTTTTTTTCCATTATTTTAATCAAAATTTATAACGGCTATATGTATATATAGAGCTTTTATCTCCGCTCAAATCAGTAACTTTGAGTTCCCTCCAGTTTTTCCAATTTCGGCTCTCTCTCGGTCTCGGGCGTCTCTCGCCTTCTGTCACCGGCTCAAGAGCCAGAGTTTTCTTTCTTCAAGTGTCGTGTTACTGCAATCGCCAGTCCGGCGATTCAAAGAAAAAAAGAAAGAAGAAACAAAAAACAAACTTCCGATTCTTGTTCAAGATCGCCAAAAGCTCATCAAGATCACCAGGATTTGGGCGCCTCAATCCGATCCGGGCGATTCTCGAGTCCTGCCGCAATTTCTTCAATGGCAACCTTTTCGATTTCTTTTCAAGGCCTTTGCGTTATTGTTTCTGCTTGATCGTGTCCTAATTATGGTTCTTTTATCTACTTTTCTTTTTTTTATCTTTTCTTTTTTCTTTTCATTTTTTCTTGTTATTTTATTTTTCGTCTTGGATAAGTTCTTTATGTTTTTCTTTTTCTTTTTTTTTTTTTTTCATTTTTGGCGTATTTGGAAGGCGGAAACATCTGCAAGACTCTCACCCTAATCCTAAGCCTAGTGGAAGAAACGACAAGGATGGCGCTGGATCTTGAACAAGATCCGCAGGGAGGCACGATTGTCAGCAGGCGTTTCAGTGAACAAGCCGTTGCGGCAGTTTGGATTTTGGATTTCAGGTTTCTGATTGGTACTTACTCTGTTAACTTTGTAATTTCTATTTTCCATTATCATTGATCTATTCTTTTTTGATTTCGGATCCAAGGAAAAAAAAAAGAAAAGAACAAAGAAAAGTGACGGAGATCGATACGTTGTTTCATCCAAAGATGGAGACAGACTCGTTTTTTTTTCCTTTCTTTTTTCTTTTCAAAATTTTTGCTCGTTTTGTATGGACCGAACGGCCAAATGCTTTCAACCGATCAGAGAGACGCTTCTTTTTGACGCCTACAATCCTGTTAAGAGGCGGATCGTAATTTTTTATAGATAAAGTAAACCCCTCCCTCCAATCAAATCAGAAACCTTCAGTTCCCTCCGATTTCCCCAATTTCGCTCCTCTAGCAGACATTTTGCCTTTTGTCATCAAGTCTGTTGTTAAGCAATCGCCTCTGAGCGGAGGTTCACTTTGTCTTCCGATTCTCTTTCAAGAATGCAAAAGGAGCTCCGAAAGTGGAAGAACCTTAAAATCTGAGTCGCCTTAGAAACGCCAAAGATCACCAAGATTTGGTTTGCTTAAAGCCCATCGTGGTGATTTTTGAGCCCTCCTGCTTGTCCTGTTGCATTTTTAATGGCAAACCTTTTGATTTTGTTCAAAACGTTCGTGTTCTTGTTTTCTTTTTGATCGTGTTTTATTTATGGTTCTTTATTTATTTATTTTTTTGCTGTCTCGGGATAGTTCTTTATCCGTTTTTTTCATGTCTTTGGGAGGTAACCTGACGGAGGAAACGGCAAGTAAGACACTGGGTATTGAAGATCCAGAGAGTGCCACAACTGTCAGCAGGCATTTTACCTGCCAAAGATAGATGATAAGTCGCTGAGCCTTGATGACACGGAGTAGCAGCTTGGATTTTGGAAATTTTAGTTTCTTGATTTAGCCTCGCTATTCAGTCTGTTTGAAAGATTCAGATTACGATGGTGCTGTGATTGATCCTTAGTTTGTCACTTCTATAATTTCTATTTTCCATTATAATCTTTGTTTCCATTTTTTTATTTGAGTTTCAAGAAAAAAGAGAGGGAGGCTGATTTGGTCCTGATTATAATTGTTTTCCCTCGTTTGATTGCTGACTTACATGGATGTCCTTCATATAAAGAAAACGGACAAGCCATAGATGCCGGCAGAAGAACCCATTGAAGTTGATACTGGCTTGTGCACAACTGGTGGCTCTTCTACAAGGTAAATTTCCATGTTCTTTACCTCAGAAGCTACTAAAATATGAAAAATGGAGCAAACATCTGCAAGAGAGGAGGAATTGACTACTTAATTTGAAATAGATGGATGCTGAGTTTGAACTGGCATCTTGCCTACAAGTTTTTTATGATTCTTTAACAATTCCTTCTCGGGGTTGTTTTTCACTGAATTCTTTGCCATCTTTGGATGGCAGAAACAACATTTCTACCTGTCACCTAATATTTACAGCAGAAACAACAGAGACACAGTGGTTCTTAAGATTCAGATTTGGTTGCAATTGTTGGTGGGCATTTCACATGCAGAATGAATAATTGGGCTAAAATACTGGACCTTGAGGATGCAGAACAACCTTGACTTTTGGAATTCTGGCTTCTGGATTTAACCTTGCTATCTTATCTGTTTAAGAAGATATGGTGTACAATGGTACAGCGATTGGTCATCAGGTTAATTTTAGAATTTATGTTGTCCTCTGTGTTGCTTTTATATTATTGTTGATTGTTCCTTTTTCGATTTCAGTTTGAAGTAAAGAGATGGAGGATGAGCTTTTTAACTTTGACAGCCAAAACAGAAATTTGATGATGCTAAGGGGACAAGTCAAAGGAGATTGAAGCATGAATTATTCTACAAGCCAATCATGCACAACATTTTTGTCATTGATGCAAGCCACTTAGGGTCAAATGGAGAATCAATGGATAAGAAGGTAAATAAAGAGTCTGGATTGCCATGGCTTTTCTTTTTATCTTCTTGCTGAGTTACCTTAAGACATCTGTTTTTGGTTGCATCATGTCTGCATTTTAATTATGAATGCCTATATTAGAGCCTGCCTGATTTTGAGTAATAAGTTTGATACAGTTGCAGTGTGGAAGTTTTGATTTGTAATTTTTTAATGAGGACACTTTTCTGTTCGTTATCTCTTTGAAAGGAGGCCTGCCTTTTACAGAGCCACCGATGCAATTGTGCCAACTCTACACGCAACACACAGGGTGCTTATGCGTTGTTAAATTTATGGTAGGCAAGTATTACTTTTGCTCACATATTGTGCATGTGAAGCCTTCTCTTCTTGTCTATGTCCTAACAGACAATGGGATTTACCAAAATTATCAGTGGAGCTGATAAGGAGATAACATTGTGATAGCTGAAACTTGAAAAGCAGTTGACCCACCTAAAGACAGTGAGAAGCCAGTTATTGGTGAAAGCCCTTGAAGTTATTACTTGCATAGCTTCAACTGCTTCAGGCACTTTAACTAAAATGGTGGGCCCAGGAAAGTGGCTACTTTATAATTATGCATACCCTTGATCTGCCTTATAGGTTTAATTTAGATACTCGTTTCTTATAAGAAATTTTGTTTGAGTCTGCCTGATTTTGAGCAATATGTTTGATAAAGTTGTATTGTAGAAGTTTTGATTTATAATTTTTTAATGAGGGCACTTTCCTGTTTGTTATCTCTTTGAAAGGAGGCCTGCCTTTTACAGGGTCACTGGCACAAACTCTACAAGCAACGCATAGGGTGCCTGTACCTTGTGGATATTATGGAAGGCAAGTGTTACTTTGCTCACTTATTGTGCATATGAGGTCTTCTCTTCTTGTCTATGTTCTAACATTAGTCCTCTGTTTCTTTTTGGGCATTTGAGCTGTGAAGAACTCTCTCTCCAGCCTCCTAACAGATAACGGGATTTGCCAAAATTGGTGGTGGAGCCAATAAGGAGATAAGCTAATTATTTGTGAAAGCCCTTGAAGTTATTACTTGCATAACTTCAACTGCTTCCGAGCACTTTAACATAAAATGGTGGGCCCAGGAAAGTGGTTACTTTATAATTATGCATATCCTTGATCTGCCTTATAGTTTCAATTTAGATACTTGTTTCTTATAAGAAATTTTGTTTGATATCATGAAATACCTTGGTGACAACAAGAAATATTTTAGAATGTGCATTGGCTACCTTAGATTCTTGGATTGCTGCCTCTCATTTTGATAAAAGGTAATTCCTGGTGTCATCCTGTTTCTGCCATCTCCGCTACAATGGTCTCAGGTGCTATTACAGTCTCTTGTCTAGATTCCTTGTGTCAAAACGGTTTTGCTGGGCACTAAGGTAGGACTGAAGTGCGTAGGTACCTTTTTGATTGCTTGTTTTGTTTGGTGTCTGCATGTGCACCCTGCATCTGCTCCTTCCTAAGTAATATTCCTGTGTACAAATTTGACCTCTTTTATAATTATTATTTTGAATCTGCTAAGACAATATTGAAAAAGCTGGCATCTTAAATAAGTATAAAGGATGGAAAATCTGCTGCTAATGGTTTGCTTGAAGGCCAAATGGAGCTGTGCACTGGTGTGTACCTTACTTTTATCTCTTTTGGATTTATGTGTTTTATAATTTTATAATTTCTATTTTCCATTATAATTGATGTTGCCTTTTTTGATGTCAGTTTCAAGAGAAAAGACGTGGAGGCCCATGTGGTCCTGATTATAATGGTTTTCCCTCTTTTGATTGCTGACTTACATAGAAGTCCTTCATGTAAAGAAAACAGACAAGCCAGAAATGCTGGCAAAAGGCCCCATTGAGAATGCCACTGGCTCTTGCACAATTAAGTAAGATGTCAAATTTGATGTCCCGGTTTATGCTTTTATTTCTCAACAAACTTGGTTTTCTCCTTTCTTTTTTCTTTTTTTTTTTAACTCTGGCTTACAGCTTATTCTGGCTTGAAACTCCAGAAAAAATAAATAAATAAATAAAAATTTAAGGGAGTTGTGAAGGCAGCCACTGAACATTTGGCAGTTGAATGACGTGAAGAGGGGACTTCCTTGCCAGGTAACTGGAGAAGTTTGACTTATTGATTCATTGAATGGATTCATTAAAACTTCATTTTTTAATAATGTTTTGCTGTCAGAATGATTGTTGTTTGATGCCCGAATCATTACTCTTTGATGGGAATGCCTTCATTTTGCCATCTGGTGCTAGCTTTCATAGTGATATCAATATCCTTCCTGTTGCTTATCACCAGCAAGCCTCAGCTACTCCATGTCATATGCAAGCTATCTCTTAGTGACACATACACCAGTGGAAGGGTAGCTTAGTTGGCTTGTCAGCTGATCTTGGCACAGTTCCTGAAACAGGGGAAACAGTAAGAAAATTTTCGCTCCTTCTGCATCTGAGAATCATATGGGATTTTGATATTTATGCTGTGAAAATCTAGCTTCTGGGAAGTGGAGCATTTGTTCTAAGTGACAGACATATTTGTTATATCAATGTATTTGATATAATGTCTGAGAATTTGAGGACCATGTCACATGAATTGGAAATTTTCCTTTTTTCAGAATTTTGCTGCACATTGTTCCATTTCACTCAGAGTCTCCGAAGGTCTTGAGAATTTGAATAACCCTTCTTGTTCCAAGGGTTGTTGATTGATTGCTCATAAAAATTTTCTTATTTTTGAGTGCAAAACATAATGTCCTAGACCTTGCTACATTAACTGCATTTCTGAGCTATGCTCGTAAACATATTCTGCCTCAGTTATCAGGATGAATTGCCTAAGAGTTGACTCGACGTTATTTAAAGGTGAGGAGAAGAAATTTTCCTGGAAGTAGCAAAAAAGGTGTAATGATGGTGTATTTCTTTTTACACTTTCCTTATCCATGCACATGCTTGTTTAGCAAAATTAGTGGGTGTCCTCAACATATTCTGTTTCTGCATTTTCACTAGCATTTTATTGTCTCTAAAAGCATTAGAAAACCATTTACATGATCTTTTGTTTCTTGCAGTTATGTGATCTTCTACTTCAATGTTGATTTCTTTTCCCTTACTTATCACTTTAATATTTTTTTTCGGCATGTTGCATGACTTTATATTGGTGACAGCTAATAAATGCAACATCCAAGCAAATATGACTTTTAATATGCCTTAGTGAAGCCCAGGATTTGTTTCTCAAATGGGTTGGTATAGCTTTTTCTGTGTCTAACTACATCACTGTAAATGGCAACTCATGACATATCTCTAATTATATATTCTTTTGTGGCTCGCAATGTAGATTGAGAAACATGATGTAGCAGAGGCATTTCAGTTCCTAGAGGTTGCATGCAACAAATCGGCAATGGATCAGTTAAACTGTGATTCCCTAAGTTTCTGCCCCTTTATTGATTTTGTTCCTTTCCTGTGGAGATCAGCAGCATCTGTCCATTATTTTTCAGTATGAACTATTGACATGGAGGTCATTACAGCTAGAGTTTTGGGAAGTGAAAGGATGAGAAGGGAGAATCTTGGTGCAGCCACTCCCAGTACAATGATGGGAACTTCTGGGACCCTAACATGCTTGATGGGGTTACATGGGTAGGAAGTACATGCTAAATTCTATCTCATTTTAGCAGAACTGAACGTAAATGCACTTAGTTATTGTCCTGTGAGTACTGGATAAGCTCAAGAAAGAGCTTAAACTTCATGACATAAGCATGTAACTCATCTATCATTCACCCTTGACCCTCCCCCTCAGTGTGTGTAACATTGATGCTCATGTACATCTCTCTCATTCTTTATCTTTCTTTTTGGACCCATTTAATTGAGCTGAGGGTCTGGCTTACCATGCATTTTTCTATTGTTCTTCTCGTTGTGTTACTTAAAGGCATCTATTTTTGGTTGCTGACATGTCTGCATTTTCAAATACAACTTCTACATTACATGAGTCTGCTTTATTCTTAGCAATGTGTTTTATAAAACCATATCATGGAAGCGTAATGTATAATTTTCTGATGAGGATGTTTCTCTGTTTTTTTGTATATTTGAAAAGAAAGACTACTGGAGAGAAAACTTGCATCTGACAGAGTCATTGCCGAAAGTCTACAAGCAATGCACAAGGCTGGGTGTTTAACCCTTTTTGATTTTATGGAAGGCAAGTATTACTTTACTTACATATTATGCATGTGAAACCTTTTCTCTTGATTTCTATGTTCAAACATTATTTCTCTCTGTTTTTTTTTTTTTTTTTTTTGGAGGAGAGGGTGTGTGAGTTGTGGATAAATCTCTCTCTCTCTGTATCACACACACACACACACACACACCAGCTCTCCAAAGAGAGAATGGGGCTTAGGCTTACAAGGAGATGGCACTGCAATAGCTGGAACTTTAAAAGCAATTGATCCACCTCAAGAGAATGAGGTAAAGCCAATTACTCATTCATGACTGTCCTTGAAGTTATTACTTCCATAGCTTCAACTTTTCTTGGAGCTTTATATAAAATTATGGACCCAGGTGAGTATTTGTATCTTCAATCTTGCTTGGGTTCATCTTGGATGCTTGTTTCTTTTTGGGAATTTTGCTAATATTGGGAAATGCCTTGGTAGCAATAAGATAGAGGATCCATTACATTTTTATTTTTTCCCCACTCTTTAGGTATAATTGTTTTGATCTCAAAAAAGTTTGATTGCTTTGGGCTTTCTTGTTTCATAAGAAGGCTCAAACAGTGACTGAGATGTTAGTTTCACTTTTTTAAGGTCTGCTTCTTCTAGTTTGATTACCACCTATAAAATTTAATAAGACCTGCTTGCTCCTTCCAGCTTCCCTGCACTTCATTTGCACAAGTGTAGGATATGCACATGGAAATGTTTATATTTAGTTTGCTTGGAATTGGTACCTTACAAGAAAATTGTGAATAGTCTTTTGAAAATACTATTGTGTGATTTCAATCTGCCAATTTTTGTTTTTATATGTTTGGGAAATTTTAATTTATGATTCAATGTCTCTTCTTTAGAGATCTGTGAATAAATTGACTGACAATGACTAGTCCTGGGGGTCCTTATGGCTTAGGCCACCATGAAATTGTAAGTTCTAAATTTTCCAGATTTATGTTCTTTTTCTACAATCTTTTTGTTGGTAAGTTTTCTTGTGTATTTCTTGTTTGTTGCTTTGTCCTTTCAGCACTGAACTTCAGATGGTTATGAAATGTTCTATTAACTAGATTGGTGCCGGTGAGACAGGACTCATCTACAATGACAAGGTAAATTTCTACATTCTTCACCTTAGAAGCTAATCAAATATAAAAAGTGGAACAGACATCTGCAGGAGAGGTTCGTGGGCTTCATCACTTACCTAAGAATAGAAGGAGTACTATGGTTCGGCAAGTGGTCTTTAGGTTAAGTTAATAATTTCTAATTTCCCCTAAGTTGCTTTTATGTTATTGTTGATCTTCCCTTTTTTTGTTTCAGTTTCCAGAGAAAATAGATGGAGGCTGAGCTTGTTAAGTTGATGGCCAATGGAAATTTGATGATGCTAAGGGACAAGTCAAAGGCAATTGAAGCTTGTCCTCCATCAGCCTGTCATGCCCAACATTTTTGTCATTGATGCAAGCCACTTAGGATCATGAGGAGAATCAATGGATAAAAAGGGTAAACATTGAGTCTAGATTGCTGGGCATTCTTCTATTTTTCTTTTTGCCGAGCATCTGTTTTTGGTTGCAACACATCTGCATTTTTTATTATGAATGTCTACATTACACGAGTCTGCTGATTTTGAGCAATGTGTTTGATAAAGTTGTATTATGGAAGTTTCAATCTATAATTTTTTAATGATGGCACTTTTCCGTTTGTCATCTCTCAGGAAGGAGAAATTGATAGCCTGCCTTTGACAGAGTCACTAGTGCAAGGGACAAGTGCTTAGAACTTGTTGACATTATGGAAGGCAAGTATTATTTTGCTTGCATATTGTGCATGTGAAGCCTTCTCTTGTTGTCTATGTTCTAACATTAGTCCTCCATTATTATTTCGTTTGAGTTGTGTAGAAACCTCTCTCTCTCCAGCCTCATAAAAGAGAATGGGGTGAGATGAAGTTGCAATGGCTGAAACTTCAAAAGCAGTTGACCCACTGAAAGACAATGAGGTAAACCAATTATTCATACATGAAAGTCCTTGAAGTTACTACTTGCATAGTGTCAACTGCTTCTGGGCACTTTAACATAAAATAGTGGGCCCAGGTGAGTGGCTGCTTTATAGTTATGCATATCCTTGTTCTGCCCTTAGATGCTTGATTCTTATAGGGAATTTTGTTTGATATTGTGAAATGCCTTGGTGACAACAAGAAACAATTGGAAATGGTCTTGTGCTCAGCTCAAAAATGGTATGTATATATAATCATTCTAGATATATCATAATCCAAGCAATGTCCAGTATTCGGCTTTAGCTCCTGTTTCATGAACAGTGTAAGAAGCCTCTCAGAGTTTTATAATGTGTGTTGTCTGGTAAAATGGATAGCTTGTCTTGTTTGGTGCCTGCATGTGCATTGCATCTGCTTCTTTATGAGTAAGAAAATATGACATGCCTTATCGTAATCATTTAAATATGCTAAACCAATTTTGATGAAGCAGGCATCTTAAATAGGTCTAACGGATGAAAACTCTGCTACTAATGATATGCTTAAAGGCCAAATAGGGTTGTGCACTGGTATGCACTTTCCTTTTATTTCTTTTAAATTTATGTGTTTTTTGAAGGGAAATTTTACTTTGTCTGCACATCTATGTTCTAACATTGCTTCTGCCAATTTTTCTTTCCCCCTTTTACAGTGTTTGAGTTGTTCCTCCCTGCTCCCTCTAAGATGTTTACAAGGTGGGGAAGAGGGTTTGACAGTTTACCTGACAAGGAATTGAACTTGAATTTCTTTTGTCACATCTCTGGGCTTTGTTCTTCTTGCTGCTATTGAGTTTAGGTAAGTTTCATTTCAATTTTTTTGTGAAAGAACTTGGGTATGTTTCATTTCAACTAAAAATGAAGAGGACAGGTTTAGATGACCTCTTCCCTAATTGAAGGTTAAGTAAAATTTCAAAAATATGACAATTGAAACTTACAAACAATTAAGGATACTTTATATGAAAATCTAAGGAATTCTTTTGGCCTCAAGGATAAGGATTAGAATTTAAAACACTAGCTAGTTATAAAAGTTTAATGGAGGAATAAAAGAGAAAAAGAACTGAATTTACAGATGAAAAGCAACATGGCTTTGGAGTTGCAAAATTTAGGGCTAAATTTTGGTTGCTGAACTTTTTCTGTGTCAAATCGAGAAGAACATACCAGCTCAAGACCATAAATGTCAGCATTCTGAACATGCATTTGACTCTGCATAAACAAATTGAAACAAAGTAAGACAGACTTAACAAATAAAAATCATGACACTACCATAATACGCTCAAAAATTATTACCTTAATAAATTAGGATGTGAACAAACAAAATCCAATTGGAACAATCTTTTACCCTGAAAATCAATTGGAACTGAGAATGCATTTCTAATGTTAAAAATAAACAAACCCCTTGTACCGAAAGTGAAAGGAAATATTGACTGTTACCTGCAATGACAACCACCTAGAAAATGAATGCAAAAACAAGCATTTCAATTTTATTTCTAAGTTTTCTATCGTGCCTCAGATTGTTGTGCATCATCTGGAGCTGGGGAAGATTTTTACCATGCTTTAGTTAAGGATTTTGCTTTGGTTAAGGCTTCAATTTCACTATTTTCTTATGGGTGGTTCTGTTTTTGTTTCTTTGTTTCCTTTTTTCCATAATCAGTTAAAAAAGTAAACAGCCCTGTTAGTGGTAAGTGTAACCTACCTTGTTCTTGTTCATTTATTTACTATTTTTCTACCTATTATTTAAATTTAATTAATATCTTATTATCATTATCTAATTCTCCCTAATTTTCAACTTTCACAATTGAGACTTGCAGTCTCAACCATAAAAGTCTGGTGACTAAGTTTTCAGGGTTGGTTAAAGTGTATTGTTCAGTATTTGAGGTTGGTTATATGAAAATCGCAACATGCTGGAATTAGAGTAAGAAAGAGGAAAAGAGGAGATTTTCCTGGAAGTAGCAAAAATGGTGTAATGATGGGGTATTTCTTTTTACACTTTCCTTATCCATGCACATGCTTGTTTAGCAACATTTGTGAATCTCCTCAACATATTTCTGTTCCTGCATTTTCACGAGTGTTTTATTGTCTCTAAAAGCTTTAGAAAACCATTTACATGATCTTTTTATCTTTGGCAGTTATGGGATCTTCTGCTTCAATGTTGACTTCTTTTCCCTTACTTGTCAATCTCATATTCTTTTGATATGTTGCACAACTTCATATTGTTGACAGCTAACAACTGCAACATCCAAGAAAAGAGAATTTCTGATATGGGCCAATGAAGCCTCAGATTTGTTTCTCAGATTGCATTGGTATAGCTTTCTCTGTGTTTAACTATGCCAATGCAAATATCATCATCATAATGTTTCTCTAATTATATCTTATTTGGTGCCTTACAATATAGGTTGAGAAACATGATTTAGTGGAGACATTTCAGCTCCTACAAGTTCCAATGCAACAATCGGCAATAAATCAGTTAACCAGTGGTTCCCCAAAATTTCTGCCCCTTTATCGATGGTTTCATTTCCTTCCCAGACCAGCAGGATCTGATGCTTTCTCCATTCTTTTTCAGTAAGAACTATTGACGTGGAGGCTCTTACTATTTTTGAGAAGTGAAAAGATAAGGAGGAGAAATCTTGGTGTGCCCACTCTCGGTATAATGATGGTAACTTCTGGGACCCTGATGCACTTGATGGAGGTGCATGAGTAGGAGGTACATTCAAAATTGCTATCTTATTTTAGTGGAACTGAACCTAAATGCACTTTGTTATTGTCCTGTGGTTACTGGATGAGCTCAAGAAGCAGAACTCTAGCACTGAAGCTAACCTTTCATGACACGAGCATGTAACTCATATATGATTCACCTCACCCTCACCCTCAGTTTGTGGAATTTTGTTGCTCATGTACATCTCCCTCGCTATCTACCTTTCTTTTTGGACCTGTTATTGAGTTGAGGGTCTGGGTCACTATGCATTTTTCTATTTTTCTTGTTGCTGAGTAAATTAAAGGGATCTGTTTTTCGTTGCCGACATGTCTGCAATTTCAAATATGACTTCTACGTTACATGATTCTGCCAGATTTTGAGCAATGTGTTTGATAAAACTGTACCATGGAAGCATAATTTATGCTATTCTGATGACAACATTTTTCTATTTGTCACTTATTTGGAAAGGAAAGACTAATAGAGAAAAAACTTGCCTCAGACAGAGTCTGTGTCACAAGCTCTACAAGCAATGCACAAGGCTGGGTGTTTAAACCTTGTTGATATTATGGAAGGTAGTAATACTTTGCTCGCATATTGTGCATGTGAAGCCTTTTTTCTTGAACTCATTTTCTAACATAATTCCTCTTGTTTTTTAGGGGGGGGGTGTCTGAGTTGTGAAGAAATCTCTTTCTGTCTCCTAACAGGGAATGGGGCTTACAAAGTGATGGCAGTGCAATAGCTGAAACTTTAAAAGCAGTTGACCCACCTGAAGACAATCAGGTATAGCCAATTACTCGTTTGTGAAGGTCCTTGAAGTTATTACTTCCACAGGTTCAACTTTTCTTGGTGCTTTTCATGTAATTATGGACCTAGGTGAGTGTGTGCATCTTCCATCTAGATTGTTTCTTGTAGGGAATATTGTTAATATTGTGAAATGCTTTGGTAGCAATAAGAGGATCAATTGGATGTTACCTTTTCTTTTCCCACCTTTTAGGTATAATTGTTTTGATCTCAAAAATAAAAAAAAGTAGTATTAGTCTAGTTTCTTGTTTCACAAGAAGGCTCAAACCTCTGACTGAGAGGTTAGTTTTTCTTTTTTAAGGTCTGCTTCTTATAGTTTGATTACCTGTTATAAGAATTAAAAATATCTGTTTCGTTCCTTCCCGCTTCCCTGCACTGCGTTTGCACATGCCAGATATGCAAGCGGAAACATTTATATTCAATTTGCTCGGAATACGTACCTTGCAAACAAAAAGACTCTGCATAGTATTTTGAAAGTACTAATGTGTGATTTCAATCTGCGAATTATCTTTTTTGCTTGGAGAAATTTTTAGTTATGATTTGATGCCCCTTCTTTAGAGATTTGTGAAAGAATCATCTGGTGATGAGCCTTGGGGTCCTTATGGCATTTTGTTGGCAGAGATTGCACAAGCCCCCAAGAAATGTAAATTCTAATATTTTTTTTTCCAAATTTAGGTTCTTTATCTACAGTCTTTTTGTTGGTAAGCTTTCTTATGCATTTCCAGTTTGGTACTTTGTCCATTTAGCACTGGATGTCAGATTGTTATGAAATATCCTACAAACTGGATTTGTGAAGCAGACAAGAGCTGGCGACTCATCTACAAGGTAAATTACCAAGTTCTTTACCTCGGAAGCTAATAAAATGTGAAAAAATGGAACAGACATCTGCAAAAGGGACTTTTGGGCTTCATCACTTACCCAGAAGTAATTTTTGTGGGCTTCACAGTCTATTATTTAAATTCAATTACCTTAAAGGACCATGCCCAGGTATTAACTTAAGTTCACCCACTTAGGGGCTACCTTATAGTTATGCATATCCTTGATCTGCCTTTTAGGTTCATCTTAGATGCATTTTCTTATAGGGAATTTTGTTTGATATTGTGAAATGCCTTTATGATAACAAGAAAAAATTGAGAATGTGCATCGTCTACTTTAGATTCTTAGGTTTATGTCTCTGATTTTGATAAAAGGGTAATGCCTGGTGCCATCTTGTTTTTGCCAGCTCCGCTATATTGGTCTCAGTTGTAATGACTCTCTTTTTCTCGATTCCTTGTGTTACAGCAGCTTTGCCGGACGGTAAGCTAGGCCCTGAAGAGCGTAGGCACTTTTCGGATGACTTTTCTAATGCTTCCCATTCGGCTGTCATATTGCTATGATGCTAAATTTGGTTAACTTATTTCTAAACTCCTGATTTATTATATGCATTATAGATCATTTTAAGATGTCTGTAGTCTGGACTTTTCTTCTCAGAATATATCTTTAAATGTTTTGAAAGTGGCAAAGGCATGCATTTGTGGAGATTTTGTGCTCCTTCTTGTGGACATAGTTTTGTGCTCTGTTCATAAGTTGTACATATATATAAAGAATCTAGATTGATCAGAATCTAAGACTTGCCTAGGAGTCGGCTTTCGCACTTTTTTCATGAACAACTGAAGAAGCCTCTCAGAGTTTCAAAAGGTGTGTCATCGGGTAACTTGGATGGCTTGTTTTGTTTGGTGCCTGCCCGTGCACCTGCATTTGCTCCTTTGTTATTAAGCAAATATGACCTGTTTTATCATAATCATTTAAACATTCCTAAACATTATTGATGGTGCTGGCATCTTAAACAGGTCTAAAGGATGGAAAACTCTGGTGCTAATGGTATGCTTAAAGGGCAAATAGGGTTGTGCACTGGCATGCACCTTCCTTTTATTTCTTTTAAATTTATGTGTTTTTTGAAGGCAAATTCTACTTTGTCTGCTTATCTATGTTCTAACATTGCTTCTGCCTTTTTATCCCCTCCTTTAATGGTGTTCGAGTTGTTCCCACCTGCTCCACCTAAGATATTTAGGAGGTGGTTTAGGAGGTGGGGAAGAGCGTTTGACAGTTTCACTGACAAGGACTTGAACTTGAAGTTCCATAGTCACGTCTCTGGGCTTTGTTCTTGCCGCCATTGAGCACAGGTAGGTTTCATTTATTATTATTATTTTGGATGAAAAAGACTTGGGTATGTTTCATTTCAACTAAAAATGAAGAGGACGGATTTAGATGATCTCTTCCTTAATTGAAGCCTCGAAGGCTTCAAAACGATAACAAAAAGTTGGAACTTACAATTAAGGACAATTTATACACAAATCTACGAGATGCTTTTGGCCTCAAGGATAGGAATTAGAATTTAAAACACTAGCTAGTTATAAAAGTTTAATGGAGCAATAGAAGAGAAAAAGAACAAAATTCACATGTGAAATGGAACATGGCTTTAGAATTGCAAAATTTAGGGCTAAATTTCGGTCCCTAAACTTTTACTTGCCAAATTGGAAAGAGCAAACCTGCTCAAGACGGTAACTTTCACCTCTCTTACATGAATTTGACTCTACCTAAAACAAAGACAGACAAATACTTGAACAAATAAAAATCGGGACACTAGCATAATACGCTAAAAATTTGATACCTTAATAAATTGGGAAGCGAAGTAGAAAACACCATTACATCAACTGGAACATGAAATTCAGGGTTGGTTAAAGTGTACTTTTAATCGGGGTTGGTTTATGAAAATTGCACGATGCTGGAATTAGAGCAGAATTTCAATTAATTTGGTGTGATTTGAACACTATTTATTTAACCTGTCTGTCGACAGACACTGGGATTTGTGGATGCAAATGCAAGTAGCTCTTGGTTTCTTCCAAACAAGGACCAGTCCTCTTCGCTCAAGCACAGCCAGACTTCAATTCCCTTACCATCTCTTGCATCCATCAACACCCCCATAATTCTTCAATAACAAATTGGTGACTATCACCCATGTTGGCTTTCCCCATCCAAAATCATTTTCATGCAATGGAAATCCACACAAGCAACTCAACCTGTACGCGTCTAAGCCATCTCTGGCGTGCAGGGTTCGTTAATTCTTAACAAATGCAAGTATTTCATTTTGCGTAACGCCTTTCTTTATATGTTCACAAGTTTGTTCTAATCCCTTTCCCGAAAGAGCTACCAAATCTTGCAGCTCTGCATCTCTTCTGTCTGTTTCGGCAAAGATACTTGATGGAAAGATTTCCGACATAGTTTTGAGGCACAGATGTTTGTGATCTTTTCTGCAAGTTCACAGCCTGGATCGAACGGATCGTCTTGGAGACCCTGATTTTAGTTTAGACGCTGTAATTAGGCATCTCCAGAGGAAGGCTGCCATATCTTCAACTTGGGTTGGTTGTTGTATGCTTGCACTTGTAGCTTTTGCCTTAAGCAAGGCAAATTTCGAGGCATCAAACACGTACCTTCTTATCGTACACAACCTTTTCAGCATCATTGGTGGTGGAGATGGTGGTAGGATTGTTGAGTCGTCTACCAATGGAGTTATAGAATCGGGAACGAAAACTGGGAGCGATTCGGGTGGTATCCTGATAGAATTTATGTCAGCAAGAGACCTGGCGACCCAGTTCATAATGAACGTGCCCAAGGAGGCTCCGTCGCAAATCTTATGTGAAATGCCAATCCCAATTGCCAATCCACCTCATGCAAAGAAGTTCTCTAGTCTGTTGTCAAGCCAGGTGACACGATCAGGAATTTTTAACAAAACCGTTGGTTTTAACACGTCCTAATCAAACAATTGCAGAGTTAATTCTTCATTTTTTAGACCATATTTCGTAACCAACTTGGATATTTTTCTCTCCTGATGCATATTCTAACTCTGATGGGCAATGAATTAAAGAAATATTATGATGACATAATAAGTAATATTGTGGCATGGTTGTGGCATAATTATCATTCTCGGGTCATCCGGTGAAAAATGAATTTAAACTACTTCTAACCAAATATTTGACTCTATAAATTTTAATCTACACACTAATATAATTCTTAATACCACCCAAATTCATAATGATGCCTTAAACACTAATTTAGCACCATTTCATAGGCTCTTATACAAGGAATACCCATAATTTGGCACGCCTTTTCTGGGGATATTGCTACTTCATAAAATTTTTGTCGGCAGACCATGATAGAAATAATTGAATTAAAATATCACTTAAGAATGCAAAAACTGCCGTTGACTGTCAAGATGGCCGAGTTGGTCTAAGGCGCCAGTTTCAGGTACTGGTCCGAAAGGGCATGGGTTCGAATCCCATTCTTGACAATGATCGGCTTGGATAATAAGTATTTTAATTTTGAGTCTGCGATGATATATGTCTTAGGTGTGGGACTGCTTTGAAATCGAAGGTCTTTGCGAAGGATCCCTCTCAAGGAACTCCCACCAATTTTTTTTTTACCAAGATTCTGTAAACCTATTGTAGTTGCCCCTGCTTTTTACACATACCCCATATTCATGGTTACACACGAACATGAACTCATACTTGAAGAAAATATTGCAATAGTAAGGGATTGCAACTGTTACTTTAACCCACGTCCCACATCCATCGTGTTGTGAGGAATATCTTGCCTTATATCTGAGATTTAACCAACTGATGTTTTATTGTATCAAAGCTACCTCATACCCATTAATGTTTGGACTGCGGACTTCATATTTTAGAAATTACCATGGGCTGATCACCCATGTAGAAAAAGAAAATACCTTTCAATATGTAGCTCTAGTTCTTTGGGTATTTGTTAAAACTCGCTTTCTTCCCAATTATCCCTTGTTCTCTATTCATAAAATGTTAACAGACATTCCAATAATTGTTGGCCCACAATAATGTCCTGTTGCTTCTTACATGCCACGATCTTTGATGCATATGTGTCTTCGGAATATTCCGAGCATATAGTCCACGACAAGCAAATATTATTGTGCGAGAAAGTGAATGCGTTAGCCATTACTGTCGCAATGAATGTTTCCTCCATTATTCACAGTTCCAAAAACAAACCTTTTCCAAGCCAATATTCAACTCGACAATCATCAACCCATTTGCATCTCAAAGCCGCCGCGTCCACTAATCTTAATTGCGCAAGGTCAAAAAAAGCACAACTCGACATGCATAGATGAACGTTGAAACTGAAAGGCCCTGGCTTCGCAAACCTGGAGAGGCCAGACGCCTGCATTGTTGGCTACTGGGAACTTTCCTGCTGGATGACTAGAATATAGAAAAGCACTTTAACTTTGCGACTGATATTGGGGCCATAGAACAGCATATTCGACTATAAAGGGTCGAAGGAGTATAATTCTGGGAATGTTCGGGTTGATATTGCATTTTACACGGTTCATTCTCCATAGTCAAATAGTACGTGATCATGCTATTATTTTAGGACTTCACGTTAACAAGATGTGATGAAGCCCGTTTAATTTGGGCGTTGGTCTTTCGGGAGTATTTTCTGCTTTTATTTTAATTGAACATTTTTTTTCGCACCTTAAAAGTGGCCTCTCCAGGCCCCCAGGCTCAATTAGTACAATCTCCTAATTCTGCTTCCTCTCTTTATTGAACATTGTAAATGTTAGAATTTGGTATGCATTATCAAATCATATGTTGATTTGTGTAATATTTCTTGATATGACTAGGTCCTTTATTCACTTCTATTCTGTCTACAAGTTTCTCGTGTACAGACTCATGTTACAACCTCTTATCGGGTGGTTGTAAATGTATAGAAATGCCATTATCTCCTTTCTCTTTTATTCACTTTCTATCAATAGAGTAAAATTACTTTTGTTTTGTGTGGTATTAGATCTGTGCTGTTGCTTTGTCTCTAACGTGTCGATTCTCCATTAATGATAATAACATGTAAAAGGTATCTATGGTCCACATTGTGTCTCACCAAATTATTAAAAAAATAAAAAAACACATTTCACAAACTTTAATCAAATCTTTTTTAAGCAAAGTGGTTGTCAAAAAAAAAAAGAAAAAAAAAGTATGGATTGACATGACACGACCCGTACTATTGGTAAATCCTGACTGTGGCCAGAGGGCCCCGAATCTGTGATTTCTATGACAGAGGAAGACCTCCGTTTTTGTGAATAGCAGTCAGCTTTTTCAACTTTTAGAAGATCATCAGAGGTAGAAGGAAAACCTCTTTGGATTTCTAATTTTCGGTGGTTGATGTGAGAAAAACTAGGAACTGAAAGTGAAACTACTGGCAACTTTTTTGCTTTCTTGTCCGTTACTTTTTAATGGAGTTCAACACCTGTTTGCTTAGTTAAACGTTCGTGTCATCCCATTAATGCAATTATATTTTTGTGGGTGTGGTTTGATTTGGTATGCCTAAGAAAGATCCCAAAGGTTTAACTTGAAATTGAAGAAAAAGCACTTTTATATATAGTTCATTTCTAATGGAATATACGTAAATACATAATTTATTTAATAACATCTAATAATTGTTATTTTTTCAAATTTAATTATTTAACAATTTATATTACTGCATATTTATATATACCTCGATAAAATCGTGCTTTCCAAGAATTTGCCTTGCTCGGAAATTCCAACAGTCTCCATCACAAAAAGCAAGCAATCGCACTCATGATTATTTCTGCCATTTGCGCTATTCAATAACTGTGGGCTGTCTTTATGTCATTTATCCAAAGTGGGAAAGAATGAAAAAGGTGGAAAGAAATTAACATTGAAAGTTATGCTGCTCTAAACTTTCAAGGTAATTTCCCCATATTTCCCTTCTCCTCAAAACAAAAACAAACCAAACCAAAAATCCAATGAATGAATTAGTGACTTGTAATTGCTAAAAAAGAATCAAAACTTCACATCCATTAGTATTATTTTATGTATAAAAAAAAACTATCAGATTTAAAATTTAGTGTACTTTTTTTATTAATTTAAATTTAAATCTTAAAGTAATGTTTTTAATAAATAATAATTTACAATTGAATATATTAATAAATTTTTAAATATGAATAAATAATTTTTAATTTAAATTTATATAAATAATAATTAATATTATGGTGAGATACACACTTTTTTTCTTGATAAAAGAGAAAGGTTTAAAGGAAAGCAAAGATAACTGGTCGCATCATTCTTTCTCGGAGAGAGAGAGAGAGAGAGAGAGAGAGAGAGAGAGAGATCGTTCATGGGGATGGCCAGGTGGGTTGTTAATCAATTGGTTGAGTTAAGTTTCAACAAAAGAGTTGATGACCTTCTGATCATACGGGAGAAAATGGCCTCAATGTTTCAAAATAAATAACACGGCCCAGAGAACGCACAAGACTACTTGGTTTGAATTTGTGGAAAACTCGAATTTGACACACCATTTTCACATTCTTTAAGCTCTTGAGTAAAGGAGAGGGGAGGGGAAAATAATTACGTTATCCCTTTTTTACCACAACTTTTTATAATTCTTACTTATTCAACAATGTAATCAATTAATCGTATAAAAATTCTTCTGTGTGTCTCCTCGATGATGCGTCTACTTACCAACCCAATGAACATCATATTAGGCACATTCTACATCACTTTCGTGTTACTTAACAGCAGAAGCAACGGTGACCGTATTTCCATACATGTTGAACAGCCTCGATCAACACACTCTCGAGCTGCCGCGTCACTCAACCTTAGCCACAAAAAAAAAGGGGGGGGAACAAAACAACACGATAGGTCAACTATTGTTGGCTGATGCTAGAGGCCTAGAATATAATGTAAGACTGCGGGAGCAGAAACATGAACCAGATTGATTAATGTTGACTGACTGGCGTCCCAAGCAAGATTAGGGAAAAAGGTGAATCGTAGGAGACAACAGTATATGGTTTTAGATAGCGATCACGTTCGCTCTGTCGCAGAAGCAGGCAGGCAATTATTATGGGAGTGCCACTAATGGTTACACAACATGGATTTTACAATAGATTATATATATATATATATAATTGAAAATGCACCTTCGTTTTTTCAGATTTGAAGTGGCTTTGGCGAGATTTCGGCTTTTGGTCGAGCTTTGTCATCTCTCGTATCAATGAATGGCACGAAAGCCACTAAAGTTTCCTTCTTAAAAATCGAGAACACCGAAAAAGAGATGTTGGAGACTGAAAGTTGAAAATGGGCAAGATTCTTCAAACGTGAACTTTTGCTCTGAACTTCAAAATCGGGGTTTGATAGATTGAAACGTAAAATCTTCACATATTTAAATTCACAATTATAGAGCTTTCGTTTTGATGTGTGGCTGGCTGACTACGACGAAGGGTAGGGACCCCGTAGACCATAGTCCAGCAATTGTTGTTCCTTCCGGTGCCTATCCCTCGGTAGCAGCGACCTACGTTGTTGTCCGCTCTATATGGTGTGTGTATCTATAGCTTAATTGTTTGATTTTCTCGCTCTCTCTCTCCTCTCCAATGCATTTCTTTTCAACGATTTCCGATTTCGATATCATTTGTTCTTCTTCTTCTTTCTCTCTCTCTCTTTTTTTTTTCTTTTTTTTTTGTTTTTTTTTTCATGCAGCCGGCTAGGCCGCTATTACCCATATCAGGAACTGTTTTAAATAGCGCTTTCACCCATGGCGGATGCTGCAGAACTGTTGATTTTCACGAATGGATTACAGGTGTCGCTGCATGAACTTTCTGAAAAATAATGTTAAGGGGTAATTTAACCAAAAAGCTTTATTTTATGAGTTGAAAGTTTGATATAACATCACAATCTTTACTACCGAAAATTCTTGATTTTTTGCGTTTAATTTTAAAAATCTACGGGTAGACTTGTACTTTGTCCAACTAATACCCGAGGAGGCATGATCTTAGAGAATTTAAAAGCCAACAAGTATGGATTGATCTTCAACACCTTGGTACAAGGTGGCCACAGCAACGGTGGGTTGAAATCCCCTCACCATCTGCCATAGCTCGCAATCCTTATTGTTTAGGCTGTGTGGTTGTGTAATGAAAAGATTTATGTATATGAATTCAGTAGATTCTATTGAGAAAAATTCTTCATATATATAAAGGCTTCAATTGCATTACACTGCTCATCATTTTACATATTACCGCGTAACTGTTGGCCAAAAGCAAAACCGATGCCGCTCACTGCTAGAACAGAAAAAGAGTAAAGGGGTTTGGGGGTACAAAAATAAGAAAGTATGCAAAACTTGTTTTACTCGACAGGCCTCGCCAAGTAAGACGGAATTTGATCTCCAGCCATGATGACAACAATCTTGGGCTCCATTTCCATAGGCATCTCAACATGTTCACCAGATTCTTCCTCGGATCTGCTCCGCGATCGCGACGATTTTCTGTGGGAGCATGCTAGAATTATCAAGGCCACTCCAATTAACATTAACGCGAGAGCTAGCACGGCAAAGACGTAAGGAATTGGAGAGTTCCACCGCAGGAATCTGTCATGAGCAGCCCCACCTACCGTAGAGTTGCCTGCCGGCCTCATTTTTGATATATATATATATATGATCTTTCTCTGAACCTTGTCACTTGAGGTTATTGACAATATGGTGAATGAGGCTTGGTGGTCTTTGCATTTATATAGAAATTGCGAGAGTTGGAGGTGGTGAATTCACTACAGAGCTTTGAATTAGGCAAAGGGTGTTACTTTCTACTGTTGTTACCCACCAATCCGTGTACCGTAGATGTTTGCTGACTCATAGATAACTGTAATTTTTTCGTGGATTTTAAAATGTGGACATCGTGCTGTGGGTACCCTGCTGACAAAGATCAACTTTCCGGGAAAGTCTCAATTTCAATCCGACGATCACTGGACTGTTTGCCTATCCAAGCCGCCGCCACGTCCACTAACATTCACCAAGTTTTTCGAGGAAGATTAATGGGAAGAAAAACTTGCGGCTATAACAAATTCATTAATGCAACCAAAGAAAATCGTCATAAAGTTTAAGCACTCGGCCGAAAGCTCGAAAGTGGAATTGCTGGCTCGCTCATTAGACGTGGGCCACACGATTAATAATCTGGATTAAACGTGATGCGCGGACATTATAGAAGCTGTGATGTAATTTGTAAAGACGGTCCATTGTGATTAATTATCGTGGTTATCTTATTATTATTATTATCTCTTCATAATAGGCGGACTTAAATTATAAGTATTAAGTGAAAATAATATTTATTTATTTATTTTTATTTTGACATTAATTTTTATTTAAAATTTTAGCATATTAAATTTTTTAAAATTTATGTATTATTTGTTGTATTCTCAGTATAAAATTTTATTTATTGGTTGGTTATCTTAACATCAATTAGAATTATAAATCTTAAAAAGTTCCTTACCATATCTCGGCACAACGTGGACTGCGGAGAATCGAAGGGGTTTTCCGTTTACGAGGAGAAGGTCCGGCACCTTCTCGATTCTCGTTATATTAAGTCTAATTGCGCATATAAATTGCCAAAATAGCATACCTGTAACGCTGAGTCATAATTTAGGAGTCCTTTGGTCATCCCTGTCAACGATGCAAATTGGGTTTTAAAATGTGACGAGGGCTACAAAGCAAAGACACAGTGGATCTTCGATGGAAAGAGAGAACGAGGGGAACATGGGGGCCCCCGGCACTCTATATTATTCGTCAGCACCTCCCGAGATGAATGGCAGACCCTATGGCTTTCTAGATCTTCTTTTGTCTCTTTTTTCTTTCAGGTGAAACATTTTCGATGTTGCCTCCATTGGCATAATCTTTATTTAAATTGCAACTTGGCCAAAATATCGACTGATGTCCGGGGCGGGTTGGGAGTTGGAAGACGACTGCGAGAAGCCGAGAAACCACTCCAGGCTCTGAACATTTGTGCTATACATGAAAGGGCACAATTTTTTTTTTTCCTTTTATTGATTTACAATATTGCAAACTTGCGAACTGTTATTTGAAACTTAAACGGATGTTAAAGATGTGTGCTTCCGGACGATTTTACTCCGGATTTCAATTCTGTGAACACAGAGCCTTAAAATTAAATGTTATATTCACTGGAAAACTGGAGAAGGGACTGTGCTATTTTCATGTCTGGACGCAGTAACTCGAGTGGACCTCATATGAAAAAACGCGCACGTCCAGGCAAACTTTGGGTGAAAATAGCTCTATTCAAAAGCTGCTCATTTTATGGTTCTTGTTCAAGTGGAGCAAAAAAGCCTATGATAACAGTTTCAAATTTTGTAGAATTTTGATAGACGAATGCCATCTGAAATAAATAAAATTGAAAGATATAAATTTACTTTACTGCCCTCTCTCACGTGTCTTGTAACTCTCGTGCTTCCTTTGGGTAGCGAATACATTGAATTGATTTTTGGTTGTTATTAGATCGACAAATAAACTCCCCCCCCTCCTTCTGTATTTCTACACCTTATCCAAAACCGTCTACAAAAAATTTATGTTACTCGTATAGGTGAGTGAAGGGACAAAAAGGGACAAGGAAAAAAAAACAAAAAAAAAAAAACAGCTTGAATGTACATTTTGGTCGTGTGCCGGATGATTGCGTTGGAGAACAGAGAAATTACATGGCGTGTAACAGTGTTAATGTATTATTTATGGCATGTGTCTCCCACTAACGAGTTCGAAGTGGAAACATCCCTTACCCTTTTGACTAAACTAGCTAATTGCCACATCCAACGTTTGAGAGAAAGATCTTCATCCAAATCTCCCCCCCCCCATAACATTCCGAATCCCATCTCAGGAGGGCATGAATCCTGTCTTCGCTGTTCTTGGTGCGCTGTCGATGCCATTCAGCCAGCCCACAGAGGCTGATGGGATCGGAATTTCTCGCGAGAGGCGTCGTTTTTCAGCCAGATTGACATGTTTGGTGAATCTGAATGGAACAAATGTCTTCATTGCGCCCAAATTGGTTGAACCACATGCCGATCACTTGATGAAAGAATATGAAGACACCCCTCGGAGCCTTTGATTCTCCAATCCTAATTTTTGGCGAATCAAATTTTCCGAGTAGATATCCCAGATTCTAATATGAAGGCTCTCCGTACGTACAGCCTCGATGCCATTGTTTTTGAGACCAGCCAGAATAAGTATGGTTGAAACAATCCGGTCTATTTTGCAGTCCGTATCTAACACAATTTATTTTAGTAAGACTGTGGGTATTACTCTTGTTCTTACATTTTTTTTTACACACACACACACACAAAAAAACTAAGTCTGGTTGTATTGGCATGTTCTTTAGTTTTCCAAAGCGAGACGAGAATATGAATCCTAAAATTGGGATTAAGAGAAAAGAAATTCCATAAAAATGCAGTTGATGAGACCAGAACATATAACGATTTCTAGTGCCCCGTCCACAGTGAACACGGTAAAGTTTCCATTGAAAATCTTCCGCGACTTTTTACTTGCTCCTTTGACCATTCTTTCCAATCAATCATAACAATTTCAAGGTGGAACTTACAATATACATTTTCGAGTGGCCACGTATATTTTATCCGTATATCAAGTTAAAATATAGTTTCATGTGCCTCTTGTCAAAGATAATGAAGAAATTTGTGGTACTTAAAAGGGACCGAAGGGCGGACTATCTCTGATCAATGGAAGACGGGCGTACGAGTAAGTTGAGTAACATTCCTTTTTCTTTTTTCTTTTTTTTTTTTTCTCAGTTCCCACTTCATCAACTTGTCTCTATATCCAATAATTTTTAAGGCCATGCCGTCACGGTAATGGAGAATATATAACAGTCTATTTCCATGAGGCCAGCCTGCACCATCTTTTTACTTTAAAGTTCTTAGGATAATTTCAAACAAATCAACTTGATCAGATTATCAGAACTGGCAAGCCGGAAAGTCAAAAAGGATATTTCATATCTCTGCGCACTACGCGTAATTTTTTGGGAATTTGTTTTAAAAATCTTTTTATAAGAGCAGAAAGCTTTTATTAAAAAGCACAAAAAAAAAAAAAAAAAGAAAATGAGGCGTCACACCTGCAGCGCCATCACAACAACAAAAAACCTAATGGCACTGCGCCCGAAGCTGAGCTTGATAAAGGAAGCAAAACAAAACCCATATGTTAAAAAGACTATCAAAATTCCAAGCACACCGTAAGCTTCAACTCTGCAAGGAATGAGTTAGCAAAGCGAGCAACTATTGCATCACCATCACAACTCCCAAACTGTCAACCCCAACTCTGCCCTCCCAGGACTACACCAGCATTAAGTTGCACTCCCAAAACCCTTCAAGAGAGAAGATTGTCTTGGATTTATCTAAGGTTGAAGGTCCCGAGTTGATTCTCAATCGGAACAATTGATCAGAAAACTTCTAATTCATAGGGCTCGGGTTAAACTATTGTATGCCGTGTGTTTCGGTAAACTTAATCAAACTTTAGCTGGGGAATCATTGTTTCAATTGTATCATCGCTATCATCTGATATGGCTGATTGTGACCCAAAAGGACGATACTGGGATCGCCCGCGGAATTTCAAATTTTTCATCAGTGCCTGGTCCACGGGTTTTTTTTTTTCTTTTTTTTTGGCCCTTTGATAGCCTTGGTTTTTCTCTCTGTCTGTTTTCTCCCCGTTTTCTCTGTTGCAGTAGATGCACTTTTCCCTGTTGGGGTTTGTATGTTAATTTGCATGGTCTTGGATTATACAACTGGTTATTATTACCTTTATCTATCTCTTTAATCACCGATATATATAACTCTAATGAGATTTAGCTACAAAATTTAAGCACGAATTCTGTTAAATTTTTTAACCAGTGAAGTGTCTTCACAATGAGCTTACTCTCCAAAACGAAAACATTTTATGTTCATTTCTCAATTTTAAGTTTTTTCCTATTATACACGAGTCTTTTTTCTTTTTTTTTTCTTTTCTTAGTTTCCTTCCGTTAATTGAGTTTGTTTGCTTATACTCCTTTGAGCAACTATATAGTATTCGTGAGAAAAGAAAGATTAAAGGAACGCATAAGAGGTGAATGGGATGCTAAAATTATAAATATTTAGAAAACGAAAATAGGTAATTAAAATAATTTTTTTTAAAAAAAAAAAAAAAGAGGAAAAAGAAGTTCGTATCCAGGAAACAGAAGACCTCAAGCAATTGTAAAGTCTATCAACTTCCTTTAATACATGTTCCCGGAGATTCTCAATGACCACATAAGCCTAAACTAACCAATATTGAGAAGCAAAGAATACCATACAAGAAAAAAAAAATGGAAAAAGGGAACCGAAGGAGAAAGTAGGAAAATTTGTAGGCTCGAGTGTGCTAACATTTTCCAGATGGTGAGCCTTTACTTTGGCTAGTACTGCAAGACTCCGGCTTGGCCAAGTGCGTGGGATTAGTATCGCCGGCCATGATAACCAAAATCTCTGGCTCAGCATCCACATGCATCTCAACTTCCTTGTTGGAACTCTCTTCAGCCTCAGAGGTTGATTTTATGTAGGAACAAGCCAGGATTCCCAGTGCAATTGTGATGAGTCCCAACATGAGTGCTAACCCTGAAATAAGGTAAGGAATGGGAGAGTTCCAACGCTGGAATCCGGCATCACCTACAGTAACATCGGTAGAATTGCTGACAGGCCTCATTTCTGACTACTCTCTCTATCCTTCTCTTTCGTTAGTGTTGATATAATTTGATTGCTTTTCAGATGGCAGCCGGGGTTATGTTGCGGTGAAAGATGATGAGGTTGGCAGTCTTTTTGTTCAATTTATAGGACCGTGTTGGAGTTTCAACAGTGCTTGGATTGGATTAGAACAAAGGAAAGGGGAGTGGGATTGGGCAATTACATTAATGCCATTTGCTGGTTTTGCAAAAGGAGAGTATGATGAATGATTCTTTCTTCCACTCTAATTATACTTTAAAAGGCAGGCATTGATTGCTTTCGAAGTTTATTGGTTGAGTGGGTGCTCAAAATTCCTGTATTTGTCAACTAAAAATCTGCTTTAAAAATGATTTCTGAACTCTGGAAAGAGTGATTGAAGTTCTTCAAATATTCTTTTCCTTCAATTAGCTTACAATCTACAATAGAAAAAATCTAAGTAACAATGTTTAAAGAGTAATAAAAGATGTGAACTAAGTATATCTTAATTAGTTCCACAAGTATATTAAATTTAATGTATAAATATTACTTTACACCATTTTATTACTAATATATAGTTTCTTACATATTGCTCTTTACATAGTAGCGGTGCTCTTTACAATATTTACCAAAAGCTATGTCACTTGAAAGACTAGGTTATTGTCATTCGGATGTTGTAGATTCATTTTGGTACATTATAGGATTAATTGTAGCCAAAATACTGCGACCATGGTTATTATCACGACGACTGTATATTACAGTCACATTTACCGTAACTGACTACAGACAATTCACCAGCAATGCAGCTACGGTCTTATCACAACTCGCGGTCAGAAAACCCTGACAGAGGTTCCGGGTAGCGTGTAAAGTTTTTGTTGTGCAACTGATGCTTGAAGGATGAAGCAACCGACATGGAGAAAAAGGCAAAAGGTGATCGAAATTGTTCCAACGGTGGCATTTGCTTATCCAACTAAGGGGGCCCCAGTGAACGTGTCCTTTAGGCACGCGTATATGTTCCTCAATTTTCTTCCTTTTACACGTGACTTCGTAGTTCAGATTTGTTGAATCATAGGCAAGCGTCTTTCCTTCCCAATTATGGTGTAGATCATATGTAGATTCATGAATGATATGAGAATGATTAACAGACCGTGCTTTTTTCCTTCTCATTTTCGTTATATTACCATTTGGGATAAGAATCGATTTATCGAGTGTTCACCGGACAATTATAACTTGTTTAGTTTCATGAATTTATCCCATGAAATACTCTTTTTTTTTTTAATTCTTCAATGTATTCAAATTGAAGCTATATTCTTAGTTTAAGGAATAGACGGGTGTGTTTCCATTGTAGACACAAATTTCCAAATGAACATCATAATAAATGTTTTAAATAAAGCCAGGATCGAGTTCATGAAACCCCCCCCCCAAAGAGAGAGAGGGAGAGAGAGCCAAGTAAAGCCACCATTGAAGCTTACATGCTGATTAATCATAAATGGAAAAGTGGGCGTACGCCACAAGAAATGCAAAGGTAGCTAGCAAGCAATTAGCTTAGATTGATATATAACGTTAAGATAATGACATTTACCTAAATGTTCCCTCATATGCATACAGATGATATACTACAAGTCACTAATTTCCGGGACATTTCATGTGGTGCCCAAACTTGCACTAGTCACGATAAATAACCAAGTTCTAGAGACATAGCCAGGGATAACAAATTCGTTAAATTAAAACTGCATCTAGCATACTCTATGTTCTAGCTTAATTTGTGAAAGAAATTAACAACCCTTGCACATAGCTTATAATATCTATAATATAATCCATCTGAGTCTATCGAGGATTGGTGTATATAGCATTTCTATAGGGCTAAATTTCTTCGCATCTATTCCTCAGAATGTGGACATCACGATCAAGAATAATATATCGCTTCTAGTTTAAACTTTTTCCTTAGTTTATTAAGTTATGCTGCTATTATGCATTCATCTTTTCTTATAAAATTAAATAAGAAATGATTATATTGGTTGATTGTGAAGGTAAACTGTCAACTCAAAAATCATACAATGACTAGTCTATGAGATTATCACATTATCAGTTAGATTTGACGGGGAAGCTTGGGATAGAATGCCATGGTTGATCATCTTGGCAAACACTAGATATTTTGTATTAAACAATTTTAGGAAACCCACGAAAGCATGTGTAATATAATTTAATCTCAGAAGTCCCATGTTCTTCGATGCTCATGATTATTAGTTTCTCAACTATACCTGTCATGGCATTGACATATGGTTCTTATTATGACGGGCCAAGGTGACGTAAGCTTTGCTTTCAATCTACAGGATGTAAGATGGGAGCACAAGGGGCCCAATTTTGTTGACAATTTTCGAAATACGAACAGTTACATAGAGAACACGAAAATAATTGATTTAAGTGAAGATAAAATTTTTATATGTAATATAAAAACTAATTATATCTATTTAAATCTAATACTTTTATATCCATTTAAATTTTTTCAAATTATAATTTTACCCATTAATGCAGGGGACCTTTTTATTGGTATACGTCTGTTAACAATTGATATTGTTCTGAACATTAATTCAGTGAGATAACTTCGACAAAAGCACCATGTACAATTATTGCAATAAAAGATTATCTCAGCCCGTTGAGATGGTTAAAGGGCTGTGATTTTTGAGAGAAGTCAGAGCTTGATTCCCACCTTTTTTCAATTCTTTCAAAGTGTTGGTTGTTTATAGAAATGTGAGTCGAAGTACAAAACACCACTTGCGGTGTTTTTAGATTTACATTCTTTATCTCTTTTAACATCCGATCAAGTTAATTACTGATTATTACTGTGTAAAAAGATAATAAATAAATTAGTGCAATAAGAGAATGATCCATGATGTGGGGCAATGCAAATCCTATGCGAATATGAGTCTGGGGTTCAAGTATTTTTAAGTACATTATGCCTATAAGAGTTGTACTAACAATTCCAAATTTATCTGAAAAGAATTCTTCGTCTTAAAAAAAAAAAAAAAAAAAAGCGAGCCTAATCTATGTTATGGCTTTTTCAGAAGGCTGCAAAAACTATCAGTGTCAAGTAGGAGGATAATTAATTACATTATTCTTGTTATGATAAGGGATCAACTGCATATAGGTGTTTAACATAAGCTAAAAGTGTTGGTTTTAATGGCCTAATTGGACGTAGAACCAATGCCAAAAATGTTATATAAATTCAAATAATTCTGAAGGTGCAGGATTCCATATCGAAGTAGGAAAGGTACGTAGCATTATATTCTCTTTTTTATTGGACCAATTCTTGGGAGAGCTGAATTGTTGACTTTGTAAATTGAGTAAACAACTTATCCCGATTTGGTTTATTTTTTGCTCGTGAATCATGAACATAAACTTGAAAAGTTGCTTTGCATTATTGTTTTATCGTCCATCTGGAAGAAGATCTTGCTTGATGCCTAAATGAGTTTTGTATTCAAGTAAACATTTCAATTTCTTACAATTTGGTTATGATTCTTTAAAGGGTGTGCTAAGATTAGGCTCGTCTTAATCACAATAAAATAATTTTTTATATAAAAAAAAACAGTTAAAGACAAAATAAGAATAATTTCCAAACGCCTAAAAAAAATCTTTTTTTCATAAATTTTGTACATTTTTTTAAAATTAAAATCTAAAATTTCTAAATTTTTAAATACTAAACGGACACCTAAAAATTCTGTCTGCATGCATTGCATGCACTATGTCTGTCTATGTTGCCCGTCCAATTGTTAAACGGGTCTTTATGACCATGTGCTAGAAAATGGGCCTGACTGGGTGCAATTCGAGTCTAGGTTTTTTAAATTTTGCTTTGTGTTTTGCCGGGCCAAGTCGACCTGGGCAGAAATTGGGGCATGTCTTTAAAATCTTGGATGACTTGAGCAACGCAAATGGCAGCTTGACTTAGTGATTTGCCCTTTTTTCTGCTCACTGTTTCTGGGGGAAGCCTCGAAGCTTTAAAAGTTCTTGAAAAAATGTGTAAAAATGGGCTTCTCGCAACTTACTTTTTGGAAAGTGAAACCCTTGTTACATTTTTGTGAGAGACAATATAGATACATTCCTCTTCATGTTTTCTTTTGCCGTGATTGGGCAATTCTGTGGGGTGGTTGTAGTCAGGTTCCATTGTAACGTGTTTCATGACAAATACACTGCATTCATGTTGGTTGGCGATGCCAAAGATTCAGATTTTCATGAAGATCTGCCTCCATTTTGATCATTCAGTTCTTCTTTGTCTTCACCCCTTGGAGATTGCACTAAATGCAGCTTTGACCGTGAGGAGTTGTTCTCCTTGGACATCCATAATCTGTAGTGCAATTTACCCTGTAGTTGGAGGGTCTTCCCACAATTTGGATATGACGTCTCTATTTTTAGGGCAGTATCCTCGAGTTAAACTTTTCTTTGGCAGATATGGGCATTCCGCTTCTCATGGACGTCAGTATAATTGGGATCTTCAAGCCAGAAAATGGATTGAACATTATCAGACGATGGTGCATAAATTGTTCTTTGACTGAAAGAGTACGAATTTATGACTAGAACTGGGGCCAGGCCGACCAAAAAGGTGAAAAGCTTGTTAGACCTTGAATATATTAGACAAGAAAGAGCCAAAAATAAAAATATATATATATAAATAAATAAAAAGGAAGAAAAAGATGTTGCTGTACTGTACAATAGATGCAAGAATAATACCCAATGATATCTTCCGAAGAAAGATACAATACCGCAGTGAATCCTTTTTTACTTGTACATCGTATTGCTGAATATTCTTGGACATGACATGTCACGGTGACCGATTCAATTCTAGCTACTTTTCTGATAAAAGTCAGATCATTTGATATCAGACAATTTAAAGGAAATTGATATTCTTAAACACTAGTTTGAATACCAAAATCATAAATATAGAGGCCCTCGCAAGGTTTTAGCAACATAAGTTTGAAGATTAACAAAACTATTAATCAGATATATGCTGCATAGATCAATAGACAAGAAAAATTGTATTAGCACTAAAGCTTCAGTGATAACTAGTACAAACACCATTTCCACTTTCTCCTTGCTGTTATCACTAGATTTACAATGATTGGCCAATGCCATATTCAGTTTCTGCCATCAGTGATGTGGAGAAAATCTGATCCACTGCAAGTTGCATATCTGTTCTCTTTGCAAACCGGCCTTTGATCCGGGGTCTGGTCTCTGCATAGGCTTTTCTTGAGGCATACCTGATAGTCTTCTCAAACTTCCTTGTTTTCTTTTTCTCCCTGTACCTCAGTACCTTGGCCTCCCTGTCCATGGGACTAAGTTGGGATGGCATCTGAATATGTGGGTCAGCGAAATGGTCGATTGTACCTTTCAGAGGTCTTGAGTGTGAGATTGAGATCTCACTCATTGTTGCTTCAGGCACCACGCCAACATCCATGGATGTGATAGAGACCTAATTACAAGGAACCGAATGTCATAATACTTCGCGAAGCAATTTGAGGCTGAGGTTTTCACAGAACAATTTGCTACATTGGGTGCAATGATGTCCATCAAAATAGTCATCGATGAGGCAGGAAACAGACAGTTCAGAATACCAACTAGGCAACTACCTTTGCACACCTAGCAATAGCTCAAAGAGTTTTCAAATTTCTTTTATTTACTTCATCTACATAACCAAATCTAACAAAAACATATTCATATTTATACAATCAGCCTGTTGGTTCCTTGAGAATGTTATCAAGAAGATAAACTGCAGCCTACCTGAATACGGGAATAACAGTTTTTAAATACTTTATGGCTCTGAGAAAAATCTCAAACTATTTTGAATTTCATAATACTTTATGAAGAACACACCAAATTGATGAATTTCAATGATAGAAGGGGATATGGAAAAGAAGGGAATAAAAAAAAAAAGTGAGCACTCATGCCTTGAGAGTTGCCATTTTCAGCATAATGGTAAAGAAGAAAGGAGCGCTTTTTAATAAGTGCAGAACGATATCAGATAGAATTGCTGCTAATCTATGTCTAGGCTACAGAGACAAACCGTCCACGGCAGCAGTCGATTGAAACAAATGACTTTGCTAGGTCAGTGAACTAATTCTTCACACAGAAGGAGATACAATTTCAGAGCAACAGACAAGAGGACGTCAACAGGAAAAATCATGCTTAAATTGGATTAAAAAAGAGTCAAATAGTACAATACCTACACAAGGCGAAGTTCAAGAACTGGAATTGAAGTAAAATTTTGGATGCCTATAAAGTTAATGATTTCGAAGAATGAATGTAGTTTAAATCTTATCATTCGAAACCAGTTCTCAAGCCAGTGTAAACGTCATTCCAGAAAAGACTTTCCAAAGGATAAGGAACTCTAAAATGCTTTCATTATCTAGTCTTTACCTAATGTGTTTTGTAGCAAAGAGAAAACCTTACACTGTGACTGATAGAACTGTTGTAGCTGTAAGCAGCTTTCGAGGACTCATACTCCAATCCCAGCTGAAAATTGTGATATTGATGCTGCTGCTGCTGCCGATCCTTCGCTTCTCCACACTGAATTGGCACAACACTGTCACCACCACAACTCTTCTGAGCAACGCCGTAATGCTGCTGATTGTATTGATCAGAAGAATATTGACTCTGATCAGCACGCAAATCGTACTCCACAAGATCTAAATACTCATCATCTACTTCTCCGCCAATCAAGAACCCATTATTGTTCTGGTTGTTGCTGTTCTTCACAGGATTTGGCAACAACCAAGAAGCTGCCTCATCCTCGTCCTCCTCACCAACCGTCCCAGTCATGGACCCGTCTTCCGTCTCGTCAGCAGCGGGCCCCACTTGAGGGCCGCACAAGCAACCTGAAATGGGAAGAATTGGGACACGCCGGTGGCGGCGAGCGAGGGGATTGGCAGAATGGATATCTGCATCACAGGCAGTGCAGAGCGACGCGGAGTCCGCCTTGCACAAGAACGCAGCAGGGGCTTGCTCACAGGCTTCACACACCCACACGCGCTCGTGGCGCGAGGCCACCCTATTGGCAGCGTGCACGCGGGCATCACAGCCTGCGCAAAGGTAGGCGGAGTCTGCCTTGCAGTAGACTGCGCAAGCCGCTGCACAACATGCGTCACACACGCGCGCCCAGTTGTTGGAACCTCCTCCATCGCCATCACCACTGCCCTCCTCCTTCAACATGACTTCTCTTTCTCTACCTCTCTCTCTCTCTCTCTTTCTTGCTCTCCGCCTGAATGTTAATGGCTTTTGAGCTACCGAGTGGGAGCGGGACAGGCAGCGGCTGCCAGTAACTGTGAGTAAGACACAAGTGATGATTGTCCACTTGATGACACGTGTCAGGAACCCAGTGGTGGAAAAGAATAGAGGCATCCTATCTCGTGGTTGGCTGAGTTTGAGTTGGGCCCCAGTTGGGTTCGGTGGGACCCACAATTTTGCGGCTTTTGGCCTTTTAGAATCGCCAACAGTGTCGAGGTACTGCATCGAGTATGGTAAAAAGCTGCACTCGCTTCTCGGCGCTGTGCTGCCCATCGGCAATGTGGAACTCCGGATGGGTCCGAGAGATTGTGGAGTACACGCGTCATTCAGGCAGTGCTGGAGTTCATGGTATGCCGAAAGTCTAGCATCGGGAGATGATGGAGGCAGCTATTATTTGGTTCTGCACCTTTGGCTCGTTACCATTTATGGTTGACGGTTTTGACTTGGGAATTAATATCACGATTTTGATTTTTTTTTTTTTTAACAAGAAAGGCTGATTTAAGATGTTTTAGTGGTACTTTACATTACATTATTCTCACTTATTTTTCTTTTTTCCGATGAAGTCTTTTTCCAACCTTATTTTGGAAAGTCTTTGCCGCTAATTGGACTAATGCAAGTAAAATTTGTTTGTTTAGAATAATTAATTTATAAATTTTATATGAAATAAAAAAATAGAGATTTAAGTATCTCATTCTCTATTTTTCTCGCTCATAAAAAATACATATTGTATGTCTCCTTTTTTAAAATATAAAAGAAAAAAGGGGGAAAAAAAAAAAACAAAACATCTCATCAAGGCTGCTGATTTGTATCAGTTCGGCCCTTTGGCTCGTCAGAGCAGTAGCCGAGGAGGAGGAGGAGGCGTAGAGGAAGGCCTTTTACCTTTAGGGCAAAAGCCGACTCATGTCGGGAATTCCGCAGACCAATAAGGAACTGCCACGTAACAGGGCGCCGGATGACGACGCACCTCAACCACAAGTCTGTAAAACTGCACAGATGCTCTGGTCCCCTCAGGGTTCGCTGCTAGGGCTTCTGGGTGGGTCCATTGAAAGGGCCGCGCTGCTAAATACCTGTGAACGGGACGCACCAGTGTCTTTCGCCGCCGGCCATTTATTACTTTGAATTGAGCTTCAATTTGCGCGTTCCGAGTGGACCTGTCCGAGTCAAACTTTGGGATCACAATAATCGGGCAGAGTTAAGATGTGATGTGGCCCAAATAGATCCACGTAAGTCTCCAATCGTATTTCTTTCTTTCCTATTCTCAAGTCACGGTCAACAGCGAATATTGCATCAGCGAACATGGTTCATGGCTAACTCCAAGGGATAGTTAGTAGGAATGAGAGCGATCCATTCCTCAACGCCAATTAATTCACAGGAGACCAATTTCCAAAGAATAGTCGAATTTTCCACCCCAAATTCAACATGGTAGAAATTTGGACCAAGTTAATCCATTATGTACGTTGTCGAAGTACAATCCAATTTAAGCTCAAATATCAAAAATTATAATTTAATTTTAAATTATATTTGAGTGTTAAATTTAATTCAAAATCTTAATTTAATTATACATTTTATCTAAACTTATAATTTAGTCGTTGAGATTTAAAGAATTATTATACAATTAAGTTTTTTCATAATTTTTTTTGTTGAATATATTTGAACTTAACTATAAAAAATAGTAATAATTTTTCTTCAATTACTTTTATAAATATATATTTATTATCAAACATCAACTCTACCATTTTAAACTCTAATTAAATTAGTTAAAAACACCAAGTTTTTTAGTTTGATGGCCCGTCCAATTTTCAAAATAATGTATTAATGCATCCGATCCCATGGATCTTTAGTTTTGAGGTGGGGTAGTGGATATGAATGGGCTGGGTGTCGTTCTTGTTCATGGGCTTAATTGGGCAACCTAGACCAGTCAATTTTGAATACTGTTAGCACTAATTTTTATTTTCATTGCCCATATTGTGCCTCCGATAGGCCCATTTGGTCTGGCCATGTTCAACCTTAAGCTATTAGCGTCTCTTTATTTGTGTCAGTCGGCATTGAGGACAGAATCCAGGCCCATACCAATGCCCGGGCTAAACTTGGGCTGAACCGAGAAATTTCGGCCCACACTTGTTTGCTGAAATGCTTGTTGGTTCCGGTAGGCATATTGGCAGTTTCCTTCAATAAGCTAACGGCTATGTGGATTACAAGAGCGAACTGGGGTTACTGAGAACCTGATCTTTGCATTGAAGGTTTAGTGACTGACCTCTAAAATGATTTTCTCCAATGCTGTGTTTTCTCTGGTAATGCATATTAAACCTGTCATGTGAGAGCACTGTGCCTGGCCAACTTCCATTTTAACCAACAGAACGGCTATGAAGACTAAAGGCATCTTTTCTTTGGCACAAAAACTGAATTGGGTTTGATGGGATTGATTTTCTCGTAAGATACAGATGCGAGAAAAATTTGTGATTCATTATCGTAATAAAATGGACCTCTCTTGCATGCTGTTGTTTGTGATTACCTTAAATTAATTACAATACTCAATAAGTACATAAAAGCTGCTCACAATCCACTTACAGTAATGCCAGGGGCTTGGCTCACAGAAAAAAAAAAAAAAGAACCTCAAAATCAAAGAGTGCACAGGACAACCCTTGAGACCAGTGTAGTTCCTAAGGAAAAAATTGAAGCATGCTGCGCATATGAGCTCACAAATGAAACTTAAATTCCTCCTAGAACTTCCACTCAATTGGAACGCAAGGCACAGTAAAAATTCATCCTATAAATTGTCAGTTGATTGAAAAGGACTCTGTACAATTGGAGAAAACAGTCAAAAGACTTCTCTGGGTTTGACATATTGCTGTTGTTCAACCAAAAGGAACTTCAGTCGCTTGCTGTAATGAAATAGTTTTACCTATAATCTGGCCTTCTAATACTCCAAATCTCAAAAGTAGAAGAGTTAGGTATACCGGACCCAGAAAGGGTTCACCTTGGGCCAGAGAGCTCCATTGCTTGGACTAGTAATGAAGAGTCATCCGTGAGATCAGAATACCGATCTGATGAGGAAAATTCATAGGTTTTAGACTTTACTGCTTCCACTCTCTGAGAAGCTTCCCATCTCTCTGCTAGTCCGTCGCCTTCCAGCATTCGTACTACTTCAGACATTTTAGGTCTTTGGCTCGGAAGGTATTGGGTGCACAATAGAGCTACCTTCACTATTTCTTCAAGCTCAATTGTATCATAATTGCCTTTCAGATCTTTGTCCACCAGCATTTCAAGCTTCTTCTCCTGATGAATTTTCTTTACCTGCAATCACGGTTAACGTCAAATGACTGAACCGGACTAAAACAGTGACTTGTCAGGAATTTTTAAGCAGGAATCGTCTCAAGGAAATAGGCTCACCCAGTTCAGCATGGCTCCTTTCTGATTAGCAGTCTTCCCGAATTCCGGTGCCCTTTGGCCTGTAATTAGCTCAAGAAGCAGGATCCCAAATCCAAAAACATCTGTTTTCTCAGATGACTGGCCTGTGGAAAGATATTCTGGTGCTATGTGTCCAACTGTGCCCCTCACAGCGGTGGTTACGTGTGAATCCTGATGATCCAAGAGCTTGGCCAGCCCAAAATCCCCCACCACCGCTTCACAAAAGTCATCGAGCAATATGTTTGCTGCCTTAACATCCCTATGAATTATCTTTGGATCACACTGCTCATGGAGATATAAGAGTCCCCTTCCCGCGCCCAAGGCAATTCTCTTCCTCGTAGCCCAATCCAGCACCGGCTTCCCTGCCATAGATAATGAAGGGCTACTTTAGCTGATCAAAGTTTGGCACTTCACCATAACAGATTTTACCATCTTTGATATTGAAAGTTTATTGGTTACCTTTGAGACGGGAAGCAACACTGCCATTGGACATGTAAGGGTACACTAGAAGCCTTTCTGTTGGTGCAATACAAAAACCATGCAGTCTGAGGAGGTTGCGGTGTACTGCAAGGCTGATCATTTCTACTTCTGTTTGGAATTGAATCTCTCCACCATTGGCATTTCCATCTTTGAGTCTCTTGACAGCTATAGCAGTCCCATCAGGGAGTATTCCTTTGTACACATTGCCAAAGCCTCCTTTTCCAAGTAAGTTCTTATTGCTGAAGTTTTGGGTAGCAATCTGAAGCTCTCTAAACTGAAACCTCCTTAAATTTCCGAGAGAAACTTCCTCATGATGCCTATCTGATGTTTCAAAAAACGTCGATTCGAAGCATACAGTAAGCGTCTAACGATTGAATGTTAGTTAGTCCAAGTTTTGTTAGATGTTGCACACCTTTGACATCAAGAAATGTTGGTTCACTATGCTTTTGCCTCCACCATATAAATAGTCCAAAGACAAGGATGATCAGTGAAACAGAACCAACACTGGAGCCGAAAGCAAGTGCTATTTTGTGACTTTTTGGTTTTTTGGGGGGCAGAGCATCTTAAGATGAAAAAAGATTAAGGTCAGGAGCAAACCCAATTGAAAAAAGCGAAATGGTAGATTATGAATAATTACTTTGCCAGACTTGGAGTACCAGTTTCAGTTTCCTTACTCTCTGTGTTATTCAAGTTCATAGACATTGGCATAAGTGTTGTTCCAAAGCATTCTGGTTCAGAGCCTGTTGGGCAGATTAGAGGGTTTCCAACAATACTGCGACAATGAAGAAATGAAACAGAAGGTTCAAAGTTAGTCCAATGCACTGTTTGGAGAAGAGAAAAGAAAAAGGAGGGAGAGATTTACTTGAATGTTTTAGCTGGAAGTTTTGGTACAGGGCCACTCAGGTTGTTGTATGACAAGTCACTGCATCCACCCACCAAAAAGAAAGCTCTTCAATGACAGATTTTATCAAGACATAAGTCATAAACACGCCAGAATGGGGTCAAGAGACTTACAGAAACACAAGCTGGGTCATGTTGGCCAATGACAATGGGAATGCTCCCGAGAAACTGTTATTATTTAGCCTCCTAAATCAAGTTAAAGCAACATATTCAGACAGCAAGAGAGATAAGCAAGTGATGCGAATTCTTGAGCTTTCATTTTTTGATTGCCAAAATATTATTATGCTTACAAGTACTGGAGACTCCTCAGCTGGCCTAGAGAGGAAGGAAGTTCCCCGCTGAAAATGTTGCTAGAAAGATCGAGCGTGTGAAGCTTTGAAAGCTTCCCTACTTCTGCTGGAATTGGCCCTGAAACGTTGTTATTCTGTAAGAGCCTACAAAAGTAAATTGAACACCCATGAATGTTAAATACCAAACAAGGAGCAAAAAAATTAATGTAGAACTTCCTGTTTGAAGTTACTTACACAATTTGAATATTTGTCAAGTTGCCAATGCTTGGAGAAAGAGTACCAGATAAATCCTGGCTAGGAGTACCCCTGCAAACAAGACCGGGTCAGCAAGTTCAAAACGTTCCATTTTTATTGTCTCCTGTTTCCATGTATTTCATAATGGCAGAACGGTACTGGTTCTTCTCTTGAAAATTGAATCCTATTCAAGTAGGGATTGCAGAAGACTTACAGGCCAATGACAAGGTTCTCAGGAGAACAAGTGACCATAGTCCAGCTACATGGATCAACAGCATCTCTGTCCCAATTCTCAAGAACCCCACGGGGATCATGGAGGGACTCCTTTATTCCCATTAAAGCTTGCACTAAACAAAAACCTCCATGTCAGAAACTTCCATTTTCATACTTATGTGAAGTTGAAGAAAACAATTTTCTTGAAGATTGGGAGAAGAGGAAATTTTCAGTTACCTTCAAAGTTGACTCCTTTTGGAGACAGCAACCCATGTGCGGTAATCCAAAACCGGAAGAAAGTCACCAAATAAGTGGCAACTTCTCTTCTTCTCATAGCCATTGAAGGGAAAGCCCAAGAATCAGAAAAACAAAATTCTAAATTTTGGGGAAGGAAAAGTTTCTATCTACTGGTGCAGTCAACTTTCAAATTGAATTAGTTTTGTTCAAGGTGATCCTGTCGTTATAACCCATCCGCTGCTTTTCCATGCCAGCAATTCCACTCACTAAAATCTTGTGTCTGACCCAAGAAAGGCATCAGTTCTGTTTTATTTTTTCCTTTTTTTTGGGTTGTATAAAGGGAACCAACATGCCTGTCATTGAGTCAGTTGTTTAAAAGAAATGATTATATATAGTATAGGAGTATTATATATCCTTGATCTTAAGAGAACCAAAATAAACAAATGTAATGCAAGCATTATTACTCTTCCCAAGACAAGGGCAGGATAGGAAATTCCCAATACTAATCATGCATTGGCCTAGAAAATATGTGCATGCGAATTTTATAATCTTACCAGAACAATATATATGTCAGTGAGTCTTGATCCATCTTATTGTCTAGGAATGAGTTTTGCATCATACGAGTGTACTTGGTACCAAGGGGAAAGTATAATGAACAGTGAATAAACAACCGAAAAAGAAATTGTCATGTCTATCTGGACATCATTGGGTCAGGAGTGGAATGGTTAGTGGTGCATCAAATCAAATGGGTACGGAGACAAAGAATGACAGATTGTGCTGTAAGTGAATAAAATTGCTCTGCCAGAGAGAAATTGTGGAATCAAACATTCCCTGAGCTTGGCCATACAGCCAAGACCCCAAATCCATGATTTGTTGTCGATTTTTTCTTTCTTTCTTTTCTTTTTTTTCAATTTTTTGTCGTCTTTTTGTGAGAGTGTGAGAATCTCGAAGCTGAAAATAAGTGCTCGAGACTGGCGACGGTGGATTTGGTCACCTACCATCCATTAGGACACCATGACTCCATGGCCACCTTTGTTGGCACTTCCAGTTTTATATTGTTGTTTTTGTAACCATATAAACCAGGTATATGTGTATTGATATTCACTTCACTTTAATTAGTTTGTGTTAGTACTTAGTAGTCACCTTTAGTGCCGTAAATCTCTTGAGAATTGCTTTAAAGATTCCACATGGCCATCCACTCTCAGCTAACCATGACACATGCACTTCCTTTTTCTCCACCAGCCGACAGTCATTCCGCACCTCAACCTACTCAAAAAAGAAAAAGAGGGAAACTTTTAAAAGCAAAAGCTGCAATCTCTGTCTCTTTATAAGAAAAGTACAATAATTTGCATGCAAACAAATTGTTCAAAAGAATTTTTAAAATATACATGGTTCTTAATAATTTTTTTCTACAGTACAGTTAAAAGCACGAGATATTTCATATTTGTATGATTTTTTTTTTCTTTTATTAACAGTCAGATTTGCCGGTAAAAACAGGAATGCCCCATTGAAAACATGCTGATGGGATTATAATAGTAATTACCTCCTTGATCCCTGAGGGTAATCGGACCACTTTGGATAGTGATGGTGTCGTCTATATTCAAGATCTGCACACTTTTACGTAGCGATGGGGCTTTTAACCACTTCAAAAATTTTGATCATGCCAAGTTGAGTATCAGACTCGCATCCAAGCAACATCTAGGCAACGGGATAAGGACGCACGTAATATCCCTAAGATAACAAAAAGAAAAAAAAAAAAAAGAGGAAGTAGAATCGACCATTCAAAAGGAAAAGAACGTGTCAACTAATACTAGAAAATGACAAGAATGTCCACAGATTAGGGACCCAAAAACAGGTAACAGCTATGAATAATTGTCCCCTTCTCTACATCACCTCAACGAAAAATGGGCAATTCATATATTTAAAGCTCACTCCATTTTTCAAACAGGTTGAAAAAAACACTCACTCCTTAGAGCCATGTAAGCTTTGGATTCTCATTTTAGTTATCCAAGACACTACTCTAATCCTTTTATTTGTCTGCATTGCATGTCTTCAGTCTTGAAGACACAGATAGTAACCGGTAACAACGCTGGTCTGACCTGGACTTTGCACGGTCAAGTAAAAACGTGACGTGTGGCTAAGCGTACGCTGAAACAAGACACGGCCAACTACAGTTGGATCGACTTCGGATGGTGCTGTCACCCAATTGAGGATCCACCCATAAAAAAAAAAAAAAAAGGCAAAGGGGGTACGTTACAAATTTATGCAGCGAGCAAAATCCGGCGACAACGTAATTAAAGTTATTGAGCAAAGGAAAATCAAACAAGTAACAAAAGAGAATATAAATTATTGTAGTGTATAAAAAACTGATGGGTCACTCCATCTAGAGTAGCTTAAGAGTCTTTGTTCAACTTAAATCCATCAAATGGCTCTTACAAGCAGAACCAATTATTAAATTAGCCACCAAATGGGTGGTGGGATTTAGTTTGCCATCAGACAACAGGGAGGCAGATGTGACCAATTGACCTGGGAAGAGAGAATATAATCCGTATGGTTTGAAAACAATGGTAGGCTTGATTTAGAGGTTTGCCTTCTTGGAGTAATATTTTTGAACCCACAACTTTTTGTTTTTTCTTCTAACATTTAACAGGTTAATTATTAATTATTATTATTATTATTATTATAGTTAAAAATAAATCAAATTTTTGAAATGACATTTGAAATCGTGCTCCCCAGAAGGAGATACAAAAGCAAAAGTGAGAAGGAAGGAGGAGGGAGCTAAAGCAAATTATTGTGAGGAGCATGACCGACATCCTTCAATTAAATTCGATAGAGGACGTGCGAAGATTAACGGAACCGGGATCCACGCGGAGAGAGAGAGAGAGAGAGAGAGAGGACATCAAATGCAAGATTTATGGCCAGGTGGGTTCAAACCAAGGAGTCAAACAATTTGGGTGGACCCATGAATTTAATGAACGATCCACCGAGGGTAAGAACCAAAACAGCTAAATGAATTTTATCGAAGACATAATTTAATCAGTAATTTAATATATTTAGATTTAAGTTTTTGTGTTATTCCTCGTTCTGAAAAAATTAATTTTAAATTTATTAATATCAAAATTAAATATAAAAAATTTTATTTAAATTTAATAATATTTTGAGAATGAATTTGATTGAGAAAGGAGGTTGAATGAGTGGGTACACAGACCCACGTGACATTTGCTCTGGACAATGGCATTGCACCAGGCCACTCGAGCCCAAGTTCGGACACCCTTAGACCCCCATCTTTGCCCCACGTCTCACAACTCTCATTGTTTTCTCCTCCACTAGTTGTACTTTGGATGCCCACGAGCCACTAACTCCCATTTGATCTCTCCTTCTATTTTCCTTTTCAGGAGCTTCCAAGAATCAGAAAATTGGTCACTATTCATAAAAAGGTAAATAAATGCATAAACCCCACCAAGAGAGAATCTCCTGCTGTTGCTCCACCATGGGATGGGATCCACTGGCTGATGGCATGTGTTGCAAGAATCTTAATAATTCTTGGACATTATCAATTGATATGTGATAGTAGTGGTGATTTGTTTACTCTTCATGAAGTTACCAGCAACGCTTGTGATGATTCGAGGGATGCTTCCAAGCGGAGACAGTAGGGTGTAATTCGGTACGATGTCAACTATTGGTCTGGCCTTTCTTTTTTAAAAGATGGAATGAATCATGACCTTTCATGAAAAGAAGATCTGTAATGTCAATTAACTATGTATGTACCCCATCTAAGCAGAAACAAGAAAGGGAAAGAAAGAAAATGGAAAAGGAGATTGGTGTTGGGATCTTAAGTTCACGCACGGCCTTGTGATTCCCCCCCCCCAAAAAAAAAATTTCAATTCAGCCGTGTGGATACATTTAGAGGTGATAAATTCTGAGAAATTAAGTAGAAATCTTAATTTTGTATGTTCTTTATTTGAAGGAAAAGAGAAAAAAAAAGGGGGGGGGCAGAATTTCACTTTATGCTTCCCTCTTTGCCCAGGAAATTGTTGGGGTCCCAGGCCCATGCTTTCCTTTTTCATTGCCATGCTTCCTTCTTTTTACCATGTTGTCTGGAACATAATAATAGCACTTCTTTGCTCTCTCTCTCTCTCTCTCTCTCTCTCTCTCTCTCTAGAATTGGTTCTCCTGGCCCCAACACTTTTATTTGAACCAAAGACCTCTAACATGCAACCCCAAGTTTTGATTATTGAATAACCCATTTTCTATCAAAAACCTATTCTCCGAGTAGGTTTACATAAAACTATGCACTGCTCACCCACCCGTCTGCATGCTGGTAAAAATTTCAACAAAATTTACCCCTCAATATTCATCTTTAGATTTGCTATAACACATGCATTCATGCATCGACAAGAATCCAAACTTTCCTGCAAGATTCACTATCAGTCCAAGATCTCAAGGCCATACTGTCAGAAAATTTTATACAAGTAAACTACAATCTGTATGTGAACATCAAAACTCAAGCAAAACAGTGACACCAAAACTAAAGTTACAGCTGTTGTTTTTATCGTTTCAAGGTGGATATATACAAAATTTATTAAGGCATGCTGCAGTGGCACAGTTTCTGGTCCCCCGCATTCACAAATAACTGATTTCACTGAGGCATACAGTGTGTAGAAGTAATAGCTACTAATCATCGAAAGATGATGGCATATTTTGTCATACTTGGTGGGAGAACATCACTTGTCTTTTGTCTACACTATACTCTCTAGGCTTGAAAAAATAAAATTCAAGATACTGAGAAAACAAAGCGCCAAGAAGAAACTTCCACTGCTTCTTTCCCCTTATAAATGTCAATTTCAGCGCGTTAAATTTTAACAAGACAACAAAATGTGCAAACAATTTTTATGCTTAGTCACAGTCATCACGTTTTGTCACTGGCAGGTCACATTCGAGCCAAATGCTGCCGAATTGTAGTGTTACGGCGAGTGAATGTTAGACTTTTGAGAAGCTTCAGAGGAAATGGAAAAAGGGCATTTGCCACATTGGTTTTTATGTCCGACCTGAATAAGCTAATTGAATAGTTATAGATTTTGCAGAATACACAATGCCAAGGACCATTCTGGCAGGAAAAAAAAAAAAAAAAGGGGTAATCTCATGGCAATAAATGGTACCATGTTCCAGGGGTTTAAGATTTCCAAAATTGTTTTTTATGCTCTTAGTGTTAGGTGTAAAGAAAGGCGATGGTCTGCAGAAGGCCAACAGTTGATGTTGAAAAATGAAGCTCCCCCAGGAGTCCAAAACTCAGTTGATAGTTTGCTTTAAACTTCATGTCTCACAAAGGAAAAGAGGTTAAAAGGTAAGAAAAGAATAGAAGAAAAATGTCTCTCTTGTTATTGAAAGGCTCTCTGCTCAAAGCCTGCACTGTTTTGATCACTCGAGCAGCACATTCTGAAACCCTATTCTCATGTAAGGCGTGCAGGCAGATTCGTGATGCCTAACCATTGATCTGTTATCAGGCAGGAGGGTTGGAAACTATGGTCCCCCCACAGAAATATTTTTAAGTAAAATTATTTGGAAAACCACAACCAAAAACAGATCGCCGAATCCATTTCTACGCCTACTTAACATCTCAAATCTAATAAAATTGCTGGATCAACAAATTGCATAACGATGCCATTTTTTTCTTTTTTTGTTTCTTCCTTTGGCATCATCAAACAGGTGAAAATTGAACGTATTCCAAAGCTTGAATGTCGCTTTAAAGGTGGGAGCGAAATTTTTTGACTTCAAACTGGGAGGGCAACGCACGCAAAAGTGGATGAGCACAAGAATTGGATATGCTCGTAAATAAACAACTATAATTTTTTTTTACCTCAAATCACAAAACAATTTTTTTTTAAGTATTATATTAGTATTCAAATCACAAAACAACCCGTATCGTGCCTAAACCCGAGTCCCAAATAAGTTGTGTCGTGTTGTGCCTAGGCCACGAGTTGAAAGCTATTGGCCCAGCCCAGGCCTAGGTAGTAGGTTGTGTGTTTGATACAGTCCGATACCATTTATGTGCAGACCATGTTTGGACCAGTTCATACCGGACTATATCGAACCGACCCAAGAGTCGCTAAGCCCGTTTAACTTGTCTACCCAACAGTCATAAATCTCTTTAATTTCTGGTCACGTTTGCAAACATGGTGGGAGCAAATGTAAAGGCCTAAAGCATAGATGCAGTTGTACTCAAACGGAATCGAGAAGTACTGGCAGGTGAATCCTGTACTCAACAATGTGGATAGGGCCATGTTACAGTAGTTTTGTAGACCTAAGCACAAGAGCACATCGTGATTGTTTTTGTCCCGGAAATCCTCCACTCGGGGGGGAAGGATAAGAGGCGTCCATGACCATGCGTTTCACTTTAAAATTCAATTCCTGCACCTCTCATGGAATCACGGTCTATAAGCTGTGTGCTGAAAAATGCTCACCGTGGCATTCATAATGCAGCATTTGCAGTTTTTTTCTTCAAGAGCGAACCAAGAAAAATTTTTTGAACTGCGATTGTGGTGGGCCGAGGCTAATCCGCTTGCCACTCGGCTCCACCTTACTCTACACAAAAACGATAGCAGTAGAAGGCAATTATTCCACCTAGTTTCAACTGGATCCCGGAAAACTAAGCTACACTGCAATGACTAGCGACTGGTGAGATCCTGGAAACAATGACAGCGTCTGTATTTGCAACAGAATCTTTGGGTTTACTTTTTGAGGAGAAGTGGGAAAATGAAACAGATTGGAACAGCCAGCCATGAGTGCTCCAAAAAACAATAACTGGGAACCGAGACAACTGACACACCTGGCAATAGCTGTATATTTTGAGTAGTGGTGCTAATTAGTTTCAATTTTCGCCTATGTAGATAGCCAACAGAGCAGTACTAGAATCCAAGTATTATTCAAAAGAACCATCTCAACCATGAACGACCCATATTCAATTCACTTGGATGAATACTCTTAGAGCTTGCTAAGACAGACCTGTTCCGACTCCTAGACTTTTAGGGTTATGTTTGGGTCCAGCCCACGTCTACCTCCAATTATTTATATTTCCCAAGCAACCCTTAAATCTCAAGTCATCCCATTCACTGTTCTTTGTTTTTCTAAACACAAGAGGGGCACAAAAAGCAGCCGTGAAAGTTCTTCAATGGCCAACTGAAGTCAAAACTATTTTGAACCCCAAATCTTTTATGAAAGACGAGTTTTAAATTTCTTACAGAAAGTAACTATAATTTCAAGCAAACAAATGATATTGAGATGCCTTCTGCTGCGATGCAAAAACTAAGAGACTTGGTCACCTGAACTCCATACGAGAGTTTGGAACATCAACATGTGGAGGTTGGAAAACAAGAAACTTGAATTGCTTGAATTTTATTTTTCACTAAATAAAGTTGACCATACACAAAAAAGTAAAAGATATAGGTGTCAAAAATTTCACACCAAAATTTTTTTAGCAAATACCATACTACGTCAAAATCAGAAAGTACAATAATTCATACATTCTAACAAAGTCTAGACAGCCACAGCAGCAGCAGAAGTATCCTTGTTGGACTTCTTCAAATAAAAAAGATTCAAAACATCAGCATTGTTACGAACGAAGGCTGGGCATTTAGACAGCAAATCCTGAGCCATACGATACCTTCCGGCCTTGAAAACAGCATCAAAGACACGGAGGACCACAGGTATAGATGGAAACTTCTTGGAGCTGATAGCCTTGAGAAAAGCAATAGAATCATCACTTGTCCCGGACTTTGACACATACTCGATAAATGGATCCACAAAGGGAGGAAAGCCATCATTTTTCATCAAATGCAGAAGACTCAAGGCATCCTTGAACCCATCTTGAACCAACAACTTCCTTGTCATTGTCTTATATGTAGTATGTAAAGGCTTTAACTGATTTTCACTGACATAATCATGCAGAAGCTTGCATGCATCTACTGCTCTATTCCTGCGGCAATGTGCTCTTACCAACAGTTCAAGGGCATAACCAGCTTTGGAAACACCTTCCTTTGCAACCATGGCTTGGAAACAATCTGATGCTTTTTCAAGTTCTCCAGATGCACAATGCCCTTCAATTAAAGATGCCCAAGCCTTGTAATCTAAATTATTCCCAGTTGCTTCCATATGTTCCACAAATTCACCTGGTTCATCCTTCTTGCCGGCACTACTTAGTCTCAATGCAATCTTGCTCTGCATATTACTGCTAACAACTAACCCACCTTCCTTCATTTCCTTCAAAACCTTATTGCACTCTCCAAATCTACCAACACTTGTCAAAGATTTGAGAACTGCATCAAGCATAGAACCTGTTAATGCATTCTCATGCCCAGTAAAGATCCTTCGAACCCTAGAGAAAAGAGCCATATCCAATTCTTTAGTGACTGCTATTTTCTTTAACAAAATGGTGCAGCAATGAACTGAAGGCTTATTTGCTCCACGCATTGCAAAGTCGTACAAGTCAACAGCCTCCTTAAGCATTTTCCTCTTCAAAAATCGTTCCAGTATCTTTCCATATACCTTTGCATCCATTTCAAACCCCTTAATCCTCATTTCATCAACAATCTTCCAAAATCTGTCCTGACAATCTTCCCTCCCCAAGACCAGAGTTATGGCATTATAACTCTTTTCATCGTGCTTCACAAGTCCACTCTCCTCAACCCACCTGAAAAATATTAATGCTTTCATAGGCTCCATAGCCAAATTCTCCAAAACAACCCTCACCAAATATGTCGAAAACACAACATTCAAACCCCTAATCTGCTCTTCAACAGGATCTCCCCAAACTTGATTCCTAATAATCCTACTCACGCTCAAACCAATCTTCCCTATCGAAATATCAGTAGAACCCAATGCAAGAAACCCTTTAAACCTCTCCGTATCACCAGTTAACCCTTCTTTCTGAAATTTCTCCATTACTTTATCGCGCGTGCCTTTTGATACACCATAACCCTTCCGCTTCATCGTTTCAACCAAATCCCAAAACTCCTCAACAAACCCATTAACACCCAGAATCCCCAGCATCAAATTATACATCTTTGAAGTCAACAACATACTATCCCTGCTCCCAACCCATTGAAAAAACAACCGCGCCGCATCAGGGCACGACTCCAGGGACTTCAACACTTTCAGGACAAGGTCTTTGGTCATTAAAACATTATGCGAATCCACTTCCTTGTCGATAGCATGTGTTTCATAAGACTTAGTAAACATCTCAGTTAAGAGCAAATGATCCGGGTCCTCATTCTTGGGCTCAACCAACGGCTCGGTTGAGAAACAACAGGCAATTCGGCTGTTGGGGTTTATGGGGTTTTTGGCATTTGCCAAATGGGTGTGCGAAAGTGTGTGAGATGAAGAGAGGCGGCGAAGAAAGACGAAGGAAGAGTGTACCTGTAAGTGATGGAAGGACTGGGTTGTGATTTGGGAAGTTGAGCGAGGGTAACTCCGGAAAAGGAGAAATCGCCAAGAGTGTCTCATTTTTCTGCTTGGAGGCTGATGTCAGTGAGAGAACGAGAAGAGAAACGCAGGTGCGAATGTTTATCTCTATTTGGGTTCTTGTTTTGTTAGGGTTTTAGGGAAACAAACGTTCGATTCACTACTGCCTGCAGCTAATGCCAACAGGGTCCGTCGACACGACGATGGAATGGTAATGCTGTCCGTTGAATTTGTTGAAAACTGGCATTTGGGCCAAGTGGGGTTTGGATTCGTTTCATTTTAGCCCAGCTCTTCTCAGATTCATGCCCTCAAGTTCAATATTGTACTTAAATCTGCCGACAATATAGGCCTCACGAGACCAATATTTTTATTTAAATTTTTTATCTTGCGGATGACATTTAACGGCAAGTGTAATAGAAAATTAGGGAGTTGCAAGAAAGGATTCATTGCAGAAGAAATTTTCCCTGTTGGGTTGCGCTTGTGACTTAACATCTAACAACTTATTATTTGGAAATTTCAAAACTGTTTTTAACTTGAAAATACAATTTATTATAATATTTTTTAGTCGATGTTTTTCTTTGTTATTATTCGGTATAAAAATGACCAAAAATGTCACTGGCACAAAGGATGAATACCACAAAAAGTGAGAAACTAAAGTCTTGGTTTCTATCCCAGAAAAAAAATGCAACTATGAGGAGATCTTTAAGCACGCGAACGCATCTGATATCCCAGTGCAAATTGAAAAATCTCTGAAAGGATAGGCCTCCCAAGACCTTTTTTTTTTTTAACATGCAATGGATTTCCATTTAATCAAAGTCAATCCGGCATCTATGAAGACAAGACCAACCAAGTTTGGCCCATACCCAACCCCGTTAACACTGTAGGTACAGCTTGAGATAGGGTTTCCGGCCTCAATGCCTTAATGTCTAGACCGGTATAGTTTAGGATAGGGCCAGTGTTTTGGGCTAAAGCATCATCCTCGTTATAATTAAAAAACATATTTAGAACAATTAATTTATAAATCTTATATTAAGAGATAGAATAAAGAATTATAGATTTTATGTTAAGAGATGAGATAGAAAATTTAAATCATATCTCTTTTATTTTATATATAAATTATATGAATTTTTTAATATATATATATATAGACTGTCAAAAGTCTTGGAAGGCCAATGATTTGATATCGCCACCCCCGGCCCTCTCCAAAACAAAGAAAAAATACCCAAAAAAAAAAGGGGGGGTTTCCTAATTCCCTTGTAAATGCTCATGCTAGCCCCTTTCCAATCCTCGTGATATTTCAAACCCGAAAGTTGTAAACTTTGAAGGTTTCTTGTGTATATGATTGCAATACTTTGTTACTGGGCGCATAAAATAAGCATTAAAAACCTTCTTGCTTTTAATTGGAACAAATAATGCATTTGTTGCAAAATTAGTTGGCAAATGTTACATTCATTTAGAGACACCAATTATTGAGGTCTCTTTGAAACTAATAACTATGATGGAAGAATTTATAGATTTGATTCCAATCGAATGGGGCTATCGTGCTTGATCCACTAAGAAAACAAGCACAAAATTGTTTGCATATGGATAGAACAACTAGTGGAATTGCATTAAAGTACTTTCAAGTATCAGAATTCTCTTACAGCAACTCAGTGCCTGCAAACTCTATGAACCGAGAGAGAGAACTGCGCACAAGGAGAGCTCTCTTCTTTATACAAATTAATAGAAGGAAAACCACAGAGAAAAAGGAGCATCCCACAGATGTCCAAACAAAACAAGACAAACTTTAAAAAACAATAACACCCTAAGGAAAACTAGCCAGGGAAATTATGCATTTAGTCGTCAAAGTTGCATAAACAAGAAGGGTCTATCCAGCTTTATTTGTTCATGCCAATTTTATCCCTCGCACCATCAACAGCTCCCTGTGCCTTGGCCTTCATCTGCTGACCAGTCTGCACTCAAACCACAACAAAATGCAATTTTAAGCTTCTAATTCCAAAACGTATGTCGCACTTCGCATATTATTTTGCATGTAAGCCAAACTGCTAGTTCAACTCGATGCGTCAACACGTGTAAGAGGAAAAAAATGGGACAAAATTAAAGATTTGGAAATGACCTCTTGCATCGATTCCCTTGCAGATTGAGCAGCATTGCCTGCCCCGTCCACCATATTACTGGTCTTCTCCTGAAAGGAAATGCAAGTAACGAGTGTTTAACTAATATTTCTTAACAAATTGAATAGCATACGGCCAATGAAATATTTAAGCCAACCTGAGCTTGGCCCTTGGCTTCGCCAGCCTGGTAGCTCATCCTGTTGCCAGCGTCGTCTGACATCTTGTGTGTTCTCTGAAGTTTTCAGGATAACAAAACACAATTTTTTTTTTTAATTTTTTATTTTTATATCTTTTCAACTAACACTTGTAATAAACAAGCTCGTGTATCCGCCTCTATTTAAAGTGAATAAACCAGTCCGTTGTTCGGCACGCCTCCTACTACGTGGAATGCTGCTTTTGAACGTGTCTCCCTGTAGTTTGTTTAAGCTACATGAGGTTGTAAATCAATTTGGAGTCGAGGTTTTGGGGCCTTTAGACCAGGGGAGTCATCTAAGAAATATTCTATAGCCAAAATCCGACGGTGGTTGCTGTTTAGAAACCTTCAAAATTGGTGTTTAATTAACTCGTTCCATGCCAACATGGTTTTTGAGTAACCAAGAGAGGATTATGTTCTGTAATATAGTTCAAAACCCCACAAATCTTTTGTTGAATAATCGACACCCAACAAAGAAAAACCAGTGTTTTAAAAAATGGGTGTGCGAAGTTAATCTTCCGGTGTGACAGGTTTCAAGAAATTGTGATCAAACTTCTATAGAGTAAGAACATGGGATCTCTAATTTCATCATCAGTATTGCATAAGATAAAGATTGAATCAACAGAGTAACCCCAGGATGGTTATCTACGCTTTGCAGACTGCAGTTAATCTATTTAGTATAGCGAGCCAGGCTCTAAATCCTTGTTTAGGGATACTAATCAACCATAGGCTTTGCGGTCCTTATGGAATTCCAAGCACTTTTAATGGAGATTTTGGCTGAAGGATCTGGCAGTCACGTCACAGAATGGTCTTCATAATGTTTTAGGAAGAACCACGTTACACATAGTGCTGCTAGTATGTTAACCAAGCAATCTTTTGCTTTGTCCATACCGATTGAGCTTTGATACGTTTAAGCTTCCAATTACCAATTGATCTTGTCTAGGTTATATACTTCCGCCGAGTATCTAATGTGTGCAATAAGGTTTTACTGTTAATTGTAATCATAAATCTAACTATTATAAAATGTGTAATGAATATAAATTTGTATTTTCTATTGGTAGGTTGCATGTATTTCACATAAGAGAATCAGTACTCTGAAAATTTGTAGTGACACTCGGGACATGGTCCACGGTCATGCCTGAGTTTGAAGCAGCCATTATTTGAGGCCACAATATTTTGTACGAGATTGTTGAATTCAGAGGGGGAATAAAGGAAATAGCGAAAAACTTGAGGTTCGGACCCAAGAATAAAAAAGAGTAAAAAGGGTCAAAAGATGAAAAAAAGTGAAACATTAGGGAATACAAAGGGTTCCCAATTTCTAAATTGTCAATTAACTTCCACCTCGACGGTAGGAAGAACACCTAAATTAAATCTTTTAAAAAACATTTCAGTTGTTGAAAAAGAGTTATAAATTTTAATTATTAAAAAAATATAATGTTATAAAAATAAAAAATTATTAATTATATAATTTATTATTTAATAAACATATAATGAAAAAAAAAAAAAAAAAAAAAGAAACTGAATCGGGTATAATAGGCAAAACGACCCGGATCACCCGGTTATCAAACTAGAGTCGCAGCCCCGTCCGCCCGCGCCCTACTAGCTTCACCGCCGTGCCGTTCTCTTCTCTTTGTTCTCGCTACCGTTAGGAAAAAGATAGTAACTTTAGAGAGAGATGGGAAGACTGAAAGGAAGTTTGGAAAATAGCGGCATTAAGAATCAAAAAGCGAGTGAAAAAAGGAAGAAGGATGCCAATGAAGAGCTCTTCAAAAGAGGTATCTCTATGATTTCGATTTTTTTTCCTTTTCTTTTGTGGTCTTTTAATAACTCTTAATTTTCCAACATGTTGTATTTTTCTCATTATTTAACGTTTTTACTGATTACCTAGTTGAATTACACTGAAAATGGTTTCTGGGTCTTGATTAATACTAATGTTGAGAAAGTCTAGAACTTGGGGTTTGGTGATTTTGTTTTCTAGAGTCAAAAACGGTGATGGGTTTTGCTTTATTTTGCTTGCATTGTCTCAAAATTCAATTCTTGATGGATGTAAAATTGTTGATTGAATGGTTTCTTCACTTGAAAACTCAGCCTTGCATCTGGGGTTTTGCCAAGTAATAGTTCTCCATCTTTTTCTCCTTTCAGGTTCAATATTAAATTATGAGGAAGAAAGGATTGAAATTGATAATTCTGAAGGCAAGGAGAAGAGGAAAAGAGGGAAGAGAAAACATGTTGATGCTGGAAAAGCTGACCAGACGAGTGAAGTTGAAGATGGTAATAGTCATCACAGATTGTATGATGCTCTGGATTTGCAATCATCTTGTCTAATCTTTTGCTTTTGTTGCGTGATTATTTCAGCAAACAGATTGAAAGAACTACTAGCAAAAAAGAAAAGGGACAATCTAAGGAAGAAGAAAAGCAAAGGTGAGGTGAAAAATATCCCTGTGGTTGGACAATATGATTGGCATGAAACTGAGGATGAGGATGGCTTTGTCAAACAAAATGGCATGCTCCTGCCTGCAGCTTCTGGCATAGTTAACAAACACCGACTTCTTTTTGCATAATGCTATTTGATGTATTGCTATTTTGTTGATGATGTCTATTGTACAAGCTATCTTTATTGGGTCTGCTGTGTTGCATTTCTTTTTTATGAAAGTTATGTCCACAAAAGAAGAGTGAGCCTTGGTGTAACACTAAGGTTATTCCATTGTTACTTAGAGGTCACAGGTTCACGTAACAAAAATAGTCCCTTTGTGAAGATAAGGGTAAGACTGTGTATACATAACACTTCCTGTAACCCCATGGTGTTGACACCTTTTTTATGTCTGGAAAGATGAAATTGATTTTTTTTTCTTCTTCTGACCCTATCTGTTTGACTGGCCGACTTTACATTCTGACATAGTTTTGGGCATTTGTGGAACTTCTGAATTCTTAATCCCATCATCTTCAACAGTTTCTTCCATCTTGCTTGTTTGTTTCTGTTGGACTGTTGTTTTTAATGGTTATTTTCCATAATCAAGTCATGCAACAAGATGCATAAGTTCTGACACTAGTTCATTCATATTTTTCCTTCATTGTATTTATGACAAGGTCCTTGTGTATCCAGAAGTAACTGTCATGCTGTTCTTTTATATTATTCAGCTTCATTAAGTCATTTTTCCTTCTAATTAGATGATAGGGCAGCAGACCAGACACCCATTATAGCTGAAAGGGATGTGGATGATTCCAAAAGGCGAAGTAAAACTGTTGCTGGAACAAAAACTCGTAAATAGCTGCTCACATTGTTTGGTTCATTCCCGATTCAGCACCATGGGTTCATACTATATTTTGCCTTGAGGTTCTTTTCTTGTTTGTAGGGAAATCAAAGAAATCTAAGAAAAAGAGGAAGGAACATGATAAGGAAAAGGAAGACAATGATGTGTTGGAAAAGAGAGAAGAGGCCATTCAGGGTGAAGTTTATTCTATTTCTTCTGGTGATGAGGACAGCTCAAAGGGAATGAAAAGTATGAATGCGCCTAAAATTAGTGATTTTGATGATTCGGTTCTCTCTAATAGTGAGCATAGACATGCAATAAATATTTTTGAGATATGTGGTGATTTGTGTCAGATTATAGTATATGTACTTTTTCCTAGTTTTATTCAAAAATGGCCTTCAAAGAGACTCAGCAATTAGCCATAGCCCATGCATCTGATCTGACAGCCAGAAATGGGATTTGTGCATGGATTTTGGTTTCAGTTTCCTGTAGTCTCCAGCAAGTGACTAGAGAGATACCATAGCTCTTATCTCTCGGCCTAAAGCTAGGTCAGCAGGCATATATGTTGTCATTCCAACTCTTTCAAAAGGCCTGGAGGATTAGAAATTCCATTGAAATGTGTTTGATACTTTCCCACTCAATGGAAATTATTATTGGCACTTAGTTATTATTTTAGTGGTTGCCTGGAGCCTGCCATAATATTTGATTCATTCTTTGAAGAGACTGATTTGCATAATTTACTCCTGTTTGGTGATTCCTTGGCACATTTCTCTCTAATTTTAATGTAAACACATGCCTTTTTGCTGAGTTTAAATTTATTAATTGCACTGCAGAATGGCTTCTGCAGTATCATCAAAGTAGGCCAGGTCTGAAGGTGTTGCAACAAAGAATAGATGAGTTTATTATTGACCATGAGAAAAAAATTGAACAGGTAGTCTCTCTCTCAAATTTCTGCAGCCTAGCCATAGTTGACATCTATGTGGATATTACTTCTGCCTTCTCCAATGTTGGTTCCTCTCTTTGGGAATAATTTCATGCTGTCTCATATTGTAGATTTGAAACATCCCCCCCCCATCATTTGTGTAACATCATTAGTATCATATGCATCTTTATTATTGTTGAAAATTGCTACACGTTCCTGCATTTGTTTTTTCCCCTCTTGGTATTTTGCTTACTTAAAATGAAGATCAACATACCCATCTGTTTTGGCAGATTATGTAATGTATGGTATTGTTATTTTCCGTTCTATGTGCTCCTTATTCTTTATTCTTCATATCCTCTATTGTGTTGGTTAGCAAGAAGCTGTGTTGCAGCTAATCATTTATTTTGTCATGGCATGTACAGGAAAGGAAAGAAAGAGAAGCCCGCATTGCAGAAGAGGGATGGACAGTTGTCAAACAACATAAGGGAAGGAAAAAAAGTGCAGATGCTGAGAGCGGGCTTACGGTGGGATCTGTTGCCCAGGCTGTTGTTGAAGATCAAATGAATAAAAAGAAGCAAAAAGAAGTTGGGCTTAATTTTTACCGATTTCAAATAAAAGATGCTCAGAGGAATGGTATGATAAATTTGTCTTTCAAATCATTAGCATAATGTCACTGTTTGCTCAAATACTAATCCATGTATGTTAAAACATAATATGTTGCATATGCTTCTTGTATGAATATGCATGCATTATACATACTCAGAAATTGGGATTTTACTCTCATATAGCATCCTCGTCTAAGCAGCCACTACCATTGGCACATACACTAGTTTGTTGCGCTATTAGTTTTGAGTCTAGGGATGAAGATCACTGTCAATCTGTGGATTAATTATGCTGCCAGAATATGTCCTTCAACAAGAGATGCTAGACAAAGTACTGATACTTCATTTTCTTGCAGAGATTTTGACACTCCAAAGCAAATTTGAGCAGGATAAAAAGCGGATTCAGCAACTCAGAGCGGCCAGGAAATTTCGACCATACTGAGTGCAGCACAAGCCATACAAACACTGTCATTTTGGTATTTTGAATGTGTGTTGAGAGGGCTAGACACTCAACGATTGGTGTTCCCCATTTTTCAATTCCCATACTAGGATATATTGGGGAAATCAAAAGCTGTATTCACTCGTTCTTGTCACTTATATGCAAGGATGTACAATTTTCAGATAGTTCGGTTAGTGGCTAGATTATTGGTACGGCTCAATGGTTTGCAGCATTTTTCTAAACCTTGTTCCCCCATGCTTTCTGCTTGCGACGCTGTAAATTAATGACCTCCAGGCAATGGGGTCCCACTGTTGGAGGTCAAACCCGAAGGTTATCGATGTGCAAATAATGCAACCACATCTGGTTGTGGACTGAAAACAGTCACATCTGGTTTATGCCAATTTCACAGGGAAGACATGTAGGAGAAGTTTTGAAAGAGCACACTCACTCCTTCCTTTCCATTTGACAGTTTTGTTATGACACGACAGAAATGAAATCATCGACGAAGCAGAATTATTCTGCGTAAGATCGGAATCCGAGCAGGATATACATCTAGGAGCAAACGCCGATCACAGAGTCAAAAAAAAGGAAGATGCTTGGGGTACAAGATAATTGTAATCCACAGATGCCTCGCGAAACACGTACTACGCGGTAAGGAAAATCATCTCCTGCTTGATTTTCAATCTGTGGCCTTTGGCGTAATCTTCCCTAGTCTTTGATAGCGACTGATGGCCATACAAGACCAGACGTATTAGGTCTGCACCTAAGAAAATTGATGGTGTAACATCCACCGGTTTTGGTCTTCGTCTCGCTTACATAGAGCAGGTGTGCCAACTGCAACTAGTCCAAATCTTGGCCACCCAGTAGGCCAAAGTCAAGCTTAGAATAAGTGAAAGCAGCCAAAGAGTGAAAAAGGAAAATAAATAAATAACTAAAGATTACAAGCAAGTTTAATCATCGCTAATATGCTCTTCCATAAAATCATGCCGTATGCTTGTTGCTATGCCAGAGTCATATTTAAATATCAAATGAAACCCATTCAAATGGGATTTATTTAAATAATAGAATACTGGTTTAAAACTACAGGGTCTGGGAACCAGGCTGCTACGACATGCAGAACATAAAACCATTATTTATACGTAGATAACAGTGGCTAATGCCTCGAAGACAAACCAATACAGCAATACTACCCCTACCCTCCACGAGTATAACCCCACAAAGACCTTATTTTTTATTCAGTGAAGCAGTAGAAACTAGGACACCAAGTAACCAACATGGAAAATAACTATTTCTCTTCAACTTCCTCGTCCTTCTCATCCTCACTCCAGCAACATTTCAGTATCGACCTGGGAGAAGCGTGGCCTCCAGTCCTTACAAAGGTGTGGTAGATGATTGATCCACCCTTCCCAAGCACTTCATAGCTCCTTCCATTGCAGCAGTATCCTTTGACATCGAGAGGGAATTTACTTCCAAGTTTATCACCCGAAATGTTGGAATGCAATGCCACAGAGAAATCAGTTGGTTCAAAGCAAGCCAAAACTCTTTCGAGCAGCTGAATCAAACTAACTTCTTCAAAATTGTAACCCACAGCTTCAAAGCTTGCATAGCTAAAACCCTCTTCTGGGGTGACATGAATTGTAGAAACTGCATTCCCTTCGACAGCATTCATAGAGTAACCACAAGGATCAAAATCAAAATCACATATTTCAGAGTGTGAAAGGATATTCCTTATGCCAGAGTCCTTGGTCGTGACACCAGCCGAGGTGGCATGTGTTTTGTAGAACACAGATGCTCGGCCCCTGTCCAAATCAGTCATGCACATTTCCAGAGTGTAAACAGGGTCTACATGGCTCCCTGTATCAGTGGCAGAAGCAGAATAAACATGCCATTTCTGAGCCTCATTGGGACCACCCATCATATATGCTACACTCTCAAAACCAAGTCTGCGGAAATGTCCATCAAGGACAGCTACTTCCTCAGAGAAGCAACGGTGTGGGAATGTTTGAGCCCCAGGAAATATGAAACTCCCACGGGTGTACCTCACAGAGCACGCAACAAGAGAAAGTGTTCCAGCTAATTTAAGGATTGCTGGGATTGAAAGAAGCAATTTAGTAGTCCCACAAGTTTTGATGACAATTTTGTAAGGAAACACAAAGAGGCTAGATTCTGAAAGGACATAAGAATCAACATGATCATTGGAAAGTGAATCAACAACGGTGCATTCAGCTGGATTGAGAATCTCTTCCAATTGATCTTTGGAAAAAGTACGTAAACCCATTCCTTGGGGATCAGTGAACAATCCAGGTTCAAAGAAGGATATCTCTAGCCTCTTTTCATAGCCTTCAAATCCAATTGCTGAGACTGGCAAGGCCATCTTGGGTCACAAATAGTAAATGACAGTTGCAAAGAAGAGTATGGGAGGACGAGCAAAGCAGAAGAGAAGTAAAGACTGGAGAGAAAAACAGTATGGAAGAGCTAGAAGGGGGTTATCTTGATGCTTGGAAAATCTCAGGATGGCTTTCGCACGCACTGCAAATAAAAACATGAAAAGAAATTAGTTATTCAACCATATTATACACTGCAGAAGAGGAAAAATTGCATAACATCAAACTCACGTTGGAGTATGCAGCAGATTGGAACTTCTTGATTCCACCGTGGGGTCGAACGTCTTCAATGCTGTAACCCAGAGGAGCTTCGTAGAATAAGGATTTACTACTGCTAGACTTCTTCTTACCACCTTTGGACTCCATTAAATCATTCAATCCTTCCTGCCAACACAACCCAGAAGAGAGGTCAGAACCTTAAAAGAAAATCTTGACAAGGGCTGACAAAAGAAACCTTGCATATAAAATAGGGTATTAAAAAACCCATTTTGATATTACAACTGGGGTTATCAGCACATGAATATTAGCAGAACAATACAATTCTTAACTACTATGCTTAACACTCAAAAGCAAGCAACCATAATAAAACAGAAAACAATCAGCAAGCCTTGAACACAACCAGTTGAAAGAAATTGTTACTTCCTCAAATCATCTTACATAGCATATATATCTTTCTCGGAAGATATTTTCAAGGGCGAATCAAACAGCTTGTAGATTTTGATCCTTCAATCGCTTATATGAGGAAATGATACAGATCCATGACAAGGATAATAAACACGCAATTACAAGTCAATTAAAGACATTAAAAAAAAAAGACAGAAAAAGAAAAATTGACTGTTATGGTTAACGATAATATCAAACGATCACAGAATGAGTACAACACATATATCTATGATAAAACCCACCGGGATAAAATTTTAAGCCCCAAAAAAAAGAAAAAAAAAGAATTCTGAAACAATAAATATGAATTCCATGTACCGAAAATAATCATCAAGAACGACTTAAAGCCTCAATCTTTCGCCAAATTAACAACAAAAGTGCATATATATATTAAAAAGAAAACATTGAAGAAACACGTACCGATATAAAAAAGCTCCAATCTTGAAGCCTAAACCAGAAGCTCCAAAGAAAACCTCCCTCTCTCTTTGATTTCTGGAGCCCCCAATCCAATCCAATCCAATCCAATCGAAACAAATAACCTAGAAAACCAACGCAAACAGAACCAAAACAAATGCCTACAAATCACGGCAACCAAATTCAACAACACCCGCAACAAACAAATGCGCATCTATATATATATATATGTATAGATTTCAATGTTACCTATCAAAGAGCGAAGGGCAGCGAAGCAAACTGGCAATCCGCAAATTTACAAACACGCAAAGCTTCAGGAGCCTCGAGATTGATTGCGGTGAGAGGAGGACGAGGGCGCGGGGCGTGGGGTTTGCACACATATATATATATATATATATATATATATAATTTAAGACACACTGGAAAGAGAAAAGGAGGGAAGGCGCGTGGCGCGTGGAACTTAGGGGGAGTCGATGCGGCTACGGAACTGCCAGCTGTCACGTGGTCCCCGGAGATTGCGGGGTGCATCTCCGTTGCAGCGCCAATTTACGCGCTCCGCTTGCTGCAGTCAAAAAGCTACTTTGGACATTTCCAAACTGGTTGTTTCGGTCCAATTTGAGTTCCTACACTTTTTGAGGTCACGATTTAATTGACCGTACCACAATGCCTCCAATTTCAGCACATTTTTTCGCAATTATTGAATTAGCCCCCCCGTCATTTCCATATTAATTTTTTCTTTCTTTTTTCTTTTTTTTTTTTATTCTTTGTTGATAGGATTACTTTAATTTTTATCTACTCACTCACTAGTTCTGGCCGGCAGGCTGGCGGGCAGACGGCATTTTTTTTTTTAAATAAAAAAAAATCTCTTCTAGGGGGAATCAATGAATCGACCATTTCGACACCTACAGGCATCAAATTTAGACTACTTTAGGCATCGGATTCGTGATTGCCACGGCCCCAAAATGTTAAGAATCGGATGCGTTTGACAAGGAACCGTAACAATATCACGTGCATTTGTGTCTATATATCTATATATATATATATATATACATGTCATTTGGCTTCCTTTACTGTTCCGCATATTTGCGGCGAGAAGCGCTACCGACGATTTTTTTCGGTCCACGGACAAGTGGAGAACGCAAAAGATTTTATTTCCTATCTCAGATTATTTAAATTTTAAAAATTTTAAAATGTGAATTTAATGATATCGAACCTATTAAATGTCAAGTTATTTGTGCTCTTGAGCAATTTAAATTTATTAAATTTTAGATTTTTCAAGTTATAAATTTTGAATTAATCAAATTTTAAATTTATTGAATTATATATATATATATTAAATTTTAATTTTTTGAGTTTTCGACTTGAGTCAGTTAAATTTTAAATTAATTGGATTGTAAGCCACTCTAATTTGAATTATTTAAACTTTGATTTCTAATATTATTTTTTAATAAATATTATATTCGGGGGTCTGGACGTTACCATTCTGTCTGTCTCCGAGGCTGTCTGCTCTGACGGTGAACCCTCACAATACCTTCACAACAAGCACCAATTATTCAAGCTCTTCCAATTGGGGTATACAACACTGAATGCTGTTTATTTGGTTGCATAATTGAAGCCATGTTCCCGGAGGATAGGAATGCCATATCACAGATATGATTCTCCTTAGCTGCCTGCCAAGGGGAAACTTCTGTTGATGACCCAGCGGAGCACGGAATAATACTGAAACTAACAACCCACTTCCACACGATCTTTCCATAAAAAAAACACTCACAATCTAGTCATCACCTTTATCGGTATCCCTTCTAGCGCGCTTATGAAAACTGAATACCCTGCTAATATAAATTCATCTTTTATGTCCATGTTCATGGTTAGAGCAGATTAGAGATTAGTCTTCACAAGCTCATTTAGGTATTAACAACTACATTGCGTCTGTCTAATCCAAAGATGAGAATCTAGAGGAAAACACTTAAAGTTTGAACGTGGTAAAATGAGGAAGAGTTAGGGCGCATGGACTGGTGACCAAAGCTCAAATGAGCAATTCATTGGTGCGGTCAGTGGAGAGTGGATGTATTTGGATCCATGGCACGCTCGGGAAAGTTGTGCAAAGCATGCATCGCCTTTTCAGAGGGCAATTTCACCTGACGACAGACCAGATGAAACTTATAAACAAAAAACATACTTGTTATCCAGATCCAGAGTCATATATGAAAATCTGAGATGCCGTACCAATTCATCATGGCAGCACTTCGACGGAGCCGAACCAACTTTAAAAACAATTTTGACCCCCTGGAAAAAATGATGTTATACCCGCATATTATCTACCAGTCCAAAGAATGATGCTTTTAAATAATTTCAGTATCACGTCACTAAATACATACCTCGTACAGAAACACATTCCAAATTCGTAGAGCTACATGAAATGGGAAAGAATACGTGAAAACAGTGATGAACCACTGACTTGCATACATGCTGGGATTTATCTTTTCTTGGGTGAAATGCTCTGCCAGCCTTGGCATATACTCCCTCACCGAGTGATGAAACTGGAATAGGTATTGTCGTACAAGAGGCAGCCCCATCTGTACCGCAGTGACGAACGCATATCAGAGAACTCAAGTCTCTCCCAAAGACAGGAACAAGTAAATGAAGCTTTATTCCATTGAGTTTGATCTCAAATGATGAAGAGACTAGCTAAGGGTAGGATTAGAGTTGGGTCTCATACTCAAATTTTGCCAGTCGAGGAAATAAAAGTAGCATAACCACATTTATCTCTCCCTCCGGGTAAAAAGTCACCCCGCAGTATTACTGGCACCCAAGCAAAGTAAGAAAGAAGGGTATCTTAGTGCATAAGACTCCCGCATTTGTAGAATCTAGGGAAGGTCAGATATACACAATCTTAACTTTGTTTTCAGAAAGACAAACAGGTTATTCTACAACTGAAAATTCACATTTTTCCCAGCAAAATTAATTAAGAAGTGCCCAATGCCTCGTCATCAAGTTATACATAAGTGAGAGGAAAAAGAAAATAAAACGCAATACATGGCGCACAATTCAGAAACATTTTGCGCTTCATTTTATTGAATGACATTTCTTACAGCTAGCATTCCAAGCTGAGGAGCCGATTACAGTCTTGCAATTTGATAGGAAGAAACTTTTTTAACAAGATAGTTGCCTGATACAGTCCTTCCGTTGGGGAATGAACAGCACCTTTTAATAATGCAACCAACAACCAGCATGCATCTTCCTCACACATATAAAGAAGCAGTAGACCAGCTAGAAAACCCATTGCCTACATTTTTTGATGGTCTAGATGTCAACCATTCAGCATCTCAAGCAAACTATTCGCAAGAGTGGTGAGAATCAGACCTGAACATATCCAACATCTCTATCATAGACAGAGTATGCCTTCAAAACATTATGTAGAGACCTTTGACCAGCATGCGAAGGAAAAGTGCGAGAATATCTCGAATTATATCCATTTCTGAAGCTGATGTCTCATAAATAACTAATTGCTGCAACAAACAAATACCTTCGTCAGAAAATCGGCCTGTGGGTATGCAGGCAACATGCATGAGGAAAACAGGTAATAATTACCTCATAAACTCCAGGATTCAGCAGCAAAAGGTCTCAACTTGCAGAGATCAATTGTAGAACAAGATCCCTTGAACAGTCGGGAATTCCTTTCCTTGTACACCTCCTGACCACGTTAGGTTTTCTTCTAACATAATGCTTCCAATCACTCCCTCAAACACCGATCATCTTCCTCCATTTTCTAACCTTTCTTTCCTCCCTAAAAGATTCCAATGCAATTGCAAGCGGCTACATCGGTGTACACTAACCTGGGAGCAATATCCACTCAGAAATTGTCTGCATCAATTCCAACTACCGCATTAAAGGAAAAAAAAAATAAAAATCATACCTCTCAAACTCAAAGGCCGACCTCCCCTTGGTTTAAACCTTCAAAAGGAATATTAAGCTCTTGCTTTACAAAACCATATTTATCCAACTGTCTTGGTGAAGGAAGTGGGCCTGGCTCGTAGTCGTCTATTCTTTTCTTTTCCATTCCATCATGTCAAAGAAACTCTGTAGTGAAACAAGGAAGAAACCTACCTTTGCTTTTCTGACATTAGATCAACTGACCAACACCATATCACCTACATAGCCCGTTCCTGACAGAAGTTGCAAGACAATGCAAGTGATTGAACTCAGAGAGTCACGCTGAACACATAGATACAGAAGAACTGAAGACAATTTCTAATAGTTTACCAGTCAATAAAACAAACATCAAATTGCTAGACAAAATGATAATTTACGATCTATGAATGTTGGAACATTTCCAAACCGATGCAAGTGCCTAATTAGCTGCATACCTCCAAGAACCTTGATGGCAGTTTATATCTATGAGATGAATAATGGGAGCAGGACGGCTTTTTCGTTTTCTGTTTTTTTTTTCTTCGCGGGACACAGAAAAATATCATTTTTAAATGATGAGAATCATAATAACCAAGTGGCTCAAAGTTTCTGTGAAAGACTAGTAGTGATACATACAGACAAGCCGTGGCCATTGACATAACAGCCAATAACAAGGTGAATCAATCCAAGAGATAAAACAAAAACGGCAAGGAAATTATAGACACTCAAGACATAAATAAATCATTACATAGTACTGCAACACAAGGTAGCTAACAATGTTATTGGAAATATGATTCAAAGGACATTTCCTGAAGATTACGTGTAAACCAACACAAAGTTTCCACTAATGACAAATCGGCCGAAAAGTTCCAAATCCTTGTTAGGCTAAATTAGGGAAGCCTGACACAGAAATCAAACACTAAACAACGAGAGGAAAATGACAACCCAGAAATCTTTTGACATAAATATCACATGGGTCAACCCCATAAATCGTAGATTCATCACCAAATCAAGACTTTTTCCTTTTAATTCTTACCTCCGGCCCAAAATAAAAATTGGTTTGGTCGAAAAAGACATTTTTTGGCACTCGGTTTGATTAATGAAAATGCAAATGCGACTAGGTGTTTGATACACACGTGGGAGCAAATGGAAGCAGAGGCAACTATGGAACGTAGCCTACGGCTACAAAAATAGCCGCAGAAGCTGGGCTAACGGGGCCTGTAAATCAAGTCCCAACAAATTTTAAAGCACGATGAAACTTGAGGCTGAGTTTGTGTCCACAAAAGTCAAGTCCAACATGGACTTTTACTCAAGAAATATGGTAATTGCGCATCCACAAAAATACACAGTTACAGAATCAAATGCTTCGTTGAGGTGAATGTTTTGTTTTGTGTTATATGTGACCAATTGTCTGTCGAACTCAGGGGTTCCGAACCAAATCAAATACTTCATCAACTAGTGTTACAGGCTCGCCAAACTTGAGGGTGGTCTTCTGTCTACAAGTGGTGGAGGATCTTCTTCCTCTTTTATTCTGCGTTTATATTGCGATGACAATAGCTTTATAGTGTTGGTGGGATTAATCGTAGACAATGTTATCCTGATTAATAAATTTTCCTTTTATTTATTAAGAAATTTATTGAACAATGAGTTACACAATAAAAATGGCTTTTCATATTTTCATAAATCTTACGTTACTTTCTACAATCAGAACTCCAATCCTCAAGAATTTTAAGTATCATACAAATATCACATGTAAAACATTTGTCTTTTTATCATTTGAGTTCTTATGGAGTATGGGGGCAGAGGGTCAGCATACAAAATAAAGATTATGGTTTGTTTGCAAATAAAGTGCTAAATTTCAAATTTCTATTATTGAGCAACTTGCTTTAATTTCAAATGTACAATTTCTTTTTGAGCAGCATTGACAAATAATAGAGCCTGTATTGCTTTCACTTCACTCCTGAGGATTGCAGCTTTTAGTCTTCTATTCAGCTTCTTCCTGCTGACAAATACAATTGAATTTCTTGATCAATTCCATTTCAGACAACTTTTACAAGCACTTGTCTAAAGGAAGACCGTTTTACCTCGTGACTTCCCTGTCAAGTCCTGAAGCAGATAAAAAATCCTCTGTTCTCTTCAGCCCTCCTCAGGAGATATGGAATCACCATGTCTACAGCTCCATATGGCATGTACTTGCTAACTAGGAAACCTGCATTTCTTAATGCAAATGAAAGTGATTCTGCCATTCCATATAGCTGCGCAAACTCAAGCTTTTGATTTCTCTTCCTGATTCCCGAGTCTTGTGCCTCGTTCGCGGCCAATATTGCTAGAGGACGTACAAAAGGCACGTCATAAGAACGGTGCAATTACAGAACCAATGTCCAATTTACATATTTAACGTTGTCGTGTATGTGTCTGCTTGATTTCTTTACCTGATTCAATGTTATGGGTTGCGAGAACAACTCCATCCGAGCAATCCTTTCAAGCATGAAAGAAGCACAATCATTGTAACAAGCATGTGTCTGTTGAATGACATTATGAATTGGAGACTCATATCCTAGTGAAGATGCCAATTTCCTTTTACTTGACATACGTGCACCCCTCACCAATTTGATCCCAACGGGACATCCATTTTCTCTGCAGCTTTAGTTACTAATTGTTATGAAATAAAAGAAAAAATAATATAAAATAAGAATATAAATAGAATTAAATTATATAAAAAATATAATATTTGAAAACTTATTTGATATTATTTTTAAAAATAATTTTTACTTTCATAAATAATATTTTAATATAATAAATTATAATAATTATTCTCTCATTACAATAGACTATCTCAATAATATATATTTTAAATAATAAAATAATACAAAATAACAATAATATAATTAATTTAATAATTTTAAATATATTTTTTAAATAATAAAATAATTAAAATAACATTAACGTCATTGACTTAATAATTTTTAATTTATAAATTAAAAAAAAGTGATGATCTTTCTTAGAAATAATACTAATTTAATTAATTAGATAATTTTTTAAAAGAAAAAAAATAAAATTATTTTACAGTTTTTAAATCAAAATTAATATATTTTTTATTTTTTATATAATATAAAATAAATATTATTTTTATCAATAAATATAATATTTTTTTTATTTTTTTTAAAGTACAGATATTTCCTAACACTAATAACAGTCTATTTGTTTGCATCCTTCAAGTAGGCCTGTATTGTGCCACACAGAGTAGGATTCTCATATTTATTTACTTTATCTTCGAAGAATAAGTCAAATAATCGATGACAGGTTCAACTGACATGTTTTCTGCATCGATTAACATTGGCTTCAACACATCTTTAGCATATTTTCAATAATTTTTGCTGGCCTAGTTGGAGATCTCGCTTTCTTGTGCGGTTAATGGTTCTGGTGCCTTGAGTATGTGATCCAAAAGACTAGAATCTGCGAAAATTGGAAATGATTCGTGTTTCCATGGAAGATTAAAAGAAGGGCTTTTTTGTTGCCAACTTAAACAAATCACTAACTTGCTCCGGCAAATTGAGAGGGCAGATTGCCGTGACCTTTACGACCACAATACTCATCTACTGCCAATAAAGAAGATAGCATTTCTCGTAACATTGGATAGTCAAAGCAAATCAAGAAAATCTAAGCAAATTTCTCCTTCCCTCAAGTCCCATCCTTTTCAAATCTTTTTCTCTGCCGAAGATTTTTCTCAAGAAACAAACAGAAGAATCTTGGAAACGAATTTTTTTAACCTAGATAGAAGCTACAACGGAAACAAGAAAATCTTGAAAGTCTAAACGCCGAAAAACAAACAAGAGAACGGAGAAGAGGGAAAGAACAAGAAAGATCAAAACTTTCTAAGAAAAAGTTGTGATGCTTGCAAAAGATGGAGGAGGAGAAATGGCGGAATCAACAGCCTCAAGAAGCCGTTCAAGATTCCGGTCACAAGTTTCGCTATCACGAGTAAATCCACAGCGAAATGAAGCAACCTTCTCAAACCAGAATGTAATAGTCTTGTTATAGACATCTCTGCCTCCTTTATATCCCTCGACGCCGCATAAATGTTGGTAAAAGTACGACTTATAATCGCCAAAAGAAGATACCGAGCGACCTTCATTGCCATGAGCTTGGCGCTCATGACCCACGTGCCAAAATCAACCAACGGTTCTACGGAAGCCAAGTGAATGTTCAGAAAGGCGTGCAAGAGTTTTGCCGTGGGTAAGGAGGCGAATAGCGTTTGTGGTCTTTGAGGTCTAGAATAGAAGTTGGTTTGGCGGCGGTGTCTTGGGGTTCGGCAGGTGGTTTCTCTACTGTGGGCTGGAGGTTTTTGGCCAAGATTAGAGGCGAGACGGCGGAGAAGAAGGAGGAGGGGGAGGAGGAGCTGAGACACCTGGTGGCGGAGGTTGTTGATCAGCCTTGAGAGGAAGAATTTGGATTTGGCGGCCACAGGAGGAGGTGGAGATCAAAGCGTTTCAATTTTTAAGTATAAAATCCTGTTGTTGTTTTGGTTAACAAGTTGATGAACGAGGACGGGTCATGGTTGCATGCAGTTTTGGGGTGTTTATATAGAAGGCTTTGACTCGGGAGGTATCACTTTTATCCACTACTTGCAATCGTCATCGATCATGCTTTGTTTCAGATAAGTCATCTTGATATCGAACTATTGTTTGATGACTCGGATATCCCTCATCTCCTGTGCATATGAAGCTTTCTGATCCTAAAGATTCAGGCACAATTAATACAGACGGAACTTGCCTGAAGACTAGGACCCTTCTAAACGGAATCAACTTCGAATCGGATTATTCAGCTAATCTAGATTTGCCCTGGTCCCTTAGGCACATGGCTTAGACACATACAACCAGGATACTGTACTGAACTATAAATGATTCAACAAAGTGGAACAGATTGATCATCATATCCTGGTGTTCCGAAAGAAACTGAAGATGACCCCAACCCATGATTCTAGCTTCCAGGCTGGTCAGACCAAGGGCCAGGCTCAGTTGAGTCAGGCGATCTTATTTGTGTGTAAATTATTTCATAAGATCGGTATTGGTATTTAACTGCTCACACCTAAAACAGAGGCAAGATGATCACATATTGTGGATTTTTCTTTGTTAATTCTTCTCTCAGGAAAAGGGCAGCCAGATGAGGATCAATGTGGAGCATTCTGCCATGCAGTTATCTCAACAGGTTCATACCCGGTAAAGATAAATATACGCGGAGAATAATTGTATTAAACCGTTCTTTTTCCCTTCTTGTTTAAAAGTTGATGTTTAGGTGTGAATTTTTTTGAATTGCCGGCTGGTCAGCAAACGCGGCCTAAAGCACAAGGGCCTGATGATGCTGTTAAAAGTACAGTTGGCGCATACAAATCTAGGAGAGAGAGACCTAATGGTAAGTTTAACAATAAGAAATAAATGAATAAGGTCGTTCGGAGAATAAAAATTATACCGAGTTAAATTTAAATTCAACATAAAAAATGTTTACCTCAATTTGTTGCAATTCGGTCATAATCGTGGCCTAAGGAATGTTTAGAAAGCCTCATCGCAACCATGTTTCCTTCCATGTATCGTGCATGAGATACGCAACATATACTGAATCTAAACAAGTTGTGCTAAAACCATGGGGACAATGCTGCACATGCTTTTTTATGACAAATCTTGACAACTCTTTCAATTCCAATGCCAACAGAGAGTAACAATGTGCATCTCTGGCATAATTAAAGGGTCATTCGCGTGTGTTGAGAAGAAAATACTCGTATGGTATACTTCGTTTGGTGACAGATTTAACAGCATTTATATTAGCAGATCCATACCATATCAGAGTTTGGGACAAAACCTCCGATGAATGAAGTCTAGAAGGGACAGTGTAAATCAAAAACACAAACTATATTCCCTGTCAAAGAAAATGTTCTTTTTTAGATAAAATCTACGGAAAGAAACCTGAAAGTAAGCCTGCACTGTCTGCAAAGTCTCCCCCCCTCCCCCTCAACAAAGACAGGGGGAAGAAGGATGGAGGAAGGTATAAGCAGGTAGGGAGAACTATCAAAATGGTGTACACACAAGAATTTGTTTTATTAAATGAGCAAATGCATAAATGCTATTGCTGGTAAAGAGAAAATTTGTGCAGGAGCTAGGTTCAACATAAACTTAAGCATGGAGCCAAGTCATCCAAAAGTAAACATTTACTGAAACTTGGAAGTGGTTGAAAACTGGCAAAATTTCTTGCTTCTTCGATCAAGTTAAAACTAGAACAAGCATTGTCTTCTGAAGCTCAGAGAGCATTTGAACAGTGTTCAATTTATGGCTTTCCTAAAAAAGACCCTATGAGACACAGGAATACGCCAATCAGTCCATTTGCTTGTAGTTACAAAATGAGAGCTTAAACTCTATCGGGTGGGTGAGAGCGTTATTAACAAGCACAAGCGGAGACCTATTGTCAGTTTTATTTTTTAACAAATTTCTAACTTTTATTGAAAGAAAAAAAAAATCAGTTCATGTTCTTTTTTTTAATTTATTTATAAATGAAAATAAAAAAGTATGACTCTTAAAGTATGCTGCTTTACCTTGCTTAGTACTGCAGATTAGTAACATGGATTGTGGCTTTCTTTTGCATGGATTCCTACCACTAAGGGTATACAAATGACCCCAGAAAGCAACTTGATTTGTGTTTAATCTGGATTACTCAATATTATGAAGCTGGCATTTGTTAATGTAATTGCCATTTTCTCGTCGAGACAAGAAGGTAAAAGTTCAGATTTTTACTATTTATTTTTAAAAATATTATCAATTTATTGACTGTAATTCCCAGTCTTTTTAAATGTCTTACTGATACCTTACCGGGTGGGGGTCGGCCACATGCTTGTTCCTTGAAGCTTCCCATTCGATGAAGGATGAATTTTCCCCTCTGCCTCAGAAGTTGACTTGTCAACCTCTCAACGCCCGTTCTATGCAAAAATATGGCCATGGTGACACATATGTATGTATGTATGCAATGTATGTACGTTGGTAAGTTTATGTGAGCATCTAGATGATACTTATTTGATTGAGATGCGAATATGCGATATTAAAGACCATGCTCTGCGTTCACATATTCGTCATTGAAACATAAGCCTCTCTGGTCCCAAAAGCTCTGGGTGTACATCTCACGGCACATAAGCCTCGTTGGTGGGGGTTAGGCCACAAAAGGAAAAACCACCAAAAGACAAAGAGAAAGAAAAAAAAGAACTCGACAATTTTAATGCTTTGGTGGACAATTTATCTGTCTCTTTTGACAAATTTGTGTTATTTATTTTTAAAAATATTATCAATTTATGGACTGTACTTCCCTGTCTTTTCAAACGTCGTACGGATACTTAACCGGGTGGGGGTGGGCCGCATGCTTGTTCCTTGATGCTTCCCATTTGATTAGTTTTCCGTCAACTGATGCTTTTGGATTTGATATGCCATATTAAAGTTCATGCACTGTGTTACACATCTTCTTCGTTGAAATATAAGCCTCCGAGTGTACATCTTGCGGTGCCTAAGTCTCTGAGCGAGATCTCCTGCTATAAGTTCATTCAACACTGGTAAATTTCCTTTCTTCAAGTTGCGCCCAAAAGGAACATGGCAGAAGGATTACTGTTCAGTGTTGCAGAGGAAATTCTTGAAAAATTGGGCTGCTTTGCTCTTCGAGAGATTGGCCTGTGGTGGGGTGTCAAAGATGAGATTGAATTGCTTCGCACCACAGTTGTCGGTGTCAAGGTCGTGCTTCTTGATGCAGAGGGGCGGCAAGCACGAGGTGATGACCAAGTCAAAGATTGGCTCGGTATCCTGAAAGAAGTCGTGTACAATGCAGATGACTTGCTGGATGACTTTTCCACAGAAGTTCTGGGGCGACAAGCCATGACGGGGAACAAAGTAACAAAGGAGGTACGCCTTTTCTTTTCAAGTTCAAACCAGCTTGCATATAGCCTTAAGATGGGTCACAAAATCAAGGCAATTCGGGAGAGACTAGATGCTGTTATGCGTGTTGGAACGCAGTTCAACTTTCAGCACCGCCTTGTTGACACGGCCACGTTGGTTATGGCTGAGAAAAGAGAGCAAACACACTCCTCTGTCCCTGAATTAGTTGTTGGCAGAGAAGTTGACAAGAACGCAATCACGCAACTTCTCTTGTTCACAAACTATGAGACTAATCTGTCTGTCATTTCAATAGTTGGAATTGGAGGATTGGGAAAGACGACTTTGGCTCAGCTCATATATAACGATGAGAATGTGAAGTTGTGCTTTGAGTTAAGAATGTGGGTCTGTGTCTCTTATAATTTTGATGTAAAACTTATAGTTAAGAAAATTTTAGAATCTGTGATTGGAGAAAGTGTTAATATGAGCGAAATGAATACGTTAAAAGATTTACTTCATAAAAATATTAATGGAAAAAAATATTTGCTCGTATTAGATGATATTTGGAATACTGATTTTGAAAAATGGTATTTCTTGAGAAATTTGTTAGTTGGTACTTCAAGAGGAAGTCGAATATTGATAACCACGCGTTCTCCAATAGTTGCAGAGATTACAAGCGTTGCGCCACAATCACAATATGTATTAAAAGGTTTATCTAACGACGAATCTTGGTCTTTGTTTGCTCAAATGGCATTTAGACAAGGGTGTGCGCCACCGACGCCAAGCCACGAAGCCCTTGGAAAGGAAATTGTGGCAAAGTGTAAGGGAGTTCCCCTGGCAATAAGAGCAATTGGGTCTCTCTTGTATTTCAAGAAAACGATAATTGAATGGGAATCATTCAGAAGTATGGATTTGGCGAGGATGGATCAAGGAGAAAGCGGGATCGTGGGAACTCTTAAGTTGAGTTATGACCATCTTCCTTCACATTTGAAACACTGCTTTGTCTACTGTAGATTGTTTCCCAAAGACCATGAAATCAATGTAGACAAGTTGGTAGATCTTTGGATGGCGCAAGGGTATGTTAAGTTATCATCAGACCAGAGTCAGTGTCTTGAAGATATTGGTCGAGAGTATTTCATGGATCTCCTATGGAGGTCCTTCTTCCAAGAGGTGCAAAAAGATGAATTGGGGAACATATTAAGTTGCAAAATGCATGACTTAATGCACGATCTTGCTTCCTCAGTGGCTGGAGCTGAAAGTGCTTATTTGTCGATTTCAAACCTGAGAGAAGTTGGTGAGAAAACTCGACATATCTCATTTGATCCTCCTTTATTCAGAGACGGTGACACTTGGCAAGTTCCATTATCCGTGCTTGAAGCAAAAAGTCTGCGGACATTTTTGGCGCCAGGAGCATATTATCTTCCAAGGGGTAAAATAGGCGAAGGGCAATGCCATGCAATTTTTTGTAATTTGAGGCGTTTAAGGCAGTTGGATCTACAAGGATTGGATATTGAGACAGTGCCAGATTCCATCGGTAAGTTGAAGCGGTTAAGGCATCTTGATTTGTCTGGGAATGGAGAGATCCAGATGCTGCCCCGTTCGATTACCAGACTACAAAACTTGCAAGCGCTCATACTACAATATTGTTACCGGCTGAGACAATTACCCAGGCATATCAAAAAGCTGGTCAGTCTCAAGAAACTGGAACTCAAGGGATGCTCTAGTTTGACGCATATGCCACGTGGGATTGGACAGTTGACTTCGCTGGAGAGATTAACGAGATTCGTGCTGCCTAAAAGTAAAAAGGAGGAGAGTGAGGGTGGAGGACTGGATGAATTACATGACTTGAACAAGTTGGGAGGAAGGCTATGGATTGAGAATATGCCGCATCATGGGAATGGAAGAGGAGATGCCAATTTGAGAGAGAAGCCACGTCTCCAAGTGTTGGGATTAGAATGGGTAAGTATGGATAGTAACCATGATATTGATCTGAATGAAGATGAAATGTCATTGGAAGCTCTGCGGCCACACCCAAATCTGAAAGAATTAAGAGTGAGGAATTACGGAGGAATGAAGTTTGCGAGCTGGCTTTCTTCCCTCACAAATTTAGTCGATCTTCGGTTGTTTAACTGCCCGAAATGCCCAAGTCTTCCGGCATTGGATCAACTCCCATCGCTAAAAGAAATACGGATAGCTGGATTCACCGATCTGGAATACATAGACATACGGAATTGTTGTGCGGTCGGAGGAGGAGTAGGATCAGCTTTCTTCCCTTCCCTTGAGACACTGCACCTCTTCAACTGTCCCAATCTGAAGGGATGGCGGCCATCATCACCGTCGTCGTCGTCGTCATCATCATCGTCTTTGCTTCCCCAATTTCAGTGTCTTTCTCATCTGCAGATTTGGTCCTGCCCAAACCTGATGTCAATGCCAGCGTTTGTATCCTTGAAAGAGCTGCGTATATATTCAGGCAGCTTCAAGTCATTGGAGCAAATGCTCAAGGGGACGCTTTCTCTGGCACATGAACCATTGTCTTCTTCTCTTCCATCTAATCTCTCCTTGTCTTTGAAGCATCTGTGGATTACTGGAATTGAGCATCTGCCAGAAGATTTTCTGCCGGTGGAGTTGTTGCAAACCCTCACTTCTCTGGAGGCTTTAAGAATTACGAATTGTCCGACATTAACCTGTCTACCTCATGCGAAAATGCTACTTCTCACTTCCCTCAAAAGGCTCTGGATTAATCATTGCGAAAATCTAGATCTGTCAAATTATGATGATGACAGCATCAGCAACAACAACGATGCTATTCTATGGCAAGGGCAAGGCCTTAGAAGCCTCACCGACCTTGATATTTGGGGTATTCCAAAGTTGGTGCATCTCCCAAGGAGGCTTCTTCCGCATTCAATTGTCCTGCAGCGTCTCCAAATCTTCTATTGCCCTAATTTGGCGTCGTTGGCGGAGTGGATGCCCAACCTCACCTCATTACAATATTTAGAGATTTGTGATTGTTATCAACTGTCAGAGAGATGCCAAAGCAACATGGGCGAGGATTGGCCCAAGATTGCCCACATCCCTAACATTATTGTCGATGGGAGAGACATCCAGCGGGATGGATGCTATCAACTTTGATTTGATAAGAACAATCCCTGCACCTTTGCTTTCCAGTTTCAGCAGGTTCCTCCTACTACTGCTCTCTTCTTTGTATCTCCATCTCCATCCATTTTGTTTCTATTAAAAAGAGAGCCTGTGGTGCTGTTTTTCTCCTACAAATTAACAGATTTCTTCTTTTTAATTATAGGTATTTCTAGTATGAGAGTCCGAGCTACTGGTATCAATTTGTCATTTTCCGGGAATGGAGATTGGGGTGACTAGAGAATACATTCCGCCTGCTAAAAAGGCAAGCTAGACTTGGTGATTGCCCTTGATATGACCTGTTGCTCCTTGTTTCCTACATTTGGTTATCATGCTGAATGCCTCTACTCTATCATGACTATGTGCAGGAACTTCTTGATTGCTTCCTTCCTTACTTCAAGTACGAGGAATATGGGCCTTGGAGGAAGGAAACCGGGTGTCCGTAAGGATTTGATAACAGAAATTGACAAAGATCAAGGTCTTCAAGGAGGGGCTTCAGAGGATATTTCAGTTGATTATTTTTTTCAATCTTGCCAGTGACTTTGAAGTAAAGAGGGAACAAAAGGATGGGGACAATGGTAACTTCCCTAAGAAGTCCACAGAGGCTGGTCTTGTAGCCTTTAGTGGTGATTATTGTGGACCTAAACAACATCCTCCAATACTTAATTGGTGGTCACATTTCTTGCTTGTATTTCTTTCTTTGCCTTACATATATATTTTTTTGTTAAGTAGCATTTATTTTGAACTCTTAAAGTAGCATTAAAGACATTATGTTTAAAGGTGTCAACATATACTGCCAGCGACTGTTCATTTGTTGAGCTGAAAGGACTTCATTGATTTGTGTATTACTTATACACCTTGAAAAGTATCAGAGCTGATATTATACGGAATATGCAGATTCGCAAAATAAATATTTAATGTGCATTTATTATGTCTACTTTGTAATTTGTAATGTGCTGCTTATTTTGCTTTACCCATTTTTTCTGGGATATACAGATAGCTACCCAAAATTTTATGACTATCTTGGGACAAGGTTCATTTGGCCCTGTATACAAAGCTGTGATGTCTACTGGAGAAGTGCTAGCTGTAAAGGTTCTTGCCTCAAATTCAAGACAGGGAGAAAAGGAGTTCCAAACAGAGGTAGGAACTAGACAACAACTTTGACGGATGGAGTGAGGTTCCTGATCCCTTGAATGGAGAGATGTCTGTGTGGCACGTTTTCTCCAGGCATGCTTTTTTATTTCATGCTGACAAATTTGGGCCTACTAATGCACTTCTATATCAAATACTCAAAGCTTAGCTACCAAAACATAAAATGCTAACAGCACAGAGACCATACATCATGATGGCATCATTGCTGTTTCCACATATAGAACATCCTTCTGTTCATTGTAAAGCCTGCTGAATTTATGATGTTCAAAGACTAATTTTGTAACACTAGGAAGCAATTATTCTCTATAAAAATCAATGAAAGTGCAAATTTGTGGAAAAAAAGGGGAAGCACATATGCAAATAACCCTTAACAAAGCCAACATTTAGCTTTTAGAAATACTAATGCTCCTGGTCTTGCCATTTTTGCATGGTCTTTTAGCAGTTGTCTCTGCTAGGAAGGCTGCATCGCAGGAATCTAGTTAATTTATTG
>CM034046.1:2085176-2269909 GCA_019804595.1 Bruguiera parviflora
TATATATATATATAAAGTCAAGTAAAATGCAATTATGCAACAAAAGAATTCGTTGAACGTAACTATACATTTCGGCGATCAATTTCGAGTTTTAAATTTACTTGAAGTACAGTAAGCAATCTTCTCAATATTGACTAAGTCCCTCCTTGCGTGAGAGAGAGGGCAAAGTAAACAATTGCATATAGCTTTCATGTTTTTCATGTTTCCACTCAAAGCTAATTAATTATGTCAATCAAATCAACAATCGTATCTGAGTAACCTTCATACACAAATTTCGATCACCTTTATTTTTTAAATATGTTATGAGGTAAATTATATCTACTAATTATAACATTTCCTAATAAATTTGATAAAATGAACTTATTTGGTGTCGCATGAATCTTTAACTGTTTCTCTCGCATATATCTTTTAGTTTGACTTAATATAACACTTCAGATTGGCACCACGTTTATTAGTTGACCTAAATAATTGTACCTTTCCTTGATTTGGTAAACGTCTGGCTGGGCACAGACACACGGAATATCACTTGGGCCTAAATAATTATACCTTTCCTTGATTTGGTAAACATCTGGTTGGGCACCAACACACGGAATGTCACTTGGGCTGGGCGATCCAGCATATGGATGGCACGGGATGGAATCTTCTTAAACGTGTATTTGTGATCGTGTCTGTTCGGTTAGCTTCATTATCATCTAATAATATGACAAAACCCACAATAAAATTAAGATTTCATCATATTTCGGTGTTTCGTATTTAATTGGTCATTTAACATGCTAGTCACGCTTAAGCTTAGCCCCTGAACAATGTGATGTGTTAAGAGCATAAAAATATCAAAATCTCACAAGATATGTTTGTAAATTTCGACGATTAATAATTTCAAACTTTGGCTTCAAAGGATTTGAGCATGTATATGTACTGTATAAAATAGGCTGAACTTGACTAAATAGTGATGAAATAATTTTTGTAAAAACTCTGTGCTGACTTGCCAACAAAAATACACTTTTGACAATTTCAGCTGCGAAAGCGACTTATAACTATTGTATGAGGAAATTTTCTTGTTTCTTAAATTCCATGAGTAATCTATTTGTTTCTTTAACGTTTTGGTACGAAATATTGTTTCCAATATCACACCCCAAGTAAATTGACGGTTCCCCGGCCTTCAGTGGCTTCTGTCAAACAATTGCAAAGGAATGGATTTCTGAAACGTGAATCTTTGTTGAAAAAAATGAATGAAGAAGTTAAATGGGTCTCTTTATCCCGGAAGAGTCCAAAAGAATATCACAGAAAGTTATTAAATGCCAGCTTAGGTCAGTTCCCATTATTATTTCTTTTAGTTTTTCTTTTTCTTTTTAATGCACATGTCACAATGTTTCTTGAAACCGGCCAATTCCACCAAGATAATTAACAATTAAAAAAAAATGATATAAAGTACGCTAAATAAAAACACGAGTAATACGAGAGAGAGTACAGAATTTATCCCCTTTTTTTTTTTTTTCTTTTCAGGTGGAATACCCCGTAGATGTATCTTATTCATCAAAGGAGGAATTCAAGCGTTTCAGATACACAACATACGATTTCAACCTTGTCGAATTTTGGTCCCCACAGCTAGTAAGGTTGACACAACAAGACGCTGATGGGCCAACCCACACAGGCCTATTCAACCTCTACCTGGATGAATTCGACGATGAATGGGCCTCGGAGATCGAGGAGTTCGACTACGTGATCATCGGCGTCGGCCACTGGTTCTTCCGTCCGTCCATATATTACGAAGATCACAAACTTGTAGGCTGCCGCTATTGCCTTCTAGACAATGTCATTGACTTGCCAATGTCCTATGGGTACCGCAAGGCATTTCGGACGGCATTTAGACTCATCAATAGTCTGAAAAATTTCAAGGGGGTAACGTTTCTTAGGACATTTGCACCATCGCATTTTGAAAATGGGGAGTGGAATAAAGGGGGGAATTGTCTGAGGACAAGGCCTTTTAGGAGCAATGAGACGAGTCTAGGGGGTACCGAGTTAGAGCTTTACTTAACACAAGTGGAGGAATATAGGGCTGCAGAGAGGGAAGGGAGGAAGGTGGACAAGAGGTTTAGGTTACTCGACACTACAAACGTTATGTGGCTGAGACCAGATGGTCACCCCAGTCGATATGGGCATTGGCCTCAAGAAAATGTGACGCTATATAATGATTGTGTGCATTGGTGCTTGCCCGGACCAATTGACACATGGAACCAATTCTTGCTGGAGATGTTGAAGATTGAGAATCACACAATGAATAAGCAAACGTAAAACTTAAATTCATTCAAGCACAAACAATTTCTCTCTTTTTCGCGTAAGTTGGTCAATCGTTTTTTATTGAGCGGTTCAGTTGTAGTCTTTTGTTCTTTTTGCGTTTTCTCTATTCTCATGGTCACTCTATTGTCTGTATTCATCAAACCAGAAACGACACATTCTTAATTGCCCCATAATATGTGATTTATATGTCATGTTCTGCCAAAACTCACGTCCCTTAAGACTGTCGATTCACAAAAGAGCGAGATCTCACTTTCCATCAATGACTCTGTGCTATTGTTATAAAAAGGGTCAACATGAAAGGACTTAGTGGCATCCGTTAATTGCAAAGAGTTGGGAGGAAGAGGAGGAGGGGGCGGCAGCGGAGGTGGAGGAGGATGCGCTGCGGGTGCCGGCTGTGATTGGAATACCGGTGGGATACCCCTGCTTGTGCTGGTGCTGGAAACATATAAGATTGAGATTGAGGTCCCCAATACCAAGATGCATCATCAAAATCAAAAGCCACCATACTAACTCAAACATCTATTTTCTGTGTCGATATAATATTTTTGTTCTATAATGCCATTGTGAGTCTCCAAACTTCCTCGTATCTGGGTCAAGTTAAATTTGTTCCTCTTCCATCTTTACGTAGGTTGAGGAAATTAGTTTCCTCCCAACTCTTTTTGTTACAGTTTAACCAAATAATGAACTTTCGGCTCAACAGGGGAAATGTCTTGATTCCAAGACTTCAGAATTTAAGCATTTATGCACAAAAAGAAAAAAAGTCATCGCAACATGTACAGACACTTCCTCAATGCGGACAATCTTGTGCACTGTGCATCAACTAATTATGGATTAGACGAACAAAATTCAAACCCGAGACTCTGAATTGGGCTAGGGACATCTGCACTAATGTGGGCTTGAAACCCCAAGCAACAGAACTCAATTTCCATCTTTAGCTCAACAACCCTTTTACTTATTTGTCGAATATTAATGTTTGAGACGTAAAGAAACCAGCAACTCTTTGTGCTGAGGATCCCCCCAAGCAAAAATACCAGATGCGAAATTACAAAACAAATTATGATAAATCAATCACACACACACTCAATATTTGTGAGGATTTTTATTTCTTGATTTAAAATAAATTTTCCCTGTCAACACGTTCGCGATCCGGCAACTAAGGAGTTGATTATTCTCCGACAGTGAGGAACAGGCGGGGCAAATTTATAAAAAAGAAAATATTTCAATATTAAGAAAAATCCTTCGCATACCATGCAGAGCATTTCCCGACGAATTATTCTTTACAAAAATAGATAATTAGCGTACGCGTTGTTGACTTCTACGAGTTGCATTTGGCATATTAGTAGGTCAAACGTGTATGATGTAGGAAATAAAAGTAAATGTATGAAGGTTTGTTCCCACAAAAGAAAATAAAACGATTTCTTTTTACCGGGTAAAAGGTGGGCGCAGTTCAATGCAATCCCACCCAAGACATAATTGGTCCAGAAAAACACAACTCAAAACAATATTTTATGTTTGCTAAAACCCTTTTTTTCTTCACAGTTTTTACTTCTTTTTTTCCCCTCCATCTGCCAGTTTCCAATTGTTATAAAAAGACAAAAAAAAAAAAAGAAGAGTAAAAACTAAACAGCTAGGAGAGAAAAGGGAAAATTCTTTTGATAAAGAGACAATAGGGAATAAAGAGAGGGAAAAAAAATTAGAACGAACAGCTGAGACGTGGCGATGCCACTAACTCCGTAAGCCGGGGGGTGGAGTTGAATTCGCAAAATGGCTCGAACATGCCAATTCTACCCCTCTCTCTGTGCACTGTTTGGGACGTGTGAAGTAAAGAGTTTAAGACAAAAAAGCCTGTGCGAAAGTGGCGCCCACGTTTCTTTGCACATTTGGTGGACAAAACCCCTCTTCTTTCTCCAATTTCCCTTGCAAGAAAAGCGCTTTTTTCTTGTTAAACCCACCAAAATTCCAAGATTCCCACTTGTGAAACGGCTAAAAAAGTCGCAAAAAATCTTGAACCGGAGGGAGGAAGAGAGAGAGAGAGAGAGAGGGAGAGAGAGAGAGAGAGAGGGGTAAGATATTCTTGAGCTTTATTCTTGGTAATCTGGGTAATGCGGAGATGGTCCATCCGAGGGTAATGCTGCAACGGTCCATCCGAGGTTAAAGTACAGGACTTTGGTCCAAGAAAATCCTGTTCAGGGGTAGAATTGTGTCGGCTAATCTCATTGCTGTCAACTCTTTGATTTTGTTGGTCGCTAGGAACTCTGTGAACTGGGGTTTTACTTGTTATATTTGTGGATTTAGTCCGTCCGTGATTGGAGGATCTGGGTACTCCCAGTCAAGAAGTCAAACGAGATTGATTTTGCCACTATTTTGAATTGGGTTCTTATGTGTTGCCATTTCTTGAAAAATTTGGGATCGGCTACTTCATTTCTGGGTCTGAATCTTGGCTTGGGATGATATGTTACTGCATGTTTTGGCAATGAGCTATTATTGTGGCATTGATTTGCCAAATTGGATATGCAAGTGTAGTTTGCTGTAGATTTGGCTAGATGTAGAGATTGCCTCGATATCATTGTCTTCGCCAAGCTCTTCCCTTTCTGCGGCTCCGACTACTCCATCAATGTCTTCCTCACCGCTGTCCCCTCCTTTGCCATCAAATTCTAAGACTCCCCCGGTCTCCTCACCTCCGTCTAATTCTTCAGCGCCCTCTGTTGCTTCCCCTCCTGCCCCACAGCTGTCACCACCACCATCACCAACATTAACAACACCCCCACCATCAACTCCAGTGTCCCCACCACCACCCCCTCCATCACCCCGGCCAGTGCCCCCTGTTACTTCCCCTCCAGCCCCACCACCGTCACCACCACCATCACCAACATTAACAACACCACCACCATCTGCACCACCACCATCATCTCCGGTGTCCCCACCACCATCCCCTCCAAAATCGCCACCTCCAGCACCTGTAGTTACTCCGCCACCAGCTGTTGTTAATACGCCACCTCCTCCAATTGCATTGTCTCCACCGCCTGTAAACAGCTCCCCTCCGCCCCAAGCCTCCCCAACAAATCCTGTGACATCACCACCTCCCCCGCAAGCCGTTTCTCCTTCTCCACCTCCTCCTGCTAATGTCCCCAGCTCACCTTCTATCAATTCTCCACCTCCACCAGCAGCAAAGTCTCCTAAAGGCTCCCCTGCTCCCCCTCAAGTTACTTCTCCACCAACAAGTTCTCAAACGGGCAGTCCTCCATCTTTTCCAAATTCTCCACCTCCTTCAATAACCACATGGCCACCACCGCCACCTTCAGTCCGATCAGCACCCTCACTTCCGCCTGTATTGTCTCCTCCAGGTAATTCATCAACAAATCAAAATTCTTCTTCTGAAACCTTACCCTCTGAGCCCACAGAAAAACCGACTGGACGTGCAACTAACGGTACCAATGTCTCTGCAAATACAGCATCCAAAAATACAGGGGGTCTAAACTCTGGAGGTGCAGTGGCAATAGCTGTTGTCATTGGTTTTGTGTTGCTCAGTCTTCTTGTTATGGCGGTGTGGTTTGTCCGTAAACAGAAGAGAAGGCGAGCTAAACCAAATATTGGGTACACTATGCCCTCACCATTTTCCTCCTCCCAGACCTCAGGTAATGGATTCAATTCTGCTGTTTTTAAATTCATTGGGACTTAGCTACTTGCTGCTTCTTCAAAATTTTTTCGATCTGAGAGCAGTCAAGTTATTGCTGACCTTGAAGAAAAGGGCTATCTAGGTACACTAATTTGAATGACGGTAAGGTTTTGATCCCCATTGTTGAGAGACAATTTAGTCACTCAACTAAATTCTTTACTGCCTATGCATGGTTTTGGCTTTGTTTTGAAGCCACTCAAACCAACCATGAAAGCTATCTGACCCACTGTCCTTGGTTTCATGTATCACTCTCTGTTCCTTTGCTACTATTAATCCGATGTCAATGGCTAAATGATAATCTCCTCAATGTTCTTATTCAACCTTGGCTCTTCTTATTGCACCTTCCCTTGATTTTTGTCTAATGGAAGGTGATTTTTGTGCATTGACATATCTTGGCATCTATATACATCAGTTACTCTTTTAATTCATCAATGATGTTGGATTCTTAACTTTTTTGTCCTGGATACTTTTAGTAAATTGGCAAGCATTGCTAAATGCTATTGCAAATGTGTGAAAAGTACTAAAATTTGTGTTTTCTCCTCAGAGTCACTGTTTCTGAGGCCACATCCTCCAGCTCCTCTTGGAGGAAGAAGCCCTTCTGGCAGTGATTTTATGTATTCCCCTCCTGAACCAGGTGGAGTAAACAATTCAAAATCATGGTTCACCTACAATGAACTAGTCCAAGCCACAAATGGATTTTCTACACAGAATCTTTTGGGTGAAGGCGGTTTTGGCTCTGTGTATAAAGGCATTCTGGCAGATGGACGAGAGGTAGCTGTAAAACAATTGAATATTGGTGGTTCACAGGGAGAGCGTGAGTTTAGGGCAGAAGTTGAGATTATTAGTCGAGTACACCATCGCCATTTGGTCTCACTTGTGGGTTATTGTATATCTGAGCACCAAAGATTACTTGTCTATGACTATGTCCCAAACAATACTCTTCATTATCATCTTCATGGTAAGACATATCTGAATTTAAAGTAGGAGAAATCTTTCATTTTGAGTAAATTTTCATAAATTCCTTATGTTCATGCATAGTATTTGCAGACACATCTCTCTCTCTCTCTCTCTCTCTCTCTCTCTCACGTGCGCACACACACACACACAGAGTTGCAGAGAGGCAGACACACAATTCAAATAACTATCTGATAATGTGATCATATTTGTATTTATTATATTTCTTGCATTCTTGCCTTCGCAGGAGAAGGGAGGCCAGTTATGGATTGGGCAACACGAGTCAAGGTAGCAGCTGGGGCAGCCCGTGGCATAGCTTATCTACATGAAGACTGTAATTTTTCCTCTTTATATTCCTGCAATAGTTTCACAACTAAAAATTTCTATCCACCCATTTTAACTTGCTTTTATTTAATTCCTGAAATAGCAACCTTCACTCTTGTTTTGGGCAATATTTTTTCCTTGAAACAGTGTACTAGTTAAGTGGAAATTATAGGCACGTTCTATTGCAAGATTGACAACTAGTGGATGATGCCTTAAAAGATTCTAATAGTGTTGAGTTGTCAAAAGTTCCAATTGTAACCTGTGAGCATGAAAATTTTAAGGCATACTATCACAAAGATAGGTTGTACCATCTGTAAACTACACATATTTTTACTGCTCCTCTGCATTGCATCTTCCCTTCTCACCTCATTTCTACTTAGAACCTCTACTAAGACATTTTTCTCTTATTTTGCTGATTATTTGTTATGTATCAGGCCATCCTCGCATAATTCACAGGGACATCAAGTCATCAAACATCCTACTTGATGGCAATTTTGAAGCTCAGGTATGCCAGTTTTTTCAAGATAGATTTTATTAAGAACCACACTTGAGTTTAGGAAGAATTACTCGTATGACTGTCCACTTTATGCCATCCCAATTCTACTGGAGTATTTTTCCAGAGCCTTTGTTAAATAAACGGCCTTCTTGGCAGTGTTACAATTGAGCCAATGTTTAATATGGGCTTAGCAATGCACTTGAAAAATATGCTGGATTTTATAGTCTTTACTACCTACTAATTTTTGTTTCTTGTAACGTGTGATTTTCTCATGTACAGGTATCAGATTTTGGACTTGCAAAGTTAGCACTGGAACTGGAATCAAATACACATGTAACCACTCGTGTTATGGGTACCTTTGGGTAGGTGACCTGTGAGGATTCTCTCCGATAAGTTGCTGGATATTTGTGTGGGTACCATATACATGCTTTGGAGAAGGAAGTAATGAAAGCTAGTATTGGTCCAAAATTGTGTCATTATATTTGCTTTTACCAGTCTGATTTTGTTTAAAGCACACTTTTTGATAAGCTTTTCATATCAAATGGCATTTGAAATGAAAAATTTCACTCTGTAGGTTGAATGCACAGCAATAGATTTCTTGTTTGTCTGGTCTGCTCACGATCTTATTTCCTATTCATTTTTCATGAGTGGAACTCTGATTTTGCAGATATATGGCTCCAGAATATGCAACAAGTGGCAAATTGACTGAAAAATCTGACGTTTACTCATTTGGGGTTGTGCTGTTGGAGATAATTACAGGCCGCAAGTCTGTAGATGCTTCTCAGCCACTGGGAGATGAAAGCCTGGTTGAATGGGTAAGTTGCTGTGTAAATCTAGATGTTACCTCTAGCGCTGTGCATATTGTGTGATTTACTTCTATCTTAGAATTGTTGGAGATGGTGGAATTTCATTTTAGAATCATCATCTCATGTTTAATTTTTGCAGCAAGGTGAACATTTGGCTCTTATTTGCTAGGTGATCAAGCAAAGTTTGTTAAAATTCTCTAGTGTTCAAATTTCAAATGCTACCTAATGTCACGGGGTCATTATCTTCTGTGTAGTACACCCGCTTACAAGACTCAAGTTCCCCCTTTTTCTTAAGGATATGGGAGTGGGATGACCAGTGAGCAACCCGTTACATTCTCCCATACTGAATTCATCGACGTCCTCGTCGATGTTCTTGGACACACACCGAGCCGGTGAAACCGGGAGTTTTCGACATTCTGCGCCAAGTTAAGGTCCCACAGCGGGAGGAGTAGGCTTTGATACTACTCTATCACGGGGTTATTACTTTCTCCTCAAAAGACAGCCTTTTGGGATGTGCAGTACACCTGCTTATAAGGCCCAAGTTCCCCCTTTTCCTTGACGATATGGGAGTGGGATGACCAACAAGTAACCCGTTACACTAAGTTATCATAAATATCTCCAAATTTATTTAGCATATTTATGACTGGCAATCCTTTATGAGAAGATTCCCACTTTGTGGGGTCCAAGAAGGGTCAAGTGCACACAAACTGACCTCCAATTACAACAAGGCTGGCCCATTATCATGTTGACTACATAATTTACCATTGCTATGTGCTTTGTCTCCAAAAAAAAAAGAAGAAAACAAAAACATTCTCACCCTTCTTCAAGGAAAAAAGTGGGTTGATATGTTTAGTCCTGAATGCGCACCTCAATTTACCTGAATAGCTGCTTTTATCCTGCATATGTTGATTCTATCTTTTGTTTGGGTCCTTAGTTTATACCTAGAAAAGGTTTTGCAATTAACTGTGGCATTGAAATTCTTTTTGTGGGACGTTGATTGAAGAAACCTAGCTTATTTTCTCTTGTGTTAAAAAAAAGTAAGAGATGGGTCGGAAAGAGTCAGTATGGAACTGAATCTCTGACAAGTTATTCAGGCATAGTGTTTAATTCTACCCAAAACTTGTCTTCAGGCTAGACCCTTGCTTGCTGAAACACTGGATAGTGAAGACTTTGAGGCATTGGTGGATCCAAGACTTGGGAAGAACTATATTGCGAGTGAAATGTTCAGGATAATTGAGGCTGCTGCAGCTTGTGTGCGTCATTCAGCTACAAAAAGGCCACGAATGAGTCAGGTAATCATAGTTCCTATTCGATTCTTCTCTCATCTCTTCATTGAAAGATCTAATTGTAGATGTTTGACTACATCTTTTTTCACCTTCCTAGGTGGTGAGAGCTTTAGACTCGCTAGATGAGTTGTCAGATCTTTCCAATGGAATGAAACCTGGCCAAAGTGAGATAATTGATTCAAGAGCGCATTCTGCACAAATCAGAATGTTTCAGAGGCTGGCATTTGGTGGTCAAGACCATAGTTCTGATTTCTTCGATCATAGTCAGAGTAGCTGGAGGAGTCAAGAACACCATGACAGTAGTTCCTTTATACCGTAGATACGGCACATTGAGATAATTGATTCAAGAGAGCATTTGGCACAAATCAGAATGTTTCAGAGGCTGGCATCCGGTGGTCAAGACTATAATTCTGATTTCTTCGATCATAGTCAGAGTAGCTGGAGGAGTCAAGAACACCGTGACAGTGGTACCTTTATAACGTAGATACAGCACATAAGATATTCAATGACAATTGATTTGAAGAGGTTATCAGTTTGATACCCACCACATGTACACTCCCATTCCTTTCTATTTCTTGTAAATATTATTTTTGTTCTGTGGATCCCTTCCTGGCTAGCATGATATTGCCTTGGTTGCCTCATTCTTTCAGTTTTGCTTTGTAACTACATGTTATATTGATGCAAAGTCTCCTTTTTCCCAATTTTTCCCAATCCTGAAAGTTTCCTTCACTGTTTGTATTTGTCTTTCCATTTCTGTAGCTGATGTTATTAGCCATTGAAGTCTTTTGACTTTATCTAGCTGACCCCTGTATCCAGCTTACAGTAAGTCACAAGGGACAGGGATTAGCTTTTATGCCTAGAAATTCTGAGAGCTTACAGAAGCCGTGCTTTTCTTAATATAATTGGTCGATCAAAAAAGTACTAGTGCAACCATATTAGCTCTAGAGTACTGCTTCCAGTGACGGCTATTAACATAAAAAAGAGGTAATAGTAGGAATGTAAATTATCGTTGAAGTGATTGTCATGATCGTCTCTACACAATCTTATTTTCTGTTTTATTCGAGAGGGGTGCAGTCAAGAGGATTCAAACTTAGATTAAGTACGCGAAAATTAAGTAAAATAACTACCAAATTCTTACGTTCAATGGTATACGTGAAAAAATTAAATGTGCATTGAATTGACAAGTAAATATACTTTCATCTAATAGGGGAAAGTTCAGAATAATACCAAAAATGGAATCAGTTCCTCCTCCTCGTCACTCAATTTCCTTTATTTTCTTTTTCCCTTTCCAAATTACGCTCATAATTCCCACCGGAAAGTAATACCAACCATAGCGCTAAGAGAAAAAAGGTTAAAAAAAAAGGCAAAACGTAGCCGTTTTGGTGGAGCCTAAAGAAGCATCTTCTTTTCCTCGTTCCCTTCGGGCCGGACTATCTATCAGCACACAAAATCAATCAACGAGAGAGAGAGAGAGAGAAAGAGAGAGAGATGGGAGAGGAAGCGCAGAGGATGAAGAGGGCGGCGGCAGCCGCGTACGATTACGAGAACGACGCGCGATGGGCGGAGTACTGGTCCAACATCCTCATCCCTCCCCACTTGGCGTCCCGCTCCGACGTCGTCGACCATTTCAAGCGCAAGTTCTACCAGCGTTACATCGTCCGTACAGTTCCCCCTCTCCCTCTCTTTCTTTTCCTTCAAATGCTTCCAACACATATCCCTCTCTGGGTTTCTTGCTTTTCTTTGAGCGTTCTCTCTCTCTCTCTCTCTCTCTTTGCGTGCGCGTGCGTATGCGTATTCAGTTTCTTGATTTGGTCTCGGTTCGTGGGGTTTTCCGATTTGGAATTGGGAATTCCCATTTGGGTTTCTAATCTTTACGGTTTCTTCCTTTTATTGCAAGAAATTCTTTTGTTGGGATTTAGGGTTTTCTTGTGCAGCTTCCTGATTAGGTTTTGGGAATTGTGAATTTTTATTGAGTTCTCCGATCTTTTGTTGGTTTTTATTCCTTTACGCTATTTAGACCTCATTTCTTGGTTGCTAGGGAGCGATCCGTATGGCATAAATTGATCGGAGTGTGCTTTTTCATTGGTGAAGCGTTGTTTTGATTCCATTTCTATATGCTTCTGTGATTTAGGCTACTTTACATGTGGGCTGAAATTGTGTGGTTCTACTTTATTCTTAGTGTGTTTCTCATTTGTTCTTTTGTCCATGATTTTCTTGGAGCCTGTTAATGCGGGCACTGCACTTTTATTGGACTTCAAGCCATGCCCTGCAGTTAATTACACGTGGACAAATTTCATTGGCAGGATCATGATCTGGTAGTGGAGGCAATGCCATCAACTGGTTCATCTCAATCAACCAAACCATCTGCGTCGTCCTCAGCATCACCTACAACTTCAAGTGATCAACCTCGACAACGTAACACAGGTTTGTTGGTTTTTTTGGGCCCAGTTACTTAAGCAATGCAAAATTAATAAATTTTGTGGACTTGTGTTACCAGTAGATAGTATGTGTGTGCTGTAGGTTCAACAAATAGGACTTCTGGAACATCTGCAGCATCTGGCTCAAATCCAACTTCCGTCCGCTGGGATCGACAAACCATACAATTTTCTATCAATGCTTGGGTATGATGGATTAATTTCTCTACTGTATGCCTATTTGCAGGCCACTGAGATGTATTTATAGAAATATTTCTAGCATTTTATCAGTGTGCATTTCTTTGTATTAATTAATGAACCTTATCTCTTCACTAGCTTGAACTTTTGTCTTTATTAACCTGGCTATTGTATATCTAAATTTTGCATACTTTCCAGCTTTAGTATTTGTTAAATTTGGTTCTGTGCTCTAATGCATGCAGGTATTTGTTGTTGCCGTGCTTGCAATCATTCCTCTTGTTCCCCAAAATCTGTCAAGTAGGGCCTATCGGCTGTCATTTATGGGCATTGCATGCTCATCTCTGTATTCTTTGTACACACTATATGGGGTAAACTAAAGTTCTTATGTTTTCTGCTCTTAATCATGCTACCATGTTATGCTCTCATTTGCACATGATTAACTAGCTTTTGGTGTTGTGCAGAGACCCAGAGCTTGGAATCTGCAGGCTGTGCAAGTTTACTTTCAGTCAATAATTGCAACCAAAGACTTTATCTACTTCATCTATTGTCTTACGTTTGTCACTTCACATCTTTGCCTCAAATGTGAGCATTGCCTGTCTCCTAATGACCCACTTCTTTCCTTTACACAATGCTTCTCAATTGTGAATCTGTATTAGTTATTCTGTCTGGTCGGTGAAGTAGGATGGAATTGTGATGACTATCTTTCTGCAGTTGCTTTAATTCCCATTTTATGCCGAGCATTGCAGCATGTTGCCAAGTTCTTAAGGCGTAATTTCACTCGTTCCACCTTATATAGGTATTTTCTCTTAAATCATGATCTACATCCTTTGTTTCTATTGGTTTATGGACCTGTAGTTCAGGTATTTTTGCTTCATAGTTAGTTCCTTGGTTCACGGTTGTTTAATTGTTAATGTTGCTATGGTTCTTACCTTTGCATTATTAAGTAAAATATCTTGTTCACTTGTCATGCATATTGCTAGTACAATGCTGCTAACAGGTGTTACAGGGAGTCTGCTCATCATATTTTATTTTGAACCCATGGTTCTTCTCAAGATGACACTATAACCTTTTGTGTTTTTTGTCACTTTTGGGAATCAAATCTGCGACTATCAAAGTAACCAAGAATTAACCCTTGATTATTCTGAAGCAGTCTGCATTTGCAAGATTGACACCTATGTCTTCATCACTGATCCATATCCTCACTCTCCTTCCTTCCACCCAAAAAAAGGGGAAATTATTGATAAACCATGGAACATGCACAAGCAGTTAAAGGGAAAACAAGAGATGGCACTGTGGACAAAAAGGAATAGCAAAAGGAATGAAAGTTAAATAATAAAAGAATCCAATAAAAAAAAAAAAAAACTTTTAAAGGCATAGTAATCTCTAACCTTGAGTTAAGAGCCTTGAACAGTGGACTTGTAACTGCTGTTCCCTAACCTGGTGACCCTGCCACTGCTCTGGGACTGGTGGCATCCCTCAACTGGCATATCTTAGGTTAGCAGTAGTGCATCTTGCACCTATTTAGTAATTAACCTTGTGTTTGGCTGAGCAGGAAGTACCTTGAGGACCCTTGTGTGTGGGTGGAGTCAAATACAACCACCCTCAGCATTCTCTCTTCACATGCAGAGATTGGACTTGGCTTCCTCTTGATCATCTCTTTGTTTTCGTAAGTTTTTAAAAAGCCTCTGTTTATTTGTAGTTCTTTACCTGCTGAGTGCAAATTTTTCTTTTCCTTCACAGTCAGACTATATCTAAAATTTTATATAAACACGCAGGTGGCAACGCAACATTATACAAACATTCATGTACTGGCAGGTAAAGTACCTGAATAGCACAGACATTGCATAGGTGTTCAGGTGTTTGTAAATGCATCTCGCCAACCAGTCATATACAGAAAACTTAAGATATGATATCAGTGATAACATTCTACGTTGCAGTGCATTCTTGAAATAACTGAGGAATTTGAAAACCAAGCTCCTTGTGAAAAGTTTCTTCCTGGCCACCTGTTAATTAAGTTAATCCATAACTCATTTATTGCAATCCTATGGGTTCTTCTTTCTGGCAGTTGCTGAAGCTCATGTATCATGCTCCTGTCACTGCTGCTTACCATCAGAGCGCGTGGGCTAAGATTGGGAGGACTTTCAATCCACTTGTCCAACGTTATTCTCCATTTTTGAGAACCCCAATTTGTGCTGTTCAAAGATGGTGGTTCAGATAAATATCAAAAGAAGAGAATGGAGGATGTCAGTTAATCTTCTTGGAGCTTGTTATCATTGTCATCATCCTCTGGGACTAGCTTTAGATGTATGCCAAGCTTCCATATTGATTTTGGAGTGATAAAACCTTGACTTGTCTCACGTTTCCTCAGCTGGGTACATTATCATCAAAAAGGTCGTCATCCTCTTTATGGGGCTGGCGTTGAACATGAAGACAAATGAGGATGATATTAAATTCCTTTCTGCCATTGATTTTTCACTTGATAAAGCATTTTGTAGGCTACTACGTTAATACCATAAACGGATGTCTTCTACTATGTTAATACGATAAAGGGATGTCTTCCTTTTTTCATATGCCATTTTCCCACCATATGTCGTGCAATAAACAAATAGTTATTTGCCTTGGAATGGATGCTGACAGACTGATGGTTCTCATCCCGTGCCAGGACTCTTGTGCTTTCAAAATGTGCCTCTTGTGTGGTTATAAGCAGTGAAGCCAACGAAGGCAGTTTTCGGGGCTGCCAAAGTCTCACTTCATCCGTAAATTACGCAAGTGTCAGTGTAAACCCACCAAGTCTATACCTCTGGCTCTATTCGTGGCCAAGTGCGAAGATTGGAGACCTTTTGTCTGTTAGGAAAAGGCCATCCTCACATGGCCATATCCTCTCAATTGTATATTGTCTGCGTTTTCTTGGTTGTTATTATTATTTTTTCGCTATCAAAGAGAAAATTGTATACTTCGCCAAACGATGATTTAAGAAGTGGAAAACCAACTTTGAAACCAAGAAAAAGATAATTGACGTATACCGGTGTTATATATCAGAAAAGGCCAAGTCATTCTCTGCAACAAATTGGCACGTCACGGAATCCATGCTTATCATTTGACTCAACAGAGACAAGCGAAATTTACGTGGTTATGAAGAATTATACTTCTTTTATGATAAATATGCATGTGCTTTTCAATCCAATTAATTATATGGCATCTTGGCACTGCCATATGATGCGTGGCTCCTTAAAATTTTCATTTCAATTTCCGCTAATTTCCTGTTTTGTATGATGCGTGGTCATGCCATAATACTGCATCCCCAACCCACCCGTTTTAATGTCCGAGACATTGCTTAATACCCTCGTTTTCACTTTTGTTACCGGACAGTGATACCTAAGACAAAGTCGCATATCCTTCTATCAAATTAAACCAGACGGTATCGGTGTGGTTCAGTGGTAAAACTTTTTCTTGGATGTTACTGTTTGCAAAATGTAACGTTCATCATCATAAGAGGACATGGAAGACTGAAAAGCGACACCCAACTTTGAGAAGATAAGGGAAAAGGTTCAGAGATTGGATCTATCTTGTGAACGCGGAGTTCAGCTTTTTTCTCTTGTCAATTATTAGGGAAGGTGGCATGTATCATGCATCATCCATCATATGTGAACGACATTGCTTCTGCCATACATCTATTTTGCTGATTAAAAGGAAGAACAATTATATAAATAAATGAAAGATGCGCATGATTGCATGCAAGAGCGATGAAATCAACGTTAAAGTTGGTTTTTTTTTTTTTTTTTATTTTGGTTGGCCACTAAGAGCCTGCCTCTAACGGGTGGCCAGCTTGAAAAATGTACTTTGTGGAAACTTGGGAGATCCGCCTGTGTGGGATAGAGTTTTGTTCACACTCTCATCATTTCAGCTTCGAGTTTCAGACTGCTTGTAAAATCACTTAGAGAGGGACGACTCAATATCTGCTGAAAGCTGCATTAGCTATTAAAACAAAAATATGGGTTGCGAATATGCTAATGCACGGGTAAAAAAAAAAAGTATTAGTGGACAAATAGAACATGGTCTCCCTGGATTCCCTTTCCTGTCCACTTATTTTGCGAACATGGCTTTCTTTTCTGGAACCAATTGAAAACTGTCTCCGTTTGTAACTTTGGGATTTTTATTTTTTCTTCTTAAATATATATATATATATATATATATGTATTACCCTGCAAATCCTGTATTCATCTATCACATAGATACACAATTACGTATGTAAAGCAGTCAATTAAAATCAAATGATAATTAATATGTAATGGTTGTGGATTGATGAATTTATCCTGCCAAATCAATATATATATATATTTTTTCCTTTTGATTACCCTTTGCTACCAAATGAAATAAAAAAGAGACAATTAATTTTATTGAATAAAACGATGATAATTCTATAACCTAATGTTCTGACAAGTTTTCTGGTCCACACAGGCCCGTTTCGTGCGGGCTCAGACCATACCACGTGCCGAGCATCTGGTTTCACGCAATAATAATATACTCGTTTCTGTCTCCAAGGCATAAAAGAACAAACAAGATTCGAATAAAATTTTTTGATTAGGTTTTGATTCGATTCAAATCTAAAAGATAAAAATCTACTCCCAACTCATCTAGCATTAATCTTTTAATGACACGTTATTAAAAAAAAAATTGTGATGATAATACAATAAAAATAATTCAAAAATTGAAATTATATTTAAAAAATTATTAAATTAAAAATATTTAAATTATTAAATAAATTATACATTTCTCTCGTTAATTTTTATGGAATTGATAAATAATTAAATTATATAAAAAATTTAGAACAAACCCTACATGAGACGAACACACCATGCGAGGTTGACCATTGGCTTTTCTTTATGTGTATGATTATAAAAATTAGGAAAATATAATTTTTAATCCGTAATTAGGAAAACATTTGGATGAAAATATCCCTATATTAGTTGCGGATGAAAAAAAAAAGAAATAGAAAAGAAAAACAAAAGAGAAAAAATAAAGTATTAAAGCATTTATTTAGTTAATTAACACAATTAAATGAAAAAAAAAAAGAAAAGGAAAATTACCAGGAAAGGAAAAAAAAAAAAAAAGATTCCCGAAGTTTTCAAAGACAACCGTTGCAATGCAAAGGTAAGTATCAGAGCAACGCGGAAGAGCTTTTAACTCAAAAAATAAATAAATAAATAAATAAATAAACAAATAAACAAAGAGAGCCAAAGGCAGAAAAACAGAAAGGCAAAACACGCATCCGCATTTTCTCTTTGATATGTATATATCTATATATTAATCGGAAAGTCCGAAAGGAAATCGCATCCAACGCCGGCAGATCGCCACCGCCCATTCCCTCCGCCGTCGTCATCAACGATTCCGAAATGACTGACGCCGGGAAACCATTGCTCTCTCCGCAACCGCGAAGACGAGTTGCCGGCAAGCTGGCTATTCCCGAGCGGCAGCGGTCGTTTGGCCGAGACATCGGCCACGCCGCATCCGAGACTTACTTGCTCACTCGCTTCACCATCACGCTTCTCCGATATCTCGGGTATCTCTTTCTGTCTCTGCACGCACGCGCACTCGGACTCTATTATTATTAGTTCTTGTAAATGTTTATATTCGTGTAACGCGAGGAGTTATCATTTAAGAGTTGAGGCTGTTACTCGCTGCTATTGCAACTAACGGTTATCTTGTGGGTGTTTTTTTTTTTTTTTTTTTCTATTATATGTTTTTATTGGAAATGTGAAGAAATTTATTTCTCGTTGTTGTTAATTTCTTGTTCCTGTTATTTTCTTGAAATTCAATTGCTTGCACCTTCAATCCCGTGAAATACTGAAATTAAATGTCTATTTGCCGTTAACAATTGACATAATTTTATCTGAAAGCTAATTTATACCAGCAGGACCAGATGCACATCAGTTGCCCTGGCTGGTGCAGTATTTAGGTCATAGGGATGCGTGAATGTTACTGATGATTTTCTTGACTAGCTAAAGAATATGTGCCCCTGGCTATTCTGTGCATGATGGTGCATGAGCATATAAGAATTTGATTATCCTATAATGGCTCGTGGCTTGAATTTTCTTAAGATCATTATTGTTTGGGAATATTAGTATCTTAAATATAAGTGACGGAGAAAGTACTCATGTTCTTTTTGCTATATCGTATGGAATTTTATTTATTATTATTATTATTATTTTGGCTTCTTTTTGGCATCATGTCATCTTGTAATCATTTATTTTCATTCAGGATAGGCTACCGGTGGCTCACCAGATTTGCTGCGCTTGCCTTCTATGCAGCTCTTCTTCTGCCTGGATTCCTTCAAGGTCAGCATTGTGTTGTATAAAAACTGCTTGATTATTTTGAATTCCTTGATGTTTGATGCAAAGTGATTCTCATCCTGTGTGTGTGCATGGAGATATCTTGCATTTGCTGTGCGAGTCATATGCCCTTTACTATTCATTAGTCGCATGACAGCTTAATATCTTTAAACATGTTATTTCTTCATAATAAGGGAAAATATTTAAATTGATGAAAATAACTTTGCTTTTTAATCTCTGCAGTTGCATGTTATTATTTCTTCTCAAACAAGGTGCGGCGGAGTATTATATATGGAGACCAACCTAGAAATAGGTATTTGAAACTGTGATACAGGTCTGAATCCTGTGGATGTTCCCCTCTGTTTGTACGTTATATACTAAAATGCAGTATGCTGCTGGTGCAATGTTGGCTTTTCAGGTTGGATTTATATTTACCGGAAAACATGAAGGGACCAAAGCCAGTTGTGGCATTTGTAACTGGTGGTGCCTGGATTATAGGGTTGGTGATATAAAAGTAGCTGCTTTTGTTTTACTTTGCAATTCAATTATGAAATCAGTATGACTTTAATTCTTATACTAGGAGACATTCGTGACCTTTGTTGCCAGTCAAATCTCCGATTTAATCTGATGGTAGTAAGGATACCTTAAACCATATCTGACACTTTTAGCTATAAAAATAGGGAGTACTTAGTTGTCCTGTGATTAATATTCATTTCACACTCTTGAACAAGGGGTAGTTTGAAATACCAAGCTCTGTTAAAGGGTTGTATGAAAGTCCTAACTGAAATCATCCATGATAGGTTGAGGGAATTGAGTTGAAATCAATCTTAATGCAAATAGCTTTCTTATATGCTCACTTCCACCTACTGACCTCAGACATCTCATATGAGGCATTGTTGATAATAGCTCATAATTCCTTCATTTGCTGCAGTGAATCATTGTTTTTTTGTACCTGATATTAACTTTATATGGCTTCACCTCTTAATTTAGGTACAAAGCATGGGGTTCTCTTTTAGGAAAAAAGCTAGCAGAAAGAGGCATAATAGTGGCATGTATTGATTACAGGTATGCTGTTTCAGTTAGAACATCAATCTCATTCATTTATCTGGCTTTCAGATTGTTGGAAGTGAAAATTGAAGGGTACACATTTTACCTGATACACAGAGCATTGATGGCCTCATCTTTCTAGTCCAGAACATGTCTATCTGTACTGAAGAATGCCTGAATTACTGATTGTCTGTCAGTACAGAATCTGTTGATCACCCAGTTCATTATGTCTGCATATAACATTCAAAAGAAATTGAGTAGTCCACTTTGTTTGACAGCATGTAATTTTGCATATATGGGCAATGTTTTATCAATCATAATTGGCTGACATGCCCATGCAGAAATTTTCCCCAGGGAACCATCAGTGATATGGTAGCAGATGCTTCACAGGGGATCTCATTTATCTTTAACAACATTGCTGAATATGGAGGTGACCCCAACAGGTAATGTGGTGCATCTTTTGGATTTTTCCAATCTTGTCTTAAACATATCTCACATTCTCAATGATATACTTTTGCTTTTGAATAGGATTTATCTAATGGGACAGTCAGCTGGGGCACATATTTCTTCTTGCGTCCTCTTAGAGCAAGCAATCAAAGAAGCTAAGCAAGGAGATAGCATATCCTGGAGTGTCACTCACATAAAAGCCTATTTTGGTCTATCTGGAGGGTAAATTTTCAATGATTGCCTTTTTATAGATCATCCTGAACTTTGATAAACATAAGGAATGCGTACCTGACCATTTGCTTTGGATAAGAATCATGTGTGTTTGATGCATTTTGAAATTCTAGCTAAGACCTGAACTACTGGTGAGTTTTGCATACAATGAGAATCCAAGGTTTTTGAAAAAGCAGAGAAATGCTAGTCCACACACAAAATTGTTATGGTTAGTGACTTGCATCTTCTCAATGCTATCAATAGCAATCCTTTCTTGCATCACCACTCCTAAAAGATTTAGTTATCAAAAAGGAAAAAAAAAAGAAAGAAAAAGAAAGGAATCAAGACAGCAAGAAGCAACTCTCTACATTTTGCCAAGTAGCATCATTGTTCTATCTGTTTTTATTTTTTATTTTTTAACAACAGTTCTGCCTGTTCAACACAGTTGCAGAAAATAATGAAATGCAAACAGACCAGCTGGAGGACACCAATGGTGCATTATAATCTATTGAGGGCCTTGTTCTGAGTGATGATGTTTAGAAATGAAATGAGGGCATCTGGCATTTCTTCTGCCTATTAAGTGATTTTTAAGAAATGTCAGAAAGATATGACTAAGAATTATTCACATGCTTGATGTTGTAAAGCCAGTAGACTGAGAATTGTGATCTTTCTGAAATTGTTTGCTGAACTTCTAATGCATGGATGCATTGTTTTTCATGCTTCATCTATTTCCCTTTGGAATTTTGATCAGGTACAATTTGTTGAAGTTAGTTGATCACTTTGATAGTCGAGGCCTTTATCGCTCCCTATTTTTGAGGTATCACTAAATAATTTCTTCTGGCTGCCAATCATCAGACTCATTCCTTGTATCGTTCATTTTCTTGTATGATATGTCTTGCCTTGTATAACTACTATTGCTTTACAGCATTATGGAAGGTGAAGAATCTTTACACAGATTTTCTCCTGAAGTTAGAATACAGGAGCCAGGCATCAGAGATGCTGTTTCTCTCCTACCTCCTATAATGCTTTTTCATGGAACTTCTGATAATTCTATACCAGCTGCTTCCAGGTTAGAATTTCCTCTTGGCATGCATTATGCACTGATACTGTGAAATGACTGCAAATTTGTGTTTGCTCTTTGAAGTTTGATGTGTACATGCACATGTGCATACATGCTAAGAGTGATAGCCACGCTTGGTATTATGCATGCCATTCATGAGTTGTGCCCTTGATATCTCAAAAGAAATAACAGTTAATAATTAAATACTTAGATGCACCATCATCTATCTTGATTTGGACAGTTAGAAGTGAATTATTTTTTTCTGCAGCAAAGAATTCATAGAGACTATTGGGAGGTTGGGAGCTCACGCTGAGCTGATTTTGTATGATGGAAAAAGTCATACAGACTTATTCCTACAAGTAAGTACTCACTCTGACGTCCTGATTGTTTTCTTTGGAAGCTTAGATCCTCATGAGAAAAATATACGTGGGGCATTTCTGCTAATCTGTTGCCCACTAGAACTTCTACATAAGCTGGAAGGGTAGGCCTGACATTGAATCTGATCAAACTCAGCTGACCATGCCAAGCTTTGGGCCATTAGCAGAACCTCTACAAAATCAGCTTGTTCCTATCTGATGTCAAGCTATTTGAAGCTGCCATCAACACTTGTTCTCAACACATAAGACCTGTATTAACATAAAGGTCGTGCTATGCAGGATCCTCTCAGAGGAGGTAAAGATGACCTGTTCGAGCATTTAGTAGCTGTTATACACGATGGTGATACTGCAGCTCTTGCCAAGGATGCTATGGCACCACCAAGCAGACGGCTTGTTCCTGAGGTTTTATTAAGGCTGGCCAGTCGTATCAGCCCATTTTAGTTCTTAAAATTCGGAGGATTGATTCAACCGAACACATTTTCTCTTTCCCTTTTCATTTATTGCAAGTTCCGTCGTGTATCTTATTCTTGCAGCAGCTTATGTGCTTCGTGGCTGTTGGGCATATGTTGTTCCTTAAGGAACTCTCTCTCCATTCATCTTTTGGCAATTCTTGTGCTTCCTTTGTTATACTGTACGAGAAGCTATGGGGGAACAATCACGTAACATTACAGATACTGATAATTCACTCTTATCTTATGAAAGAAATACCATTCCCTGACAATATCTGTCTCTTCGTTGAAATCGTGTCAGGAAAATGCCACTGACAAGGGTCCTCATCTGCAATGTAGTCATTCCGTTTATTAAACATCAGAGTATGATCGGATCCGCAATTAATGAGGATAGTGCAAATTTTTTTCCTCACAGCATTTTCAGGCGTGCGTTTTTAGCTGAATCTTGAAGTCGATGGGTATGTGTTACCCCAACATCTTGTTTATGGGGATTTCATTCTAAACAGAATTCGCCGGGCAAAAAGATTCAAGGTCTCATTAATTTGAAAGCGATGACCGAAGCCATCCATCGCGCCGCCGCTTGTGTGGCCCGACGGGTCTTTGGCATCGTGTTTCTCCTATATTTGCTCCGAAATTGAGTTATCTCCCGAGTCAACAAATCGTCTCTGGCCCCATCTTTTGTTGTCTTATTGCACACATCTCTATCACCTGGTACATTTATCTTTCCATATGTGGGTGGAACTTGGAAGTTGCTCTTATGCCATTCAAATTTGTCTTTGATCAAACAATTACTACATTAGATACCAACTTTTTTTGCTTGGCTCCTGGGTGCAAGGCCCCTCGTCATTTTACTATAAATATGATGGCATAGAGGGAGCAGTGGACAGCATAAACTCATATTTACTCCCAACATCAAGGCTTATCTGCTAATTATATGCATTCTCATGGCTACCATTCTCTTTTCTCCACCGTCCACCATCAATCGAGAATTAGCCGAAAAGGATGACAATGTGATCACCACTTCTATATCTTTTTCCAGAGCATGCTCATTAACGAGCTTTCGTATGAAGTCGATGAATAGACAGAACATTTATTTTTCATTTTTGTAGGCTTCAATTGCGTTTTATTCATATTTTGAACTTAAATCCACTATGTATCACAAGAACTACACTTTCTACGGTGTAACTCACGGCCGGCCTTTTGATAGACTAAAAAAGAAAAACAATATCGGTTGACCATGATTTTGATACGATCCCATTTGCTACCGTTGTCTGTCCCTGGTGGTGGAGGCCATGTGACCCACCCAAGGCTGCGCAAACTAGATCCAGTTGCTTAATGCGGCCGTGCAAGCGGCCGTAGCAAGCGAGGCTTTCTGTCTGGAACTCCAAGTCATCCCTATTCTGGTGGCTGTCGTGACCCAAAGCCTTGAAAGTGGAAGCCTTCCGTGTGGATCAAACCTCTTACTTAAAGTGTCAACCGGCCAGCCAACGCTGTATATATCTTGGAGTGAACCGTCGGAGAATAAGTATGATAAAGTCCCCAGTTCAGTATTATAAACCAGCATATGCTCTGCCATTCTTGTTGGTACATGCGATACGATCAGAACTTTATATGTAATGGATAATCAATTACCATGAAGAATTAAAAAAACAAAAAAAAAGCACGGTTCATGTTTGCATATTAATGCGGACTGGCCTACTCTTGGTGGCCATTAAAATTTGTGCAAATGGAGAAAACTTGGCACTTTAAGTGGAACTGGAACCTCTGTGCAGCAGAATGATATCAATGCGCACTAGTCCTCTCTTGGTGGCCGTTAAAATTCAACTAGGTGTCGACTAGCTCAGTGATGGTCACAAGACCGTGTTGAATTAATCGTCGACGTCCATTAATTATAATACATTATTTCTATGATCAAAAGTTTGATAGCGACAGACAAATTGGAGAACTAGTCCGTGAGGTGAGAAAACCCTACTTCACCTGGTCTAGCGATATAATACGCATGAATTTAGCATACTGACTCCAAGTCAACGAAGAAGTCCCGTGTACTTTGACTGTTCTTGGTCATCAAATAGCGCGCACGCTAAGTTAAATTAAAGATAAATTGTGTTTTTGTTTTTTTTTTCAATTATCATTTATCAAATGGAGTGGAGGGAACTTGGTAACTTGTTTGAATTGAACCAAATAAGCTTTTTTGATTGACTACAAGAGGAACCTCATATATTTTTATCTTGATAAATAAAAGAAAGTGAGCTTGTATGAATATCACGCCAATCGATGACAGATAGAACAATCATCTCATCACTACATCAAAGTCGTATTAAGTCCTATTGTTACTAATTACAAAATTTAATAATAGAATTAATTGAATTAATAATTTTAGAGTATATGGACCTTTGTAACATGTTGAGATGGGCTTTATTATTTATACTGGGCCATGAGGGTCTGCATGTTTTTTTGTTTTTGTGTTTTTTTTTTTACCTATTAGCCCAAAAATGAAGCTTATGATGAGTCAGGCTAGGACGGATCCGAGCCTTAGAACAGCGTAGAACAGGAGCCTAGCGTCACGGAGTTAAGACCTGGTTTTTGCCATTCAACATGTTTGGTGGGCTGGACAAGAAGTGTCCACGCGACACTAGGCTCAAGTCATAATCGACCGGTCCTCTGCAGACCGGCTTTGTTCTGCCGGATCAAGATATTCTGGGCTCATTGCAGGACATGGATTGTTGAACAATATTGTGGGTCCGTTGCACTGCTTCATAAGACCCATTTAAAGATTTTATTTGGTTTTTTTTTTTTTTGGTCGGTTTCTGTTACATTCTTTTCAAGATTATGAAAATTTTGCTCTGTTTTAATTAATGGTAGTCGTACTCAATTTTAATTTGACAGATCATCCAATTTAGCTTAATTATAAGTAGCATTAGCATTATGGAGTATAGTACGCCGGGGGGCTGCGATGAACTCGGGTATTTTTGGAAATAACGTTCAAGCTAGTTTATTTTTAAATGTTATTATGACTATGGTTTATATGGGCACGGACATGTGAATCACGCTGTACTTGCAACATGAGGGAAAAAACACGGTGGAGTGTAAAGAAGACGATAAAGGGTCTCCTTGCCAAAAGGAGAAAAAAAAAAAGATGAAGGGGACATCACATTACCTTTTATTGGGCACACGACGAAGTTAGTGACCCTTTATTAAGCAGATATTTCTCTTGCATATCTCGCGCAAGGAAATGATGTACAAAATGATCTAAATTGTAATTGCTAGTCTTAATGCGTCATATACCCTCGATTTTCACGGAAAAAAGGGGGAGAAGGGAAAAGGGGTTTTAATTTTGTGTACAAATTATTCTTCCACAACTTGTTATTGGAGGACCACGAGATTAAGACCTCCATATCGTTTGCCACCTTTTTGTGGCCCAGCGACCCAATCAGAGCAGCAAAAGTAGATGCGACAGTACGGCACTGGCTCTTCTCCTAATAGTGGCATCTATTTCAGGGAAAGTAAAGTTGGGTAAATTTCTCAGATGCAATCATGAAATCTAAATGTCATCTAAATGTTTGAAGCTGAGCATTGAGCAGTAACAATGAGAACGACTAGACACCATAAGGCAATAATCCTTTGCCTCTTGCTTCTCTTTTTCCCAACAAAACAGAGTTAAAACTAAAGCATCTTTAATTAAAAAAATTTACACGGGCTGAGAAGCACTTCTTGACTTCAATGGACTGGGAAGCATACTCATTCGACCATGTATTATTCCTTTGAGATTTTTATTTTTATTTTTTAAAAATTTGGAGGAAAAGAAAAGAGTAGAGTGACAGCATCAACTGCTTTACTCTCCTGACCATTAACTCATTTTAACTGTCTTGAGGCATTTGCAGGTACATGTCTTCCTTATGAAAGCATCAGAAAGAATGAAAGAAACCACCACAGCCATTTGAAAGAGAAAATGATGACTTTCTCGGGCTACATTTCAGACTATGTATTGCCCTGGCTACTGCTATTGCTACTACTGGAGACCAGCAGTGCAGTCTCAAAAAATGAGCAGCTCCAGACATACATCATCCACTTGGACCACACCCACAAGCCTGTCTCGTTTCTAACCCACGAGTCATGGCACTGGTCAATTCTAAACTCACTCTCACATCCTGTCGATGATCAACAAATGCTTTTATACTCTTACAGTCATGTTTTGCATGGCTTCGGTGCCAGGCTCACAAAATTTCAACTATCTGAAATTGAAACATCTCCAGCTCATCTTGCCACGTATCCCGAGTCATTTGGTAGGCTACTCACCACTCACAGCCCAAAGCAAATGGAAGCTATCATCCGGAAACGTCAATGGACTTGCAGCCAAGAACCAAGCGACCTGAACCATCCATCCTTTATGGTCATATTTACCACTGAAGAAGCTGATTCTCCGACAGTGAAGAAATTTAACAGGGTATTGACTAATGTGGGAATTGGTGAATCAGTCTATCAAGAAACTCTAGAGGGTGTCCCTCCAGAAATGAGTGTCAAAATAGAGCCTAGTGCTTTGTCCTTCACCCAAAAATACCAGAAGGAGAGTTTTTCTGTGAGCATAGAGATTGATAAAAATGGTAAAAGTCGGTCTGAGTTCTATGCTTACCTGAAATGGATTGATCGACACAACCATGTGGTGTCCAGCCCATAGAGGTTCTCAAGATTAGCTAGCAATCTTGTTATGTGGAGGGGGAAGATAGTGCTGCCACATTTGGATTATCAGACTTTTGTTTTCTATTACTTAGCAGTGGAGTGAAGAAAAATAATTAAATCATGCTTCTTTAGCTCCTTTTTTTTTTTTTTTTTTCTCTTTGTGTGTGTGTGTGGAGTACATCGGAAACATGGCTAGCTTAATTTACTATTAGAGTTTCTATTCTTTTTTTTCTTGGTCAATAGAGTTTGTATTCTAAAACCGTGTAAGCAGCTCTAAAGGTTGTCACGGAAAAAAAATTGCAGGTCAGCTCTTTTATCTATATGTGGGTGGAACTTGGAAGTTGCTCTTATAACATTCAAAATTGGCTTTGATCAAACAATTACTACATTAGATACTAACTTTCCTCGCTTGGCTCCTGGGTGCAAGGCCCCTCATCATTTTACCATAAATATGACGGTATAGAGGGAGCAATGGACAACATAAACTCATATTTACTCCCAACATGAAGGCTTTTCTGCTAATTATATGCATTCTCTTGGCTACCATTCTCTTTTCTCCACTTTCCACCATCGCTCGAGAATTAGCCGAAAAGGATGACAGTGTGATCACCACTTCTTATCTCTTTTTTCCCAACCATTTGATTACAACCAGAGCATGCTAATTAACGAGCTTTTGGTTGAAGTCGATGAATATACAGAACATTTATTTTTCATTTTTGTAGGCTTCAACTATGTTTTGTTCATATTTTGAACTTAAATCCACCAAGTATCACAAGAACTACACTTTCTACGGTGTAACTCACGGCCGGCCTTTTGATAGACGAAAAAAGAAAGACAGTATCAGTTGACCATGATTTTGATACGATCCCATTTGCTACCGTTGTCTGTCGCTGGTGGTGGCGGCCATGTAACCTACCCAAGGCTGCGCAAACTAGATCCAGTTGCCGGATGCGGCCGTAGCAAGAGAGGCTTTCTGTCTGGAACTCAAAGTCATCCCTATTCTGGTAGCTGTCGTGACCCAAAGCCTTGAAAGTGGAAGCCTTCCGTGTGGATCAAACCTCTACTTAAAGTGTCAACAAGCCAGCCAACGCTGTATATATCTTGGAGTGATCCGTTGGAGAATAAGTAATTTGAAGTCCCCAGTTCAGTATTATATGCCAGCATATGCTCTGCAATTCTTGTTGGTACATGCAATACGATCAGAACTTTATATGTAAAGGATAATCATTCACTATGAAGAATTAAAAAAAAAAAAAAAAACACGGTTTCATGTTTGCATATTAATGCGGACTGGTCTACTCTTGGTGGCCATTAAAATTTGTGCAAATGGAGAAAATCTGGCCCCTTAAGTGGAACTGGAACCTTTGTGCAGCAGAATGATATCAATGCGAACTAGTCCTCTCTTGGTGGCCATTAAAATTCAACCAAAGAAGTGTCGACTTCGGATCAGAAAAAGAAAGTGTCCATTAATTACAATACATTATTTCTATGATCAAAGATTTGATATATACATACAAACTGGAAAACTGCTCCGTGAGGTGAGAGTACCCTACTTCATCTGGTCTGGCTATATGACACGCATGAGTTTAGCATATTGACTCCAAGTCAACGAAGAAGTCCCGTGTACTTTGACTGTTCTTGGTCACCAAATAGCACGCACGCTAAGTTAAATTAAAGATTAATTGTGCTTTTCTTTTTAATTATCATTTATCAAATGGAGTGGAGAGCTGGTAAGAACTTGTTTGAATTGAACCAAGTAAGCTATTTTTGATTGACCACGAGAGGAATCTCATATATTTTATCTTGATAAAAAAAAAGAGAGAGAAAGTGAGCTTGTTTGAATATCGTGCCAATAGATGACACAACAATCATCTCATCACTACATAAAAGTCGTATTAAGTCCTATTGATACTAATTACAAAATTTAATAATAAGATTAATTGAATTAATTATTTTAGAGTATTTGGACCTTTGCAACAATTTGAGATGAGCTTTATTATTTATACTGGGCCATGAGGGTCTACATGTTTTTTTGTTTTTTTTGTTTTTACCATTAGCCCCAAAATGAAGCTTATGATGAGTCAGGCTAGGACGGATCCGAGCCTTAGAACAGCGCAGAACAGAAGCCTAGGCTCAAGTCATAATCGACCGGCCTTCTGCAGACCGGCTGTATTCTGCCGGATCAAGATATTCTGGGCTCATTGTAGGACATGGATTGTTGAATATTGTGGGTCCGTTGTATTGCTTCATAAGACCCATTTAAAGATTTTACTTGTTTTTTTTTTTCTTTTATATATTTTTTGGTCGGTTTCTATTACATTCTTTTCAAGATTACGAAAATTTTGTTCTGTTTTAATTAATGGTAGTCGTACTCAATTTTAATTTGACAGACCGTCCAATTTAGCTTAATTATAAGTAGCATTAGAATCATGGAGTATTTTTGGAAATAATGTTCGAGCTAGTTTATCTTTAAATGTTATTATGACTATGTTTTATATGGGCACGGACATGTGAATCACGCTGTGCTTACAATATGAGGGAAAACATGGTGGAGTGTAAAGAAGACGATAAAGGGTCTCTTGGCCAAAAGGAAAAGGAGATAAAGGTGACATCACGTCACCTTTTATTGCTCACATGGCGAAGTTAGTGATCCTCCATTAAAGCAGGGCTCCCAATCCATAAGAAAAGAGATACGAGGCAAAGGCACCCACCTTTAAGTCTTCAACAACACTTTGCACCCAGTTCTTTTTGGTACATAAATCAGAAAATCACTTGGGTTTTTGAACGTTTTGCAATTCTTCTACTAGCCTATCATCTGTTATAAACTCACTCAGTTAAATCTAGCCTTTACTAAATTTTTATTAGAGATTACAACCAATGTATGTGGTGTCATCTTTTATTTATTTATTTATTTATTTTGGAACTCTTCGTTTGATGGACGGGGGACTTTTGGCAAATATGCAACAATCCGTGTCAATTTGGTGATTGATTAGGTGAAGTATATACATAAAAATTAAAGATAAATCTAAAGGAGCTCGCTTTTCAAATTAAACAGATATTTCTCTTGCATATCTCGCGCAAGGAAATGATGTACAAAATGATCTAAATTGTAATAGCTAGTCTTAATGCGTTATATACCCTCGATTTTCACGGAAAAAAGGGGGAGAAAAGAAAAGGGATTTTAATTCTGTGCACAAATTATTTTTGTTATTGGAGGACCTCGAGATTGAGATCTCCATATCGTTTGCCACCTTTTTGTGGCCCAGCGACCCAATAAGAGCAGCAAAAGTAGACGTGACAATATGGCATTGGCTCTTGTCCTAATATTGGCATCTATTGCAGGGAAAGTAGAGTTGGGTGAAGTTCCCAGATGCAATCATGAAATCTAAAGGTTTGAGGCAGAGCATTGAGCAGTAAAAATGAGGAGGAATAGATTCCATGAGGCAATAATCCTTTTACCTCTTGCTTCTCTTTTTCCCCACAAAACAGAGTTAAACTAAGCTATCTTTAATTAAAAAAATTTACACTGGCTGAGAAGCACTTCTTGACTTCAATGGACTAGGAAACATACTCATGCAGCCATGTATTGTTTCCTTGAGATTATTTATTTATTTATTTTACTTGGAGGAAAAGAAAAAAATACAGTGACAGCATCAACTGGTTTACTCTCCTAAATTATTTCTTCCTTTATTCGCTTTTTCCTTTCTTTTCAATTTACTGTGAATCATTAATTCTTTTTAGCTGTCTTGAGGCTTTTGCATGTACATTTCTTCCTTATAAAGTGTCAGAAAGAATGAAAGAAACCACCACAGCCATTTGAAAGAGAAAAGGATGACTTTCTCGGGCTACATTTCAGACTATGTATTGCCCTGGCTACTGCTATTGCTACTACTGGAGACCAGCAGTGCAGTCTCAAAAAATGAGCAGCTCCAGACATACATCATCCACTTGGACCACACCCACAAGCCTGTCTCGTTTCTAACCCACGAGTCATGGCACTGGTCAATTCTAAACTCACTCTCACATCCTGTCGATGATCAACAAATGCTTTTATACTCTTACAGTCATGTTTTGCATGGCTTCAGTGCCAGGCTCACAAAATTTCAACTATCTGAAATTGAAACATCTCCAGCTCATCTTGCCACGTATCCCGAGTCATTTGGTAGGCTACTCACCACTCACAGCCCAAAGTTTCTCGGATTAAACCACAAGTATGGCCTGTGGCCTACTGCTTCATATGGTGAAGGTGTGATCATTGGAGTCGTTGATAGTGGAATTTGGCCAGAAAGTGAAAGTTTTAATGACAAGGGAATGCCGCCAGTGCCCCAAAGGTGGAAGGGAAAGTGTGAGAATGGCACTGAGTTTGGCCCTTCCTTCTGTAACAAGAAGCTTATTGGAGCTCGGTCTTTCAGCAAAGGATTACTAGCTGCGGGAGGGAAATTTTCCTCCGGGGAGGACTATGCGTCTGCCAGAGATTTTTCTGGTCACGGGACACATGTATCGTCCACAGCGGCGGGTAACTTTGTGCACGGTGTAAGCTACTTTGGATACGGAAAAGGCACAGCCAAAGGTGTTGCGCCACGCTCACATATTGCCATGTACAAGGCCGTCTTTGCAACAAGTACGGAGGAGGCTGCTGCATGTGATGTGCTTGCTGCTATGGACCAAGCAATTGCAGATGGAGTTGACATTCTGTCATTGTCTGTGGAGTTTACTCCAGGCCCTTACTTCAAAGATGTTATTTCAGTAGGTTCTCTGTCAGCAATTGAGAAAGGGATATTTGTTGCATGCGCAGCTGGCAATGATGGGAACTGGAACAAAACTGGAAATGGAGCACCTTGGATCACAACAATCGGAGCTGGCACAATTGATCGGAGTTTCATAGCTACAATGACCTTGGAACATGGGATGATTGTGGAAGGAGTATCGTACTACCCAGAAAGCATTTATCTTTCTGATATAGCTTTATACTATGGAAAAGGTCACAAAAACAAGTCAATTTGCCGCTATGGTGAACTCGATCCGGAAGAGGTTCATGGAAAGATAGTCCTCTGTGGTAATACCACGGAGATTGAGGTCGAAAAACAAGAGAAGGAGCTCGTAAGGGCAGGTGCATACGCTGGAATTTTCATGTCAGATGAACCAGTTTTTGCTCCAATCAACTACCGCATTCCCAGCATGATTGTGCCAACTACTTCTGGGGCTTTACTTGGGGAGTACCTTGGTAAAGTAGGCACTACACCACAGGTGAAAAGCATGAAGTTTGTGTCCACCAAGTTTCACTCAAAACCAGCACCTCAAGTGGCCAAACTTTCTTCAAGAGGGCCGGACCCAATTAGTCCAGGCATTTTGAAACCAGATATTCTTGCTCCTGGGGTGGACATTCTAGCCGCAACAATACCCCATGTTCCAGTCATGACAGTAGGAAAATATGACTTGGTGACGGATTATGAACTGAAGTCGGGCACATCAATGGCAACACCTCACGTTGCCGGATTGGCAGCTTTGCTGAAACAAGCCCATCCTGACTGGAGCCCAGCGGCAATCCGATCAGCCATGATGACTACGGCGTATACCGTGGATAATACTCACACAATTCTGAAAGATCAACTGACAGGCCTCGTTGCCACGCCTCTGGCTTGTGGCGCAGGGCATATCAACCCAAACAAAGCCATGAATCCTGGACTAATCTACGACATGGGCTTCCAAGATTACGTTAACTTTTTGTGTGGCCTTGGCTACAGTAAAAAGCAAATGAAAGCTATCATTAGGCAACGTCAATGGACTTGCAGCCAAGAGCCAAGCGACCTGAACTATCCATCCTTTATGGCCATATTTACCACTGAGGAAGCGGATTCTCCGACAGTGAAGAAATTTAACAGGGTATTGACTAATGTGGGAATTGGTGAATCAGTCTATCAAGCAACTCTAGAGGGTGTCCCTCCAGAATTGAGTGTCAAAGTAGAGCCTAGTACTTTGTCCTTCACCCAAAAATATCAGAAGGAGAGTTTTTCTGTGAGCATAGAGATTGATAAAAATGCTAAAAGTCGGTCTGAGTTCTATGCTTACCTGAAATGGATTGATCGACACAACCATGTGGTGTCCAGCCCCATAGAGGTTCTCAAGATATAGCTAGCAATCTTGTTATGTGGAGTGGGAAGATAGAACTACCACATCTGGATTATCAGACTCTGTTTTCACTTTTGTGTGTGTGTGTGTGTGTGTGTGTGTGTGTGTGTGGTGGAGTACATCGCAAACATGGCTAGCTTAATTTGCGATTAGAGTTTGTATTTTTTTTTTTTTTTGGTCAATAGAGTTTGTATTCTAAAACCGTGTAAGCAGCTCTAAAGGTTGTCAGGGAAAAATAATTGGGCTGGGCCAGCTTTTTACTTGTTGGTTCCGGGCCCGTTATGGGCTCAAATCGAATCAGTTTTCTTCAATAAAGTTTGACATCTTTCAAAAGCCCACTTTAGAAATATTAAGTTGTCGCCTTAGGCGCTAAGTTGCTCAAATTCTTTCTCCATCTATTTTTATGCACTTATTTTCTCTCTATACTTTTTTATATATATATATTTTTTATAAAAAAAATTATATTACTTATTATATTTATAAGTCGAAGACAATTATTTATTAATATTCTTATTTAAATTTTATCTTTAAAAAATTTATTATTTAAATATCATTAAATTTAAATATATTTTTATATAAAAATATATATTTTATTATCAATTAAATTATCACACCTTCTCTTATATCTCTTTGTTTGCTTTCCACCTCCCTCTCACGTATTCTCCTCGTTTCTTTCCACGTGCTCAGAGTCACTTTCCTTTCTCACATCTTCTTTTTCCATTATGCTTTTTTTTAGATCTCACAATATGGTGAGCTCTTTTTTTATTTTGTTTTTTTTTATATTTTGATAATGAGGGCTAAACTCAGTGAAAATGTATTAAAATAATTAATAATTTGTTCTTGGTCTTTATATTGTGAATAATTTTATTCATTGTCGTCTATTACTTACCCATCTGAAATCGAATGAATCGCTAGCAATAAATAAAAGTTCAGGGGGAACAATAAAATGTACAAGTGATTTAATAAATGAAAGTACGAGTTGTCACATTGCTATGGTTTAAGGTTTCTAGTCTACTCGCAGTAATTATGATAATTGATAAGTGCGGCCCCCGTCGTCCATTCCCAAAATTCCTTTTTTTTTTTTTTGCTTTTTTTTGGGTCAAATTTAGAGAAGAAATAATTTCTTTTGAGGGATTGAGATGTGAACAAGTTTTTTTTTTTTTTTTGGAAAAAAAAAGAAATATTTTCAACATTAAACAACGTGATCTAGAACATCTCAGAGACTTCCACGGTGAAGTTCAAAATTTACGGGGGATCTTGATTAGACAGGGTGTTGCCAAAACGCGTAAATATTTCTCCCTTTTTATTGGGTTACTTTTTCTGCCCAATTAATATGTATATCATGATTTTCTGATTTAGGAATCTTTAATCAAATATATAAATAAAAAGATATTAATACGTAAGAAAATTATGGACAAAAATATTTTGTTTGGTATTTAAAAAATTATGGATAAAAATATTAGAAAGATTTATTTCATTCTATATATTTAAATTATTTTTTATTTGTGAAAATTTTAATACAATAAGTAGGAAAAATAAATTTAAAATTATTATTATTATTAGTTAAATAATAAATCTTACCTCAATAGATTTTTTGATTTAAAATACCAAAACTATATAATTTATCAATTTTATTTTTACTATGATTATATATTTATTTATTATAATAAATATTTAAAAACATGTTTGATACTTAGAGAATATCTATAATTAACTTTTGCATTGAGTTAAAGAACAATTATCCAATTTTATTTTATCTCATTTGAATTTTCATTATTAATATATTTGAATCGTATACCATATCACCCGTTTATGTTCTTCAATTTTGGTGGGTCAAAGTCTATACATATATAAGAAAAAAATGGGAGGGTCGTTTGGCAAAGAGAAGGACTTCGATGGGAATTTGATTTACAACCTCCCCCCCCCCCCTAAAAAAACAAAAAAAAAAACGAAAGACAAGAAAAATAAAAAGACCCAAGTCTTGCCTGTCAATATTTTCTCCTTTTCTCATTCATTTTCTTTTGGGATAATCTCGTTGATTCCTGCGGCACTGAAAGCTTGCCAAACCAAATAGACTTTGACTACAAGTCCAGTCGACACAACCAACATCGATGCATTAAAGATGAGGACTTCGATAGGAATTTGATTTACAACCTCCAAAACAAAACAAAAATAAAAAATAAAAAAATCCAAGTCTTACTTTTCAATATATTCTCTTTTTCTCATTCGTTTTTTCTTGTTTATTCCTGTGGCACCGAAAGATTGCCAAACCAAATAGACTTCGACTACAAGTCTAGGCGACACAACCAACATCGCTGCATTTAAAGAAATGCCCACTAATTTCGGCAGAAATGTACACTTGAATTCTAGCCATCTCCTCAATCTATGACCCATAACATGGCTTCCTCCAATACCATGTTACGCAGTTTGGTGCCCTGTCTACTCCTATTGCTACTGCGCAATACCTATGCAGTGGCAGCTGTTGGAGAGGAGCTGCAAACATACATAATCCACCTGGACCATTCCCAAAAGCCTTCTTCCTTCTTAACACACGAGTCATGGCACAGATCCATCCTTCAATCTTTATCCAATCCCGTGAATGATCAGGATACGTTGCTTTACTCATACAACCATGTTGTCAATGGTTTCTGTGCCAGGCTCACAAAATCACAGCTTTTCGAAATTGAGGAATCTCCGCTTCATATTGCCACTCAAAAAGAGACCTTTGGCAAGCTATTTACCACTCATAGCCCCACGTTCCTTGGTCTCAACAAAAATTATGGCTTGTGGCCTACTTCTTCGTTCGGGGATGGTGTGATCATAGGAATTATTGACTCTGGAATTTGGCCAGAGAGTCGGAGTTTTGATGACAAGGGGATGCCACCGGTGCCTCAAAGATGGAAGGGAGAGTGTGAGAATGGGACAGCCTTTAGCCCATCTGTGTGCAACAGGAAGCTCATTGGAGCTCGGTCTTTCAGCAAAGCACTCCTGGCTTCAGGCCGAAATATTTCAACGGAGGTGGATTATGACTCTGCCAGAGACTTCTTGGGTCATGGAACGCATGTATCATCAACAGCTGCAGGTAGCCTTGTTGATGGTGTGAGCTTATTTGGTTATGCAAAAGGCACAGCCAGAGGAGTAGCACCAAGGGCACACGTTGTCATGTACAAAGCAGTTTTTGCAACAAGCACATTCAAGGCCTCAGTATTTGACGTTCTTGCAGCAATTGACCAAGCAATTGCTGATGGTGTTGATGTATTGTCTATGTCTCTTGGATTTCCACAATCTCCTTATTTCAGTGATCTCATTGCCATAGGGTTCCTTTCAGCAGTGGAGAAAGGTATCTTTGTTGTCTGTGCAGTTGGCAACAGATATGCCAGAAATACGACCTATAATGGCGCTCCATGGATCACAACAGTAGGAGCCAGCACAATTGACCGGAGTTTCACTGCTACGGCAACTCTAGAAAATGGGTTGACTGTGGAAGGGACTTCATACTACCCAAAGAACGTTCAAGCCACTGACGTGCCTCTTTACTATGGAAAAGATCACAGAAACAAATCAATGTGCTACAATGGTGAGTTGGATCCGAAAGAAGTTCATGGAAAGATAGTACTCTGTGATAGCAGCTTTGAAATTAGTTTTGAGATGCAAGAGAGGGAGCTAGTCAGGGTAGGTGCCTTTGCGGGAATATATATATCGGATTCACAAATTTGGGCTCCACTTAACTACAGAATTCCCGGCTTCATTGTACCAGTTTCCTCTGGGGTTTCACTCACGGAGTACCTGAAGCGACAAAATACCGCACTGAAGGTGAAAAACTTGAAGTTCAAATCCACCAATTTGGGAATAAAACCAGCACCTCAAGTAGCTCTTTTTTCTTCGAAGGGACCGGATCCTATTAGTCCAAGTATTCTAAGACCGGATATTATAGCTCCGGGGCTTGACATTCTGGCAGCTACGGTGCCAAATATTCCATACGTAAGAGTAGGCAAATATGATCTGATGACAGATTATGCCTTAATGTCAGGCACATCCATGGCGGCACCGCATGTTGCAGGAGTTGCAGCTTTGCTCAAAAAGGTCCATCCCGAATGGAATCCAGCAGCAATCCGATCTGCGATTATGACCACGGCATACAGCCTAGATAACACCGGCTCAATCATAAATCTCCAAGAGATAGGCCTTCCTGCCACGCCTCTGGCCTTTGGAGCGGGACATGTTGACCCAAACAAGGCCGTGGATCCTGGACTCATCTATGAGCTGGGTTTCGAAGATTATGTTGACTTCATTTGTGGCCTCGGCTACAATAAAAAGCAAATGAGTGCCATCCTCAGACGAAGTCATTGGAATTGTAGTGCGAAGCCAAGCGAGCTAAATTATCCTTCTTTTATGGCCATATTTACCAGTGGCTCCAACTCGTCAACCGTGAAGAAATTTAGCAGGGTGGTGACTAATGTTGGAAATGATGTGACGGTATACCAGGCAACTCTAGATCATGTTCCTCGTGGCATTACAATCAAAATAGAGCCCAATACTTTGTCATTCACTCACAAATATCAGAAGCAAGGATTTTCTGTGAGTGTAGAGATCGATGAAACAGTTCCAGTTAGAGCTGCGCCCTTTGCTTATCTCAAATGGGTTGATCAGCACAGCCACGTAGTGTCGAGCCCAATACAGGTGATTAAATTCTAGCGAAGCCGGACACATTGGTTCTCTGTATCAGCCGATAATATCATGATAGAGTCATGTGACAAAGAATAAGGCCTCTTTTGGCATTGTAGTTCGATGAATACGTGGGGCATATGCACAATAACGTACTGAGTGAGAATGGCAAGAGTTCTGAATAAAACTAGCACCCATGTTTTCATAAAATGTTGTGAGAAAATGGAAAATATGCTGCCTTTGACAGATTATGGATTAGTGCCAATTTAACAATAAATCCTGCTGCTTCGTCCGAGCCCCTGAGAAAATGGAAAATCCCGTGTTCACTTGTTTACAACGATTGCTTCATTGGTTGCCAACATTGAAAAACACCTTCGTCCCCCACAGGAGTATTTTTTCCTCGACAGCTAAAAATTGGTTGGAATTGCACAACATCAATATCCTTAATTAACAAGGACAAGCCAAGTCAAAGTCTTGAAGATGGACTTGTCTTTTCTATTGGATTAGTTGGGAGACCACTATCCGAGAGAAAAATCAGTCTGTCGGTATGCTTTTGAAAGGCTGATGGGCCTACGACAAGGCGCCATACTTCCGTCGGCTGGAATTCAGATAAAGTCCTGTACGAGAAACTTCCAGGTAAGTAAACATAGTCTGAGTAGCATGGACTCGAACCTTGTCCTTGGAGATGTTTCCCGTTTCAAGCCACCGAACCCTTCTCCTCCCTTCAAGGCCCCAGTTACCAAAGAAAAATGTAAGAAATTTTGTTCCCAGTTACCAAAGAAAATAAGAAGAAATATGGTGAATATGGAGCAGAATGGCTAAAGAAAATCTCCCGGTGCGTGTGCTGAGAGAGGGAGATTTTCATTGGGACGGCCTATTGTTTGAAGACATGTTCAAGATATTTTAAGACAAGGATTGCTAAACAATTCCCATCAGGACCCCTAAAGCAAAAAATATACAGAAAAACTCCTGTGGTATGCCAACTATATATATATATATATTTTCCTATCTCCGTTTTTTCGATAGAACCAATCTGTGTACTTTCACTTAATAAGAATAGAAAACCCCACCAATTTAGTTGAGTAAGTCATTTTTGGAATTTTATTGTAAAAGAAAAAATTTGTAAACATATTAATCATTATATTTATATCTATGGATTAATACAAATAATTTAATTTTTTTATATATTCAAATATTATTAGACTAATTTTTTTAATTTTTAACTTTAATATTAATAAGTTAAAAATTAAATATTATGTATTCGATATAAATTTTTATTCCATATTTAAAAATAGATATTAATAAATAAAGTTAAATTTTAAATTAATATAAAATAAAGTATATTGAATTGTTAATTGAGTTATTGCGTCACATAGTGAGCCATTTTCGGACTTGAAGTTTATTAATGTGAAAAATTCGAATAAATTTAGGACCGGATTAAACTCAACACTTCTTAGTGATGCGGTTGTTTTATTTAACTCATCCTCGTAGATAGCTAAGGCGGTAGCCTTCCAATTCAGGAATACTAGTGTATAATTAACAATTTTTATAATCATTTTAAATATTAAAATTTATAATTAAAGATAATAATTATGAATACAAGCGTCACCCGCAATAATCACATAAAAACTTAACAAAATACTTGAAATATACACTAACCCATTATATCCATCAAAATTATTATGTTTAGGGAAAAAAAAAATTAATTGTAACAGAAGATTCTAAAAATATACATTTTATGTTTTTTTTAATAAAACTCAATTACATATCCACAGACAATTAACTATTGCAATAATTATAAATATTTAAGATTTGAGGTGAGTGTTATAATTATTTTGTGTTCTCTTTATATTGATTTAAGTTTGAATTCCCCGTTTATGCCCATTTCTTAAAGAAGGAGAATTTATATTAAAAATATAATATCATAAAAAGAAATTCGTCCAAACTTAATTGTATCAAAATGGTAAATTTTTTTATAAAAAATTGTATCAAGAGCAATCTGAGCGTTTCTTGTCTCTGTCTGTTCCTTTTTCTGGCTAGCTTTTTTCTAAAGATTGATTTCTGAGCAGTTGTGTTATATTTATGGTTACTTGAGTGGTTTCTTTACTTGTGATGTTTGGGGTTTCTGCTTGAGTGAGATGAGTTCATTTCATTCAGGTTAGTTTTGACAGTGTTGTATGGTGGGCTTGTTATGTGAGACAGGGCGTTTCGATATGGGAAATGGGAACTGAGGATATGATTAGCCTCTTGGTTTCTAGTAATTTCGGAGATAGAAGTGAGAATGGTGAAGCTCGTAATTCTGACTCAGGGTGGTGGTGGTCGTGAGGGGGGGAAGGGCGGGTGTGGTTGGTTTGTTGTGATGCAGGAGTTCGATCCGCCACCTTGGCTTAACAGAATGCGAGAATTGGGATACCCTCCAGGATATCAAGGTAACTAATTATTTTGGCTTTATGCCCAATGTTCTTGGACTTCCAAGTCTTTTTGTTCTTAGCTTGTGTGCCAAATAAACATTCTGACTGGAAAATATGGTACGGGGAATCTGATCGGTAGATTGAAATTCCCCCTACCCGTAGGCTATTTCAGGGAGTTTAAATATTTGTACAATCAAGGACCATTTTGTAAAGCTTTGCAGTTTGCATTTGACTGAGAGATGAACATGTCAACCTGGTTTGCAGTTTTATTTGCATATTGCTGGTGAACTTAGTAGATGTTGTTAAAAGTATAAACCATGGATCATTTTCCAGAAATATTGGAGTTTGATATAGCAATAACCATAATCCAAATCCATGACTGAGATATATGCACCCAAGTTTACATGTTTTACATGATGTTTTCCCATGTGCCACAACCCAACAAGTACGCTTGCTGATGCTTTGCTATATTTCAGTGTCATTTCCATTATACAGGAAAAGAAATGTAAATTAGTCCATTTTATCAAATTCCAGACAGTCATGGTTTGTGTGTCGTACGCATCTTCCATTTACATTTCCGTAACACATCACCTTCATATTTCAGATCCAGATGATGATGATCAGCCATCAGGGATCACAATATTTGGTGACGGGAATGTCAGGGAAGAACATGAAGATGGGGACATTGCTGAAGCAAGAATTTCTGAACCCTGGAGGAAAAAGTCTGTTGAATTCCCAGGAATTAATGCTCCAATCCCAGAAAAGCTGATGAAAGGGCCTGGGCGCCTGGGCCTTCAAGCCTGATTCACATAGGAACCAACTACACCATAGCTATGATTATTCTTCTGAACCCCATGAGTAGATGGTACCACTACGAGCAAAGGCGTTATAGAGATCTCATAGATGCTGGTCCTCCTGGGGTTGGTTGAGTGCTTAGCCCTTGAGCGTCAAATTACCCTCCAATGTATGGTAATTGTGTAGGTCTATAGGTCTGACGCATGTTCCTGCAAGGTCTCATTCTGACAGAGGGAGGAGCACTTTTGCATATGATGATTTCACAAGTCCCAGCTTACTCCCAAAAACGTTTCTCGCCTTTTGATTATGGCTCAGCTAGATTTGAGAATGAAAATGACAGCTGGAACTACCATAGCATGGATCATTCAGCTCGACGGGGCTGAGTATGATCACCATTGCTATCCGAGTTGGAGGTGAATTGTGCGGACATATGATTTTGACAGAATGGCTCCGATCCTTTCTTTTCCTATTTTTGATTTTGTAGGAGAGGATTTGACACAAGGCTTGTTTCTGATTTCCAATTAGACAAAAGGGCTCCTATAGAAATTACTAGATTGGTTAATTGCTGCAGGTGATTCGCATTGACAACTTCGGTAGAACATTGAACATTGAACGTGGGTGTCAACTAAATATTTTTAATTCTTATTCTTTTTTAATTAAGCCCTTTTACTTCTTGAGAGTCTGAATTAAAATTTTCTGAAAAAGTAAAAATATGTCTTGAATCATAAATGCTTCATACTTCTTTCAAAAACGAAGGTTATGTGGCCACTACATCGGTCAAAAGCATATATAGTTAAGAGCGAAAAATGGTTTAAAGTTGAAAATACGTCAATAAAGTCCAGAACCGAGAGAATGTATATAACAAAATTTGCTTTTATTGACACACCATTTAAATTATCATTTGAATAGTTTAGAAATAAAATTCCATGTTTAGACTAAATTTCAAAATTTTATCCCAACTGTATAGATGACCATGCTAGTCAACATCACTACCCAAGTGTACAGTTTGTCAGCAAAGAGAACCAATTGTACAGAGCTAGGCTTTGAGGTCATGGAATCTTGTTAAACTTCTGATACTAGATGCACAACAGTAAATTTTTGTTGGGACGGATGATGGGCCGAAGCTTGTTGTTGCTGTTTTTGTTAGTCTTAGGTGCATTTTAGGTTTTAGCCTGTCAGATCATTGTCCTCCTCGGATCCGCTCTGGCTTGTATAATTTGTACAGAAATTATCAATATATACGTTATTGGCCTTCCTTCGATCTAATTTTGTGTACTGTTCTTCATTTTACATTAGATGTGTTTCCCTTCCACCAATGAAAGAAAAGAGGAGCCAATGGCTCGTCCACTTTTCGTTAGCCGGAGAATTATTCAACCCAATACTGCCAACGGCTGGATTCAACTTTCTACCCTGAAAACATGAAGGCCTACTTTACATTTTAATGCCCATTTTCATCTCTTTACTGGCTCCACGCCCTCATTCCTCCGCCTATCCCTGCACACATTTCACCCCGATCGGAGAAGGAGATCATAGGCTTTAGAACGTGATCCCGGCCAACAACAAAGCTAAAAGAATATTTTGATACAATCAAAGAGCGGAAAGCGCCCAATATTTCTTTTTTTATTTTGATACAACCAACTAGTTAAATGTGCAATAAGCGCCTAGCGTTTTTTGGCACCTTGTATGCTAGAAGATGAAGACATCCCAAAATGCCGAATCCTATCAAATGGAGGGGGGCACAGAAAACACGCTATCCCCCACCTGGCATGGTAACTACGTTTACATGGCCAATACACAACGACTAAACACCAAAGAGCCCCTGACACCAACCCTACAATAATTGAGGCAACCAAGAATCCATGAATACATTTCCACAATTGGCACAAGATTTCACAAAATCATGTTGTGAAGAAAGTCCAGAGCTTTTTTCCTATCGAGACTTCCCCTGGATGCTCGGACTCACATAATCATGTTGTGAAGAAAGTCCAAAGCTTTTTTCCTATCGAGACTTCCCCTGGATGCTCAGACTCATCCTCGTCATTATAACCATCATCCTCATCATCGTTGTCCCTATGGGATTCGCTTGCGTTTTGTTCGGCAATAGCATACTCTGTTGGCCCATTTAACTCTTCACTCAATGCTGCCTTCTCAACCAACTTTTTGGTCGTATCAGCATCGCCATTCCGAGCCTTCTCACACTGCCACCAAGGGCACAGGAGAAGATGAGAAAACCAAAATATACAAAACCTGCTTAGAATCAACCAGAAACCTCAACAATAGATTCTGCGGCAATTGTTCTGTCAAATAAAACAACACCAATAATGATTTATAGCACTCACTCGTACAAAATGTGAGCTCCCATCAGTATCACTAGCGACCCCTGTTGAAGCTGCTGCAGCAGCTCTAAAAATACTTCCGTGCTCTGGACCTGAAGCACCTTCATTCTCTTTCTCATTGCCATTGTTAAGGTCTCCTAAGGCTCTAGAAGTAACAGCTTTGCCTCCGCTGATAAATATTTAGGACAAATCAAATGTTAGTTGCCAGCAATACTATAAAAATTGCATTAGAACCCAAAAGAGGAACCATTAAACTACAGATTGAAATGCATTCACATGTAACAATAAAGAGGAATAAATAAATTCTTCCTTTAAAGGACTCCAACGACTCATTAAGAAACAACCCACTTAGACAGGTCTAAAAAGCCAATAAACAGGAATACCAATCAGATATTCGTACAATGCCTTAATCAATCATGTATTGCAATAGTCCAAATATACTACACTAGCTTAAAGCCAGTAAAATAAAGAACCAGACAACTGTATGCACACAACAGCATCTCCCATAATCTTGCTTTGGCATAAACAATGCTGGATAAAAGGCACACTTTTAGAGACCTTCATGCCCACAGTTTGGATCAACTCACAGTTTCCGTCGCCGAAGATTATAAGGTGCTTCTCCACGAGCTCGAACCGGAGCTACTTTTTGGCGTATTCTTTTATGCCCTCCAGCAGTTACACTATCAGAGTTTCCCTCACTGTCGCCAACATCATGCTCACTCCTTGTAGCTTGAGATGTGTGAGCACGATTCCGCTTTCTTGAGTTTCTTAGAGTTTCTTTATTAGCAAGACTAGACCCATCATGGCTTTCAGCCTTGGGCAAGTGAGAATCTTCGGTATCATTTATTTCCAGAGCTTCATCTAGGGTAGCCTTCACATCTTGGACAACTGCCTTCACAGAGCGTGTTCTACTAACTCTGGGCCTGCCTCTCTTGCGAGGCTGGCGACCAAACTTCAAATCTGATGTCTGGGAGTCTTCCCGGCATTCTGATTCCTTACTATTGACATTGCTCTGATATTCAATAGACAGATCCTGGCCGGCCTCAGCATCTCTATCAGATTGTACCCTCTGCACATCAACTGAATTGTTTACAATTGCAAAGGATAGATCTGTTTCATTGTCTTTAAAATCTAATCTTTTTGAAGGCTTCTCTATGTTAACTTGCAGGGCAGAAACAGATGATCCCCTGTTCATGTCTTGTACAGCAGCAAGTTCATCCCTTTTGCTTGGAGAAAACTTAAATATCTTTGATGTGCATTGTCGGAGCCAAGAAACCGGAGATACTGACTGAACTGCCGTGGGGGATATCTCACACACTTGGTTCTTGGAATCAGCCACATCTGCACCAGCACCTCCTACCACAAGACCCATCCTTGGCACTGGAATTGCCTCTGAATTCTCAATTTCTCGGGAAGATATTAGGTCAGAAAGCACAAACTCAGAGGTTATCTCGCTACAGCCTTTACAACTTTTATGTTGTTCAACAAATAATATGAAACGCTCTTTCTCTTTAATAAGTTGTTGTCTGTGGTCCTTCAGTTTCCTACTAAGCTCGCCAAGCTTATCAATATCTCCTCGCATTTCAATTTGCTGCTTTTGAATACGTTTATTATTTTCATCAATTTCTTGCCTTTCTTTCTCCATCCTAAGTCTTTCCAGTTTCAAATCATCCATTTCCCTTTTAGCAACATCTCTTAAGAAGTTAATATTCTTCAATTCTCTCTCTTTCTCATCATCAAACAATTTCTTCTTATCTTGCAACAGTTTTTCCATCTCCTCTCGTCTTTCCTGCATATCATTCTCAAGCACACTCTTCTGCTGCTCAAGGTCAAGAAGCATTTGATTTCTCTCAGTTTGAGCTTTCTCGGCTGCCACATATCGTTCATGTTCCATATTAGCCTCAAAGGACTCCTTGGCCACCTCAAGAGCTTCTAGCTCCCTTTTTACATAATCTTCTGTTGTCTGTTTGTCCCTTTTTATCCTTTCTTCGTCTGAGAGTTTCTGCTTTTCAAATTTTTCTTTCTGCTCACTTATGCTTCTTGCCTCTTTTTCAATACCAGCCCTTTTCTCATCCAGCTCTTCCCACTGTCTCTCAAAATTTTCCTTTTGCCGCTTTAAATCCTCCGTCTCCTTCAGAAGCAGCCCCTCCTGAAGCCTGCACTTTTCTATTTCCCGTTTCAGTTCAGACTGCAAGCGGGTATGTTCAGACCTCTCTTCTTCACTTACTTTAAGCCGGTCCTTCTCTTCATGTATCTGCATTAACTGTTCTTCATTGGCAGCCCTTATCCTCTCAAGTTCAGCCTTGAGATTCAAAAGATCCTCTCTATCCATTTGCAGTTGTTTTTTCTCAGTCTCAAAGCTCTTCTCCTCAGATCTGAAGGTCTTCTCCCTTTCCTTCAAAGCTTTCATTTTTGATTCAAACTCCTCCTCTTTTTCTTTAAGCTTCTCCAATTTCTTATCTAAGGCTTGCTCTCTCTTCACAACTTTCTCCTCCATGTGCTTGATTTCAGCCTCCTTCTTCTCCACCTCAGTCACCTTGCTTTGCAGATCTTCATCCACAGACTTCCTCTTTTGCTCAACTTCCAACTCAAATTCACGTTTCTTTCCATCTATAATGGCATTGTGTTCAACAATGAGCTTCTGAATCTGAACCTGTACACGTAATATTCCAATGAAAAACAAAACATGCATAATAGGTTACACTTTGTAGTATGCCCAATGTACAATATGAAAAGAAATACTTTCTAATGAGAAACCTTTAAAAGAGTGAACCACTATTGTGCTTCAAAACCTCCTCAAGTGCTTATGAAAGTCCACCCACCCTCCAACCCATCCTCCCCAAAGGAAAAATATTTCTAGCCAGATTTTCGCACCATTTTTCCACCAAAAGAGAAAAAAAGCTAATGAGTGAAAGGAAAAACTCCTGTCCATGGTTGGTATAATAGTTTTCAGCATCCATTAAATTGGCTTCATTGGTTATGGACCATGCTGGATAAGAAAGTAAAACTGAGAAGCAAGCAAATGCCAAAGAGCCACCAAGGGTGGTGCATACTTATCCATTACCCATGACTAACCTGAGAACAACCTAGAAAATATAAAGCCCAAAGCACAAGCATGGCATAAACAGAGCCATATTTCTTATAATCAGAAAATACCCAATCACAAAACAGTATTGCAGGGACTAACCCTTTCTCTATCATTCAGCTCTTCCTCTAGTGCACGCAACTCCACTTCTTTCTTCTCGATTTTCTTTCTTGTTGTGTCAATCTCCTGCAGCAATCAAACAGGATGTGTGTTAATATAACCTTAATTACATATTCATCAGCGGCTCAGCATAAGGAAGAACTTACCCTCTCTTTCAGAGTTAGACTAGCCAGCCTGCCACTTATATCTTCTTCTTTCCTCTTCAAAATTATGTTGCCTTCGTCAATCTTCTTTCGTGCCTCTTCAAGGTCATTCTCCTTCTGCTTGAAGATTCTACCATTCTCATTAGCTCTTTCCTCTCTCTGGTTAATAATTCTTTGTGCCTTAGATAGCCTCTCTTCTCCCTCTTGTAATTTTCTCTCCCATTCTCTCAATTCCTCCCGTTGCTTGGACAAGTCACCTTCATGTGCTTCTCTCCTGAGCATGCCAACACCAGCTCAATTAAAATTTAAAAACTTTTGAAGCTGCGAAAACCGCACCACAAATAAAATCAAAGAAATAAGTTAGCAATGCTCGGAGAAGCATTAAAGATTACTCTGAAACAAAGGATAGGCGGTCCATCCGAAGTGCTGCTTCTCGAGATTCCACCTCCTGTGATTTCCTCTCAATTTCTGAACTCTTTCTGTTTATCTCAGCAAGTTTAGCATCAGCAGCATACAATTTGGCTTCTATCTCCAACGACTTCTCCTCAATGCTTGTAGACAGTGCATTGGCTTCAGCAAACTTTGAATCAGCTGTAAACTTTATTTCCGCATTTTCTGAACGCATCTCACGCACTGCCTTCTCCAACTATACCAAGCAACATTCTCCACAGGTTAAACAAAGAATCAATTCATTGTTCACCCTAGGACTTGAACCAGCAAATTAGAATATTTGTGACCAACAAATTCCTATAACACTAACATATACAGCAGAGTTTCATGCATACAACAAGCAACCTTCTCTAAAGATTACAAAGAATCATCTCAAATGATATTTGAAGTGCAAGCACTTCAATAAAAAGGCCAATTAGACAAGTATGCAGCAACTAAACTTTGGCACACAATTACTAGTCAAACAAAACCTTATAATTAAGCCTCATGACATTCTTCCCACTAACACCTAAAACTCTGTCCTGCTCTACTCATTGTATACTATTTTCATCCATCAAATTAGGAGGACAAAAAAACAACCTTTAAGCAGAGAGGCTTCTAAAAAGACTTTGTAACAGGTACTAAATTTTTAGAAAAAGCAATAAACCAATGAAAAGAGCTAAAAAAGAGGGCGGAAGGAGGAAAACCACCTCCATGGTCCCCACTTAAATGATTATATGTTGAAGCCATCTATTTCATAGACAGAAAAACTCAATTAACTTATTTACATGCATAACCAAAGAGGAAAAATAAGATCCTTACATCAAGCACACACTCCTTTTCAACTCCCAAGGCCTTTCTCAAATTCTCTTCCCGCTTCTCAGCATCAGAGATAGCAATCAAATGGGCAGCTCGCTCTCGTTTAAGTGCATCCTTTGCTTCTGCTATTGCTTGCTCAAGTCCTTGATACTTTGAAGCCCAATCCTTCTTTTCAATCAAAAGGAGCCCCATATTATATTGGTACTCAAACAGCTGCAATATGGATCAACTGATCAAATTACCAACAGATAATGTATAAACAATAGAATTAGAATTCACGGGAACTGGGACTATATCAGGCATGACCAGTGGTGGCAGGGAGTAAGGACATTATTATAGGGACTCGTTTCCCTTATTATAAAAAGTACACTGAAGAATACTGCAGCAAGAATAAACCACCAAAAGAAACAGAACGTATAGTGCTAGAGACACTACCACTTTTTACTAAAAAATATGGGCATCTATAGTTTAAATTTTATGCACGAAGTCTGCCGTCAGCGTAAATGCTTGACATCTTGCTATGCCATGCAGCATTTGAAGAACATAAAACATTACTCAGTGGAGAGTAAGTAAATTACAAAAGGCATCCCAACGCACAAGATTCCCACACTATATGGTCTGGGAAAGGGTCTGGTGTTCATAGCCGTACCCCAATTTTTACAGAGAGGATTTTTCTGTGACACCCTGTCAACCAATGTGACCATAATATTCCAAGAATCACATTGATATATATCCAACAGGCTTTGCCATGCTACAACAATACCTAGGAATTAAAAAGGAGAATTATAAGCAGCCTAGTTAAGGTTGTTACTTCCAGTCTTCCCAATACTTCTCAACGAGAGTCCTATGGATCATTGAATATTGAAAACATAAATAACATATGGTGTGAATTCATAATTTGTCTAATTATACATCTGATTCAATATCCAGACTCCACACAATGTGCAAAACATGGTAAAGGCAATTAGATCCAAACCATTATGTTAACTTGTCCACTACTGAAACATGACACCAAAAACACATCATCCTGGTATCTTCATCTGTGGTACTATCTGGAATCCGCTTTTCACTCTCATAAAGCAATCGTCATAACTGTATTAAACCCAATTTATAATTCCCCAGAAATAAAATCCTGCAATCTAAAGCACCCATTAAAGAAAGGGCCATATACTCTAACAACCGAAAAAAAAAATCTGCCGACGTAAGGAACCCATCAAAATTACAAAAACAAGATTCCTAAACAGAACAAAACTAACCTACCCAATATCAGAAATACAAAAAAAGAAAACTTTATTCCCAATTTTTAATGAAAAAGAATAGAAAACCACCAAACCTCGCTTTCGAGCCTGGAAACCTTCTCGGCCAAACCTTCGCCGTCTAGGGCAAGGCCCGTGCCATTAGGCGTCGCGGGTTCTGCCGCCGAATCCACACTCTTTCCCTTCAAGACACTGCCGTTTCCAGATTTCATGCGGCTACTGGGACCGGTGGAATTCGGATTCGGGTCCGACCCAGTACCTAAACTCTTCTTCTGGGCGTCGCTCCGCGGCGTGAGCGACAAAGCCCCCGACCACACCTTCCTCTGCGGCGTAAACATCACGACACTTTCCACAATTGCCCCTCAGCGATTCTTGAAATTACAGATCCCAATTTCAACCTCATAAGAACCAAAATAGCCCCAAGAAAATGCACCCAAAAGAACAAAAAGAACTCCCGAGATCTCACCAAAATCAGACGCCCAACAGAAAAAATAATAATAAAAAAAAGACAGAAGAAGAAACCCTAACTTTCCTCACTCGGACACAGAGATACTGGGCTTCGAAGCCGCTAATTAACTTCCGCTCTGTTTGTCCCCGAAATTTAAAAACCCTAGTCCGGACGTGAAACCGAGTTTCCAAAATCCGGCGAATTGTGGATTTCGAGTCCGATAACGCCCCGAAACGAACTCTTTTCTTTTTCTCTTTTCTTTCTTTTTTCAGTGTGCTGCCCTCGGCGCCGCCTTTATTCGCCATCTTTATCATTGGTCCGCCCCTCCGTCAAATTACGTTTTTACCCTTGGCCTATGATTCTTTTTCTCCTCCCGTGAGGGGTAATTTGAGGATTTAGAGCTCGCCTTTTTGGGCTCGGAACGTGGGATTTGGCGAGTTCGGTGTGATATGACGGAATTACCCGTGAGCAATGAATGGGGAGAGAGTGAGAGGGAAGGGTGTTTTGGGAGATTCGGTGGAATGGAATAGCGAAGATCGTGCTGTGGCGTTGAGATGCCACGGTATACGGAGGATGTAAGAACTTCGGCGATATGGAAGCCAATTGGGCGCTTCGGGGATAAGCACGTGGCTTTTGTCGCATGACGTGGCGTTCATTCGAGCCCATCATCATGCACTTCTCTTTCTCTCTCCTCAGAATTGAGGGAAGAGAAAAGACAGAAACTTGGGCTTGGAGAGGTGATCGTGCGTCAAATTTCAAAGTCTACACGTTTTATTAAATGAACATAAGAGGATGATCATAGAAAACTCACACACTTTTCTATTTTATAAGGGGGTTTTCCCCTTTCTTTTTTCCCTTAAAAAGAAAAAAAAAAAAGGAAAAGAAGAAGAGCTTAGTTTTTGATAGCTCTTTTATTGGCCATCTCTTCATAGTCACAGTTCATCCAACATGAAGTGAGTGTTACATATATGACATCAATTTCAACGTTAACGGAGATATTCGGGAAGTTATTTAACAATAAAATAAAATAAAAAAACAGGGAAATTCGGTAAGTTTTAGAAAAACTTGTTCCCGTCCAAAAGAAGGGGCACTGAGCATTTTTCAATCAATCACATTTTTTTCTTATAAAATAATTATGGAAATAGTTCAGCTACGTACGGGGAAAAAGAGGGACATCATTTTGGTCTTAAGATGACTATTTTTTAATTTTTAGGTACGTAATTATTTCATTTTATTATGAATATGGTCATTCGATGAAATAATTGCCTTCAAATTTATATCGCACAATAATTTCCCATTAGCCTTTGTGACACTCTGCATTTGATGACTCCAAGTGTGATAATTAGATTGAATCTAAGTTTCTATCAACCTGTAATTTTGAGTAAATGTGTAGAGAGGAATGTCTATCTGACATCTCTATTTTGAGTTATTGAAGTTTCCTTTTTACAGGGCTCGCGTTAGAAGGGAGACTTACTTTAAAAAAAAAGAACTTGTACCGCAGCGACCAAGTGTACAATTAATCCTACACAAAAATGTGGGAAATATAAGCCAATAAATATTATACGTAATTTTAGATGGAAAAAACTTTTAGTCTCGAGTATTAAAAAAAAAAAAAAAAGAATCAATATGAATATCTAACACATTTTTAAAAAATTAAATTATTATTATCTTATAAATTTTCATCTCTTATAATTTAATTTAATAATTTTAACTTTATTACATAATTATAAAATTAAAAATTTATTAAGATATTAAGTAGATTAATGTTTGATTATGTATAATTTTAAAAATAATTAATAATTTTTATTATATTACAATTTTTATATGATAATTTAATTTATTAAGTATAGTATAAATTTAATATAATTTTTTAAATAAAATTGTTCGTACTTATTTCTTGTTAAAAAGGGAAGGGGAAAAAAACGCTATGTATACGTTAAAAGAATTTCAATTTACATGCTCCCTCGTTGACTAAAGCCTTCAAAAGATGGGTTTTCTTCCTTGATCTTGATCTGATGTGCGAAAAAAAAGATCCAAAACCCTTCATAAAATACATTTTGGTGCATTTAGGAATCCATCTCTCTCTCATATTCTCTTTCGGGTTCAAGGAAATGGCGGTTCCGGAGATTAAATTCCCGATATTCATAGTGGTGAGATTACTGGGAGTTATAGTGGCGGCTTTGGTGCTGACATGGACGGTGCATTACAGAGGAGGATTGTCTCTTGTTTCTAACCACAAAGATCTCATCTTTAATGTAAATTCTCAACTTTTTTTTTTTTTGTTCTGATTTTCTAAAAACTGGGTTTGTCACCTTGTGTGTGGCAATGGGTCTTTTTTTGTTTTTCCCTCTTTTTTCAATATTCTAAACGTGTATTGTGCGGTTGGTGAACTTAGTGGTGGTTTATCTGTCCCATTTGTTTTGTAGGTACATCCTGTTTTGATGGTGATTGGGTTTGTACTCATGGATGGCGAAGGCAACCATTCGCTTTTCTGGAGTTATTAGTTGTCAGTAATATTTTTAACTTTGATGTGATTGCTGTTTATTTTGGTAATTAATCGATGGAATGTGAGCCCTTGGACCTGCTTCTAATCGCTAATTTTGAAGACGATCAACTTAGATTGGCTTGAATTTGGTCTATGAATCTTAGTTGACTATGGAGACATCATGTACCTAGAAAACATTATTGGACCTTTCTTGGTGTTTTGGCAAAGTGGTTGCTTTTGGGATGAACGTCCGGTCTTGTGAACGTTTTTGGATGCTGCTATAGTTTTATATTTAGAAATGAAAGTAAAAATTTGTTGCAGATATCATGCTTGAGATTTAAAATAATTTCTTAATTGCTTAAACATGGTCATTTAATCATTGAATTTTATCTTTTGGGTTTGAACAAATTCATAACCTATGCCATTCTGGTGTTTTCTGAATCTATGATTACCTTTTGTGAAACCTTGCAGCATTGCTAGCTTACAAGACAGTTCCAGGAACAAAAAGCTTTAAAAAATTGGTCCATCTTACATTTGTTTGAGCTTGATTGGAGTATGGGCTCCTCTGAGATTCCACATTGATAAGGGCATCGACAATTATTACAGCCTGCACTCCTGGTTGGGTCTGGCTTGTCTTTTCCTCTTCAGCACCCAGGTATTTCCCACACTTTCTTTCCCTGTTCAACCGATCTCACCCTTTACTGTTGTCCTTTCAGTTGTGACACTTCTCATAGTTACTTCCATTTCACAGTGGGCTGCTGGATTTGTAACCTTTTGGTACCCAGGTGGCTCAAAAAATAGCAGAGCTACCTTGGTGCCATGGCACATTTTCTTTGGGATTTATATTTATGCACTGGCCATTGCTACTGCTGCTACCGGTACCTCGGAGAAATTAACATTCCTCCAAGCTAACAAAGTAATATTGCGTTATTCCACTGAAAGTTTGTTGGTGAACTCACTGGGCATCTTAATCATTGCTCTGGGTGGTTTTGTGACTTGCAACAATCACTCCTCTGTGTGGCAGAAATGACATGACAAGAAATCCCATAGAGTAGTCATATTTTGTACGTATGACCTTGTTGACCACGACAAGAAGTTGAATTTTTCATTGCTTGTGAATCACAGGTTTATTCTAGTCAACATCAATGCATGATCAAAAACTTTGATTACAAACTCGGTTGATTTCATAGACATCGACCAAGAGATTTGCACATGCTTTTAGATGAGTTGATGAACTGCCAATTTGTTAATTGAAATCAAGCACGAAGCATTTTTAGCCCCCAGCGCATACCATGATGATGTTATTTCTTGTACGGCCATGTCCAATCTTTTCTGTGTCAGATCATGCGTCCTATGTTTCTTACAGAATTAACTGGAGTTTGGAATTGATAGAAATTGTTAAGCAAGCGGTGCTTAGCACCTTGAATGGCCCTTTTTAGCAGATAAAACAGAGATTCAATCCTGCCATCTAGTCATTTTGCTGTTCATTTATTGGTAGCCTTCAATACGCAGATAAACATCCGTGTCAGACCCTGAATCCATGCATTTTCTTGCCCAACGTACTCTTTATACTGCGTTTCTTTTCTACTTTATATAATTAATTTTTCTTTTTCGCTCGGACTGGAAAGGACGTGTTTATGGTTGAGATACCGAAAAGCTAAAGGTACTCTAAATTAGGAAACAGAAGCAAAATACTGATTGGACTTAACAGGATATCACAAAATTGCAGGTTCTACCAGTAGCAGTGTCATATGCATTCGCAGAAGCAACCCATATGGTTGCTATCACCTGCATACAGGAGGGAAGGTGTGAAAATTGTGCTGCCAAGTACAATTGGTGAAGAAGCAACCGAGCAACAAAATTGCAGACTAAACGATCAGCCTAAACTGCTCTCAAAGGAAAATTCAAAAATTATTACAACACACGAGGCATGAAACGATTAATCTGCCCGGAGAGGCGAAGAGGCACTCTTCACGGAGTCAGGATATAAGAGAATATAATGTCCAAAAATCGGAAGATTATTCTGAACAGCTGAAAGAACAAATCAGTGACTTGTTCCTCAGTTTGCATTGGCTAGTCCGGTGGACACAGCCAGTATAAAATTTTCCAAATGCTTCCATGATCCAGTAATAGGCCATTTCTATATCCACAACTGCTCCTTTCCATATTCTCGTACAATGACAGGCACACTTGTGGGTGGAACCTGAGAAATGCACAACATGTCAATCAACAAGATGGTACAAAAAAAAAAAAAAAAAAAACACCATTTAGAAATTAATTTTGAGGTTGCACTGTGCAGTGTTAGAGAAGGGGTTGGCAGACTTACACTATCATACAATTCTAGTCGAGTGAAGAAGTTACAAGGTTTGCCTTGGTCACATCATCATGAGGCTAACAGGGTGGCAGAAACCCTATCAAATTTTGCCCTTAACCTGTCTATGGGCTTCCATCTGCCTGAGAAGCCTCCGTAGGGCACTTTACCAGTCATTCTCCAAGACATTAGTAGAGTATGTTCCCCAAGGATAATTACTAGGAAGGAGTTGATATGGGTGAAATACCCTCTAGTAAACTGGAAAAAAAAAAAACCCTAACCACCCAGCTTAGCAGTTGAGGGGTTTAAGAAGGGGGCAAATATCTGTGTGTATGAGTATAAATGATTCAGTGGCAACTAATTCTCATGATACAAACAACTGGAAGCACCTGACAATTTCCATGACATAGAAACTATCAGGCCAGGCCCAGTCCCAGTGGATGGACAGAGGCTTCATATATAAAATGACGTACCATGCCATAATCTGTGATTATCATGGAAACATAATCTGAAGGAGTTGCATCATAACTGCAACAAAGAACCCAACACATGAACTGCATGGTCAGCGTGGATTACCAACCACTTTCTCAGGCCATCCAACGAAACAAAAACTTACATCAGATTAAGAAGCTGCAAACTTTCACTATTGGCCCACCCAACCAAGAAATTGACATCTTCTCTACCATGTACCTTTGAAATGGCATCCGGGTCACCTGAGTTAAAAAATGAAACCTCCCTGAGCCATTGATTGAGCATGAAATATAAAGCATGTCATTAACTTAAGCAGCACCTCCTATAGACAGAAACACATACCCAGCTCGTTGGCACATATTGAATCAAGCTGTACCCTTTCATGGAATTTATATGCCTCACAACAGACTAAGACAGGTACACGAAATGAATGAGCCACCATAGCAACACAAGCCGTCCCAACCCTTGAATACACGGTTCCATTTGACAGCACTGATGCGGCACCCAAAAACACTTGGGTAACTTCATGCATTATATAAGAAACTGCATTTATTTGGGTATATGTACAGCTGAGGCCCTTCCCCACCAATCTGTGAAGCAGTTGTTGTCCTTCAAGCTTTGGATGAGAGTCCACAACAACTACCCGGAACTGTTTGCCAAGCTCATGAGCATGCAATAGAATCATTTCAACTGCAGAGGATGACCCATATGTAAGAAGAACATCACCATCCCTTATCTTTGTAACAGCATGCTTGACTATCACCTTATCTGCAAGGATGATCTTCTCGCTTATGAATCGATCAATATCCAACTGAAGAGTTGCTTTTACCTCTGACTCAGACATAGTCAATGGTAAGTTTGCAATTTGATTCTTAAGAAATCTGATTGCATTTCCCATGCTGATAGAAAGGGGACGGCACTCAATGAGGAAAGAAACATAATTGCCAATTTTTGAGGTTAAGTCTCTAATGAGAGTTTTTTCGCGTGGTGTAGAGTAGTCTTCAATAGCCTGTTGGAATGCTTTAAGCATTGCAATGCATCGAGCATTGCCACCACATATATCTCCTGACAAGTACTGTAATCCAACCTGACAACATAAGCGAAAGCTCATAATTAGACTGGATCCTACAAATCCTTGATCTCTCATACAATGATCTTGAGCAAATGTCCTACTAAACCACAAATCAACAGTTAAATCTTATGTTCAATTACACTGACTTGAACAACTTAAATTTGCTGACACTGATGCAGATATGCCGAATTTATACTAAAGCACATCACAGCTACATTATTTAAATTACAGAGGGAAACCAACTTTGGAGACGCACCTTGTAAACAGCTGGATGCACTGGATCTAGTTGAAAGAACTTGGACTCAAGATCAGGCAGCTGTGTTCCTCTTTCATATTGAGGCAGATGCCTGAACAATTCAACTCTGTTCCTAGCTTCCATTTGTTTCACCACAGCTCGTCTCTTTGCCTTCTCTACCCGACTTTGGTCATCATATTGCATGCGTGGTTGAGGAACATCCTTTTTTCTGTCCTTTTCCAATGAGCGATCAGTTCCCTTCTTTTCAGAGGCTGCAGCAGGAGCGCTATCATGTTTTTGTGAAGGAGCCTTTGTGCCTTTAGTTGATTTTGCATTTGCCAAAGAAACGGACCCAGGCATAATGTCAGGCATCTTTTTTCCTTCGGCTAATTGCAGGCAATGATCACAATTAGCAATTAGGCCATAGGTTATTCAGAAAGAGCAAGTAGGACAAGAAGGCTAGGTTGGGCAAAAGAAGACCAATAATCATACAACTGCTTCAGGCTAAAACTAGACATTAAAACATTACAGAAGAATCACAGCTGACCACCAGAACTCTCAACTTTTGTCTTGGATCAAGGAACAGGAGTTGCAGTGTGCTGGTAAATACAAGTAGCTAATCTCAGTCATTGCACTGATGCAATATCCAGTTGGGTCATTTCATAAATGCAATCAGATGGCCTTGGCATGATATTGAAACAAAAAGCAAAAAAGACAGAAAATTGAAAACAACTGCCACTGTTTCATAACATGAGGAAATAACTAATATACACCTTTTGCAGCTGCTTTTGCAGCCCGCTGAGCTTCTTGAAGGGCACGCCTCTCAGCTTTAGTGGTTTTTTCTTTCAATGACTTTGAATGTGTAGATCGGTCATTCTGTGCCTCAACTGATTGTTCATGGTCCTTTTCTGCAGTATCAGAGGATTTTGTATGCTAGGGGCATCATTAAATGATACATGGAAATTTCAATATATAGCAGAAGATTGGGAGCCATAAATGAGGGTGCTCTCTTTTGCTGCTCCATGATAGCATGTGAAACAAGGATATCCAATGGAGAACCCAAACATAAGAAAAAAGCAGACAATAGACATTCTTGTCCGCCAAAATGAAGAATACGTAATCATTTTTCTCTCAGATTTCTTCCATTTGGTTCCTCAACATAGGAAAATCAACAAATTTCTCCTTTGTGAATTGAGGGATTGAATGGATATTGAATGAAAGGATATATATATGATGCAGACACGTTTGTTCATGGGTTATCTTGCCAACCCATGGTTTTTAAGTGAGAGAGGTTTCATGGCCTTTACACATTCCATAAGTTCTAGTTTATTTTTATTCCATAAGGATGGAAATAAATACAAGAAACAACAACCCAGGAACACTCAAACTAACAGTGGAAGTTCACGTGAGGAAGAAGAATATCACCTTATAGAATCATTGCTAACAACAAAAACTGGGCAGAACGAATGTAAAAGCAAAATATTAAACTAGAATCCCTCAAATTTCACCCAGATTATCAGCAACGCCCATCAAATTGTAATTCAACAGGCGACTCTTCTAACCATCATCGTAGGCTTTCACTCTCTTGGTTTTATGATCAGAAATAAATGCAACGACTCATCCAGCTCCAACTCGAGTCCAAATTCGAACATGCAATCTCAATGTATAGCTAATTCAATCTCGATTTCAACTCCAATTTGCTGACTTTAACAGCTTTTCTATGGTAGAGCCTGTGCATGAATCAACACACAAAGCTACTGGAAACATACCAGATAAACCGGGAGGCAGATTGACAACGGACACTGTCATCAATTCACTCGCCGGCACCGCCGCTTTTGCTGTCGTCGCGTCAAACCCTCGAGGCGAAAAACTCGAAGTGGCCCCAACCTTCCCTCCCTTCCCGGCCGCCAAGCCGACGGAGGCGACGTCGTCCGAGGCCGTAGTGGTGGGCGAAGTGGCTGGCATGAAGTCAGAGGCGGCGTAGCTGCCAACGACAAGGGAGTCGCGGCGGAGAGAGGACAAGGGGGCGGAGGAGTGGCGAGGCGGAGGGATCATGACGGGGGAGGAAGAGTTGCTGCCGGGGGGAAAGACGTCGGCGATGGTGGGAGTAGAAGGGGAGATCGGTGGGTCAGGCGGTCCGGACTGTGAGCCGTCGAGAGGGGCGTCGGCTCCAGGAGCGAAGAAACCGACTTGGCGGACCTTTGGGTCAATAACGATGCGAGCGGATCGCCGAGGGTCCATCGTGCAGATAGAAGCACATCAGATGGAAAGAGTGCTAATCTTGTAACGAAAGATTCTTGGGGTTTTGGGTATTTGTGTGATTTTGAAGCCTAGCGGAAAGGGCTCTCGTATTTTTGTTGGGACTTGGAGTCTGGGACTACAGTGGCTCCGAGTGACCGGTGTCACTGGACCGGACCCATGCAGATGCACGGCAGCCGAAAACAACGGAAGAGGGTGTTCTCTCTTTCCTTTTTTTGGTTTTTTTCTTGTTTCCTTGTTTCAATTTGACAATAATGTTATGGTTAGTCGTGTTTCAAGCAAACTCAAAATGGTCAGCGAGATATACGTTTCAAGAAAACTCGTATTATGTTCCTATTTACTTTCGGATGCAGCATTCGGCATTTTCCATTCCTTTGATTTTCCTTTTCCATTTCCATTGACCCTTTTCTTTCTCCAGGTTTTTGGTTTTTCAATATTGAAGGCTCACTTTTCCAAACATTTGCGTGCCACCGTCGCATCCATCAGTCCATCCACAATACTGCCGTGAGACACCATAATAGATGCAAGCAAGAATACTACCAGGGCTCGGTATTGTTTGACCCAATTTTAAAGGGCATTGAAAAACCAACCACCTAAGAAGGCGGAGCTTGCTCAAAAGTTCCTCCCGGCGGAAACCGGACACCTGCTAAAGCCCTTAACAACTCCAACAAAGCAGCCAACACATAAATCAACTCAAACCTCCAGATCTCAACGGTACAAAATGTTCATATCCTAACAGCACTAACAATAACCTTTGATTATGAAGATACAAAGTCCAAGATCAATTGACATGAAGCCACCGTCTGTTTTACACACCCTAGCCATTGCTTTCAATCATATGAAACTTGGGCACACTGGCCCCTTGGAAATCCCCAGCCGAACTTCCATCCCATGGTGCATGTCTGCTGGTCGAAGAGTTTCAGACCCACGAGAATCTGCAAGCCATGATGAGCAAAAAATTAACAAAGTTACTTTTAAATAGAGCTTTAAGGTTATAATAGAACTTTAAAGAGGTTAAGATTTCATTACCATTAAGGTAATCCTCAAAACCAAGATCATCCAAGCTTCCAGTCAGAGCTTCCAGTCCTAGCATTGAAGAAGGAATTGATCCTGGTGGCCTCTGAAATCTGCAAAATTCCCAAAGAGAATAGCATAGGAGTATGTTATGAGAGTGAGAGAGAGAGAGAGAGAGAGAGAGAGAGAGAGAGAATTCAAACTGAAAAACACCGAGTTAGCATGGCCATACCCATCTTTGAATCAACAAACTAATTTGTGAAACAGATTTACCAAGAGTTGGAGCAAATAGACACCTCCATGCAGCACAGCCAAACAATTAGTTGCTCATTCAAAACAAGAATGAAAGACTTTCATTTTGGATTTCTAGGGGTGGGTTTAGATTTTGAATATCAAACAATGATTTGAAGATAAAGAATCCTATATTCCTAACCAAAAGCTACTTATGCAAGTTTACAATGAAGTTACAATTAGCCAATTATCAGTTTTAAAAATTGTTGGGTTTCTTAGATTGTGAATACTTGCTGGGATATATGACATATTTGATTGCCAAGGCCAAAAACATATTATAAAACTAATCTCAATAGCTGACTTCCACTTGAGTGCTACCGTTGTTCTGGATATTCAAATGTCATGAAATTTTGTCCAGAAGGAAACTGACCATCAATATTAAAGCCTTTCTAATCAACAATTATTTTGCAACAATCACAGAAAGTGGATGGACCAAATACAAGAAATTAATCGAAGGCAACCAGTTTAACAAACAAAGCATTCGTAGAAATAGCACCTTAAAATTACTCCATTAGCTTGGGAAAAAGTTCTAACCTACTCAAAGGCAAACAGTGCAAGATGAACACCCCAAACATTAAGCGCTCTCTCCTAATTCAGTACCAGCAAATCTTTGAAAAAAAAACCCTTCAGTTTGTCCATAAAATCCAAAAGTTATGACCAAGCAGCAGGAGATAGTCCTCAAAAAGGTAAGAAATCAACCACGAGGGACTTATTTACTCGATTGATTAATCCAAAGAGACTACTAGAAATAAAAAGACTAAAAGCTTAAAATCATAACTAAATATACTATGGCATATTCTCCAAAGTTGATGCCAGCAAGTAAGAGGAGACGCTTTCAATCCTCCAGTCTGAACTGCCAGATAGGTCAATAAATTGACTGAGGCATCCAATGTTGACCCTTCAATTTCTTCGTCTAAATTGTCTTCCTAAGTCGTCCAGAGTAATTACATATCATGGACCCTCTAAAAAAATTGTCACCTCATTTCAAACACTGGAATCAAACCCTAAAATCCACTATATAGAGCATGGAAGCTCCTATACCACAAAATTATAAATTGGGTCCACTGCTCTGCGCCAGCCTTTTTTTTTTTTTTTTTTTTCAGGTAATCCAACGCACCGAAATTGCCCCAATGGCCATTCATCGTAGAAATCGAACAGTCAAGAACTCATACCGTGAAAGAATTTGCCTGTCGAGGTCCATCTTCAGCGGAAAGGCTGACCCATAGGTATTAGCAAGAATTTTTCTCCTCATCTCCGCTTCATTCTTCCTCGTCTACACAAACCCATTTCAATAATTATCAATGTATTAAGAGAAAAGCTTGCGATTCGACATTAGGGTTTCAATTGCCACAAAACTAAACCACGATACAAAATAGACATGGGAAAATAGCAGTGTGTTTTCCCATTGTTTTCCTTCGATAACCCCCCCCAAAAAAAACCTAACAGAAAAAGAAGCAATCAAGAAACGGAGGGAGAGAGAGAGGGAGAGAGAGAGAGAGACCGAATGATAGGCCGATTCGAGAGGATGAGATGCAAGGAGGTCGCTTTTAACGCCGCGGAGACCAAATCGGAGCGCGTCGTTTTGGATTCCTCCGATTTCGTGTACGATCGTCTTTGGCGCTTCCATCTTTCCTTCTCTTTGTAACTATTATTGTTGTTCTCTTCTCTTCGGCCTCGTTTGCCTTTTTCTTCACCGTTCACCGAGAGAGCGCGAGCCAGTGACTTTGTAAACAAGCCGAGGAACCGAACGGGCGGTATCAAATAAAGTCTCAGCTTTAGCCAACAAAACGTCGACGTATATGTACTTCGTCCCCTGCGTTTGGCCGCACCCGCAAGAAACCAAGAGGTTCCAAATACCTATTTTACCCATGGAAAATAAGCTTTAGCTCGAACAAATAAGATTTGAGGTCACAGGGTCCAGATGCAGACGACGGGGTGTCGTTTTGACGACCTGTTGGGTCAATGTGGGCCTCGATGTATTTCATATAGGTTTTGGGCATGGCTCGCTTCCTCTTTTGAGGCAGGCTCGGCCGAGTCTAACAAAATGGGTCGTGAAACCCAAGATAAAGACCAGTGGGCCCAAATGCAAAAGCAGGCTCGGTCCTTCAGAGTCCCCCAATTTACCAATTTGTTTATTAGCTTAATCTTTTAAGAATTTAATACGCTATTTGTTCAAAATAATAATAATAATAATAATAATAAAAGAAGAAGTTGCTATTGATCAAAATTTTATTTCCTTGGATAACAAACCAAAAATAACTAAAGAGGGGGCAACTCGGAACAAAAATTCCCAGACCCGTAAAACAATGTTACTGCCAATTTGTAACATCAATCGAAAACGAGAAAAAGAAAAAATCAACCATGACCTTGATATTAAAAAAATAATAATAAATAAATAAATAAAGAAGACCCATCTCAACTTTTCGTTTTCTTTTCTCTTTTTGTTGCTCCGTGCCTCTCGATTGACTGTGCCATTTTAAAAAACCACTAGAACCCGCACGTGTGACCCTTGGGCTATAGAGAAAAAAACGAGGACGGCGTAGGTACGAACAGTATGGTTAGAAGATTTGATCCATTTATTAATCGAGCTTCTTTTTGACGGTCAAAAGCTATTGACTTCCGGAGAAGAATCGCATAGGTCCGAATTTTGGGGTACGTACTGCCCTTTTTGGGTTTTCGATAGTTGATTCGAATCCCAGCTGCTGCCTGCCATAGATTCGATCTTTTAATTGCAGAGCCAACAAATGCATTTTTTATATCAGTTTCTGTCCAAAGATATCGCCGGAGAATCTCATTGGAGACAAGTAACGCTACGAGTTTTAGATTTTTTTTTTTAATTTAAAAAATTTATTAAATGAGGTGCTCCAGTTTTTTTTTTTTTTTTTTTAATCTTAGTAATAAATATTTTTCCTATCAAAAATTATATAAAGTGTGTACTCTTTCTCAAGCTTACTCGTAACCCCGTGCAACTTAACCTTTCTGTTTCTCTAAAAAGAAGGCAGAGAGAAAAGAACAGGAAAGCAAAGATGAAATACTGAATGCACATCTCTGCCACAGAACATTTAGCCAATTAGCTTCCCAGTGTTTACTGTGCTGGAACCATAAATGAGAGCACCGGTCACTGTTATTCTCGCTCATACGGCGTAAGTCATTTCTCCGTCTCTTTTCTCTCTGTTGTGTCCCTTTGTGCCACAGTTTCAGCTTGTAATTTTTTCTTTTGTTTTCATGGAAATTCTCTTTTCTTCGTTTCATCTTTGGACTGCACGATAACTAGATACTACCGTTTTTGTATTCATTTCACTGTAACTCTTCGCTGTAATACGCATCTCAAACCAACAAAAAAAAAAAAAAAAACTCTTGACTACACGACAAGAGCTAAAAAAGAAGAATAAAAAAAAAAAAAGGAAAGAAAGAGGGACATGGTAATTAAGTTTGCAATGATTGCCAGACTGGTTGCTAAGAATTTGAAAGAAGAAAAATTGCAAAAAATAAAAAATAAAAAATAAAAATATATGCTTACATATGTATATATAGATATCCTCTTTTTGGGGTACATCGGAAAATGTTTGGAAGCAAGATTGCCTCTCTCCGCTTTTTTTTTTTTTTTTTTCTCTTTCCCTAATTCCGAGTGGCAAAGCTTGATGGATATACCACTTTTAATTAGCTGGTCAATACTTAAGTACTCTTAGAATTTCTGTCCTCCCTAATTTTTTGTTTTGTCAAACAAAAAATATTCTGAATATTAGTTTTTTCGACTATACATACCTTAACCTTATACTTCAGCATTTATTTTTGCATTTTTTTATGACAATGTTCTAAATTTTAATATTGCATATTTTATTTTGATTTTTTTAATCAAAAATTGCATGGGGACCATCTTCCAGTGGAAATTAACATGTCATTGGCTGACTCGCGTCAATTATCACATGTAGAACAGATATTCAGAGTCTTGGTGAATAACTTGTTATGATTGACTCTCTTTGTCTTTTTTTCTTTTTCTTTTTTGGCCGTAACTTTCCCCACACAACTTAAATCTCCGAAACTAGTCCCTTAGAACATCCAAGTCATTCAAAATTTAGACATTTATTATCCAAATTTTAAATTCTTATCTTGAGAATGAAGATAGAACATTTATAAAAAGTAAAAAAAAGAATCTTTACCGTATGATTCCCTACCCAGTGATTCTTTTAATGTACCAAAAGAAAAATTCAAAACCAAATTTGGTCAATATTATGCTAACTTGAATGGAATTGTCTGCATAATGAAGAGTGGCGCAACACAAAATAGAGAAAGAAGCAAAGAAAAACCGGCGAGTGTGTGTCTTTTAGATTTTAAAAATTTTAATTCATTAATTTTAGCTCAAACTCTATCAATCCATAATGGAAGAGATAATCAGAATTAGTTGAAAATGCAAGTACATTACATAGCCTCTCTCTTCAATTTGGTCCATATAATGCTCATGCTTCCGATGTATGTGTATCTCGTCGTCACCCAGAAAAAAAAAAAAAAAACCACCAAAAAGAAGGTGAAATTTCCCAAAAATGCCACTCTACTTATTCAGCACCTTCAAAATCTAAGTATCCAGCAAACTTGATTGAATGAGGAAAGCTTCCAAGCCTAGTTTTCAATTAACCACCTTTTCAACATTAGCTTATCACATACCATGGGCATATTACATGTTTAGTTTTCACATTCATTTGCATTCTGTGATTCTCGGAGTGATAACAAGATCGGTCTGTCTCGAACATAATCGTATTTCTCAGCGAACTGCTGGCACATATTTCACAATTGAGTTCCCGAATTGCTAATCACCACATATGATCTGTGTTCAAACACGTACAGGTAAAAAAGGTTTCTGGCCTCAAGATTGATGAATAAGGGCTCCAAACTTATAATAAACTTTGAACATCGATGTAAATGGCAAAACCAAAATCTAGCAGATGAAGAATTTTCTCGTTGATTAAACAAAATCTAGCAGAAGTTTAAACTTCTGTTCATAATGCAAAGCCAACATTTTCAGGTAATCAACGAGAAAATTCTTCATCTGCGTTAATACAGATATCATATGTGTTCAACAACAAGAAAGGGAAAGGCACTAAATCTGAGGGAAGTTTTAGTGATAGGATTTATGTCCATGGTATGCATTGCTGTTAAACGAATGTTAAGTGTAAGCCTGTTTGATTTCATATCTGCCCAACAACAAGAAAATTGGAAAAAAAAAAAAAAAAACAAAAATGCAATGTTCAGTGACAATGGAATCTGTGAACATGGAGGATGGATGCTATGATTTTTATTTTATTTTATTTTTACTTGAACTTAGGACCTCTTGATCGCAGACCTCAACTTTGGCCATTAAGCTAAAGCTTTAATCCTTATACCAAGTAAATTGTGCTATCAAAAGCAATTTAGTTACTTGATATTTAGCAACATGCAAGGGCTTCAAAATCACTCACAGACACACACACACACACACACACACACACACACCCACACTTGCAATTATACTGCTCTTAGTATACGAAAAAACTAAATGAAGCCCAGGTTGAAATTGACGAAAAGATACAGTTTTACATAGACTTTTGAACACATAACTTGTTGCAGAATGATTTCCTTTACCTTTATATCATCTGCAACAAAATCAGACTTAGAGCGGTGTTATGAGAACTATATATGTTTCCATTCTTTTGAGTTTCTCTTGCTATGGATTGGCTAGATGAGTATTTAGGAGAGAAACTTTTACCGCTGGCTTTTGCACATACATTTCGCCGATTAGATCAAATTTCAGTTTTACGACCATAAATTGTGAGATGTTTCGAGTATTGGTCACGGTTGAAATGAAGATCATCTGTGCCACGAAAAACATGTTAAAAAAATATGAACAAACTGAGTTGTGCAATGCACTGGTTTCTCTGTGCAGCTTCAACTCCGTAGCCAAGTTTGACATGATAGATTAAATCAAGTAATAATTCCGATTAATAGTTTGAATTGAGGAAACCTAGCAGAACAACACATATAGGCTTGAACAGTACAGTGATGGAAAGGATCAAAGGAATGATAACGCACCACATTCTGATATATCAAAAACACAACAAACAGAACTACAACTACATGTTTATTGCCCACGTATTCACAAAATTACTCATGATATTGGTTGTAGTCAGTCTCCCAGATTTTGCCGTAAATTTGTAACCCTGCAAATTGAGGCAAAAGTTTACATTTGAGTTACTGTGACTCAAAAATTTGAAAAATTTTTATTTGTTTTCTTAGACACTACCTGCAGATAGATTCACATTGAATAAGCCAGAATGTGCAATTGTACTGCTGTTAATGTCCCGACTCGGAGGTAGATTGGGTAAGTAATACTTGCTGCTGCTGCTGCTGCTTGCTGGGTTGCAATTTACTTCTTTTGAAATTACAAGGTTTTGCTGACAACTCATAACTGTAGATGGCTTCAGCTTCCTTTTAATCACTATTGACTCCTCAACAACACCTCCCTGGGGCACCTGATTGACAAGGACTGAGTGGGTAATAGGATGTTTAACTTCATGAGACATAACTTTCAAGGAAGATGAAGATGTCATGTTGCGGCTACTATATGAATCTGATGCCTCACAAGCCAGATGGTTCCAGATATGAGGGCCAGGGTCAGGACATTTGGTTGATTCGTGAGCTCCTCTAGTGCAGATCTTTACTCTAGTCCTTTCCCTGGCCCTTGCTCTTGCCCTTGCCCTAGACTCTTTTGCAAGGACGACCTTGACAGCAGCCTTTTGCAACCTTCTCATCTTTTCGCCATTAGAAACGGTAGCTAATGACTCGGTCTTCGAAGGCATCCCTTCTCTGTAACCATTTTCGGATACAACTTCACAAGTAGAAATGGAGGACCCAGTTTTGGCAGCTCCATTTTCAGATAGTTCCTTAATGGATTTTCTTGATTTGGTGAGAAGCCATTCTAGGGTTTTGCTCGCTTTGTCAAACCCTAGCATGTCCTGGAGATCAAAAAACCTCCTCGCAATCGCGATCGACAGTCTAACTCTCCGATCTCTTAAACCTTGAGCAGTGCTAATTTTGCTGTGTCGATCTTTCTTTACAGGCCTTTTGCAAGGAATGGGATCGAAAGGGTTACACGGGTATGCATTGGAAGCACCCATAACCTGCTTAGAGTTCATGGCGGCAATGTTGCCTGAAGCTACTAGGTCTATCAAAGTCTCGGAGATTGCGGGATTGGCTGGCAATGAAGGGATTGCCGATGGATTCCGGTACGGGAAAATATCACCAGGTACAAGGTCTGTAATATAAGGAGAAGTACTAGGGTGAGGAGGGGAAGAGAGGTGAGTGATCCCGCTAGTGGAAAGGAACATTTGTCGCCTTAATTGTACTGAGAAAACCCTTGCTTTCCCAAAAATCTAAACTCTGATGCGAGAGAACCGCCTAAAGGGTGTCTGCTATTGAAAGAGCTCCACGCGTTTTTTAACTTTTTGCGAGTGCACTTCCTGTGCTAGCTTGCAACGACTAGACATAAAGGCATCCGAGTACAGTGACCGAGAGAGAGATAGAGACATTAGAGCTGAGATTCACTTAGTTATAGACACTAAATGCAGGGTGCTTTCCTCTTCATTTTAAGGTAAAATACTTTTCGACTTAGAATCAAAGAGATCTAGGAAAGACGGAGTGGTGGATCATGCAAAGTATAAGTAAGTTGAACTTGGAACCACTGCTTTTTTGTGCCACTTAATGTGTGGGGACTTGACGTGGAAGTGACTACCGTTGGGATTAGGCCGTTGGAGGCCTCTTGGTGTGCACATTATTAGGCTTGTTAGGCTTACGCGGACAAGCTCAACGATCTGGTAGAAATACTTTGTATTTGAGTCAGCCTGTCGTTCCAATTAAATTCGAATAAAAGATTACGAGAAATTTTGTTTTAAATCATTTTTTATATGTGAGTTAGAGCATATAAAATTAAAAAATAATAATAATATTTTATCTTCTTTTTTTTTTTTTTACAGTCAATTATTTTAACCCATCCTTTTAGGTGAATCCAAAAAAATCAAAACAAGTACCTCTAGTTGTACATGTGAAGTTGCACATTGGACAACCCAATTTTGTTCAAGGAAAAGGTACCCCAATTGAGGTTTTGCCGACAATAACCTTCCTACATGTATCCCGTTGGACGTGATCATCAGTGTGGTGCATGGGGTGTACGAAAGGAACTTTTTCCACTTTCAAAGAAACGACAAAAAGAAGAGACGACAAAAATTCTGGTAATTAATACCGAAGCGAACACTGAAAAGAATTGTAGCTTAGTATGCCCACCTAGCATTTTCCGCGAGCTACTTTTAAGGATATTCGAATTTTAAATTGTGTGTTTATTCTTGTATTTTCGTTCGCTTCATTTATTCTTGTAAAAACATGCGTTAAATTATGATATAATTAGTTTTAATTTTTTTAATCATCTATCATCCATTAATCCTCTTCACATTTCTGTTCGTGTTTTAGAACTCAATCTTCCCCCGCCTTACTATATTGAGATAAATTCTAAGACAGTTTTAAAATTTTGAAATTTTTTATAATTCAAAAAATTAAATTAATCTTAAATTTTAAATTGTATTTTACATGAGACTTTTTTTATGGACAGAAATTGGTTAAACTATTAAATACATAATTTAATTTCATGAATATCATCCCAAAATGCACTTTAAAAATACATAAATATTTTTTTGTGCCTGTGTCACTAAATGTCACTCTCTAATATATATATAGTAAAAATTTTAATTTTTTTTCCATATATTTGGAAAAAAATGAAATAATTTTTTTAATTTTGTATATATAAACATGAAGAAAAAAATTAATAAAATAAAATCATAAGTATATTTTTAGAATGCATTTTAAATATTTTTTATATTCTTTTTTAAAATAAAATTATGTATTTAATAGGTTAGTTAATTTATGTTTTTTTCGAAAAAAGAAAAAACTTATACGTAATGAAATTAAAAGTATAAAATTGATTTGAAAACACACAAAAAAAATAATTATAAAAATTACCAAAAATTTAGAATTTTCAGAAGACTAATCCCCGACTATAGGCTGCCTTTTGGCTAACATCTTCGACCCTCCGAAGAAAGAACAATAAAAGGAAAGATGGAAAGTTATGATAAATATCCCATCGCAGCACCACTCACATGTGGTTCGACGGCATGTTCAACCATCAACAATTACAGAAAAAACCAAACGGCAGTAGCCCAGCAATCATATACGCTTTTTTGTCAGTCGTTAATAGCCTCATGCACGTCACATTGATTATATATTTTGCCACCAACAGTGTTGGGGTTTCCATAGATCCGTGCCCGTGTTTCCCGCTGATCAGTTCTGCATCGTCTGATTTATACTTGAGGCTTTAGCCCCTCTGTGTGTCCCTGCACCGTATCTACTCGCCGTTTAATTTCTACTTTCCTCTCTCTTTCGCCTTCTCTCTGGGCTCAAAACTAGGGAGCAGGGAACTCTGTGATTCTAATGTTTTCTGTGGAAAGACGGTGTATCTATGGGTACGAAAAAGGTGATTGAATAGTGGGTGAAGCTTGAGAGTGACCCTGAATTGATGCTTCCATTTTTACTTGTTTATTTGATTACGCCTATCTGCTTGATCTACAATGTCATAGACGCCTGCCTACAAACAATAAACTCTTAACTTCGTTTCTACACGCACACGCACACACACCCTCTTGCTTTCTTATATTTATTTTTCAGTTCGATTAATGGTGGCTTAATACTTGAGCGGACTGCCATAGAAAATTTCAATGCTGTGTTTTTCCACTCTTCATCAAGCCAAACAAATAAGGGTTTTTTTTTTTTTTTTAACAAATCCATCACAAGAAAAAAAAAAAAAAGTTCCGAGGATATGATGACTATATGATTCCTCTCGACAGGTTTAAGGAAATCTTTTGGTGTCTCTGAAAATTATTTTCCAAAATGATTTTCGTCCCAGTTCGTTTTGTTTAGTGGCGTTATTGTTTGATCGTTGATGCAGAATAGAGAGGACAGGGTCTTGGAGGGATCCAACATGGGAAGAATTATTAAGTGAATGATAGTATAAAAAATTGCTAGCTCAGATACATGTGCACCTACCTGTAAACCATGCCTCGTTGCAGTCCAGTGAATTTATGTGGAACGGTGTTACATCAAACAGCACTATCATCGACAATTGCTTTCAGCATTTCGATTCTCTTAAAGCCTACGACCAAAAGTTGTGTGGATAATGTGGTCCTGATATGTTTCAACTCAAATCTGGGCCTCATATCCTGTAAGGCGTTAATCAGCATCACGTCAATACTTGTCTCATAATTGAAGTAGTTACCATTGAAAAGGAGAATAAAGTGACTGTTTTTACCCGAAACAGTAATTAATTAAAAAAAAAAAGAATAAGGTGGCTGGATAGCTGCTTAGGAGTCGAGTTAACTATTTTCATTTATCCATATATATATATAATTTTGTCTCAACCCAGTTGGCGAATTAAGTTAAATAGCCCATCTATAACAGATTTAACGAATTATGAGTTTGGGTACCGGCATATTCGTTATTCATTAAATGCACTGGATGTCAAGCTCGCATAAGCTTTATCCGGAGGTAGATTTATGGTAGACCTAGTCGGATGGTCACTTCCCACCAATGAAATTTTGGAGATGCAGGAAGTTTATATAAAATTTATATAAGTGCCGCTACCACTGCAGAATAATGCTCCGAACCCATTACCGGAGCAAAGGACAGAATCACTTTGCTAAGCCAGATCACCCAATCTGCCCATTTTCTCCCCCTCCGTTTTCCTCGTACAAATGCAAGTGTGCAGTAATTTTGGGACCTTTATTCATTTTATGGCCAATTTGTGGGCCGAAGTTGAAAGACGCAAAACCCAAGTTGTACCCAAAGAAAATTCGATTGTAAATTCAAAGAGGCCTGCGGCTCAAATGTTACTTACCTTAAACAGGCTTTTTTTTCAATCAAGCCCAATCCCTCAAACAGGCCTAGATGAGTCATTGGCCAGAAAACGCTTCCAACACCAAACCCATAAAAAATAAAAAAATAAAAAAAAAACGCTGCAGGGTCGCTCCATGTGCTGCCACTATGATTGGGATCCACGCGCCCGATTCCCAAATGGGGCCCAGTCATTTTTGATTTCAAAGTTCAAACAAATCGGACAGCTGTGGGTGAGGTGGGGCCCGAGAGTTCGAGGTGCACGTGGGTATGATAAGGCTGCCATTTTGACCAATCAAACCTTGTCTGGTCACTGATCATGAGGTGGCAGATCTTACTGGATGAGAAAGGATTTTTTAATTATTTATTGTCTTTGTAGACTGTTCACAACTGCTGATTAATTAGTCTTTAAAAAAAAAAAAAAAACTTCGGCTGACAAAATTAAAATGGTCTCTCCTTTATTTATCAAAGTTTGATTTTTAAAATTGCATTATAATAGAACGATATTTTATTAACTTCTTAATTTCGATAGGGTAGCTTGCGTATAATCAGCAGTTAAAATATCAAATTAAAACGCCTGATTGGGTATGCTCTTGATTTCACATTCAAATTCCTGATATTGATTTTTCCCTTTTTTTTTTTTTTATTATTTAGGGACCAGAGCAAAGGTAAGTAGCAAACAGTAAGGAAGGAGACAGTTAGATTCTGACTGATGTATGATGATCACGCGCATTGCACGTGCGGGGAGTACTGGAATGCCATAAATTTGGGGAGACCCACTTTTGAAATTGGTCACAAATTGCCAGAAGAATTGCGCAGTGATCCCAAGATGGTTGCTTTTTTACCATGAGAAAACAAAATATTAAGCACATCGGCTGGAAATGGAGATGTTACTACGTGGAAGAAAATGGAAAACCCCATCACCTTTCTTTAAAATTCTTGTGATGTTCTTTTATTATCCAAGAATATAATAAGAGAAATTTTCTGTGTACGTCTAGTGATAATACATATCCGTGCATCAATCAAACATCGAGTTTAGACGCTAAAGTCAGTTGGAAAAATTTAAATTAACGAGTTCTTAGAGCCAAATCTTAAACCACGTAAAGGTGCCCAAACGAATATGCAAATTGTATGTTAAAAAAAGAAAAACATTACTCGGATTACGGAGCCAATGGCCTAACAATTCCATGATGGACTCAAAATCAAGTGTTAAAGCAGTGATCGTTCGGTCTTTGAGTACATGTACTTTGTACGCACCGTCCCGCAATTCACATGAAACCTATATATGTCTAATTAAAATGGGGAGCATTGAAAGTTCGACGATTCTCTGCATGATGTAGCTGAAATTTGGTCAACGTGTGCCCAGAAATTTGTGAAAAATTAGCTTCTTGTAGCCTGCTCCAATTACAATTAAATCTAAAGTGATGCATTAGTTGAGCGATTTAGAGATTAATGTAGTTGGAATTAGCATTCTATCGCATGACTTTCCTCCACATTAATGCCTCGCATTTGTTTGTATTTTACCATCTTAGAACACTAGTAAATGCATCATTTATTCGTCGACAGACATTCAACTGTTATTTTGATACTTTACTACAGTTCTTGAACTCATGCATTACTAGAAATAATAGAGGAGGGTTATGCTTTTTTTGGTAAAAATAATAGAGGAGGTTTATATTAAGTTCGTGTTTTGTACGTTGTAACCAGCTAACATATGTAGAGATCAAAGAAAGGATGAACAGCTAGGGCAGGAAATCATTTTAGCCATTAATTCCTTCTGTACGTAGGCATAAATTGTGCATATTGTAATATCACATTGATTTATTACTTGAAGTAATAAGTTAGTTGGTGACTTAATGTGTATTTTTTTGTATTAATATAAATTTAAATTTTATGATAATGTTTATTTTGATAAAAAATATACTTAAGTATTTAAATATATTGTGATCAAGATTTAAAGTTATTAGTATTAAAACTAAATATTTAAAATTATTATATTAAAATTAAATATAAAATTTTTTAACTTACAAATATAATCATGAAAATATATAATAGATTAATTTGTTTTGAAAAAGAGATTCAAAAGTGATTAACAAATTATTAATAACAATTAATAATACCTTGTCAATTAAGTTAATTGACCTCAACGCCATCCCTACATCAATCCAATGAGAATGAGAACGAGACTGTACAACCTACATGTGACCTTCAATGCCAAGGTTGAGTTGACAAGTGCTCAATGTATGCTTCCCACCCCAAAGACACCAACTGTCAACAGCAAAGTTAAACTGCAGGGTTGCTTTCCTCTGGTAATTTCTACCTTTCTAATTCCGCATTTTTTTTCCCTACCTTCATTAGGTGACCCACAAAAAGATTTGGTCTGATTAATTAATTTTCACTCTCCAGCAGCTAAACCCATCTCAAATTGAGGGCAGCACCCTTGTCTACCTATTAGAGATTTAACCTCTATATCCTGTAGTCTTTTGCCTTTTTGGGGACAGGAATTGACATGGCGTTAGGGTAAGTTACTAAATTATTAAGACCAGCCACGTCTTGCCCTTTTTTCCCGCAAGCCCGTTGGCTTACCCCTTGGACTATAACATGGGGCTTAAGGTTGCTCGGTGAGCTATTCCATACTATTGAAGGTTGTTGCTGATCCCATTTGAGCTAATATTAAACATCTGGGTCGACCTATATATGATTCGGTTCAAATATCTCCATGAAAATCTAATCTTTTAGTACTTTAGGAAACACCGGAAGTAACTCTAAGTTAATCATAAGTTAATTATACAGATAAATGACACTAAGTAGAAACAGAAAACATAGAAGCTGCAAGTTTTTACTTCTCATGATTCAAGATGTTGAAGCTTTAGATTTGAAACATTTACATCTACAAAAGCCCAGAGCAATCAAAACCAAAAAAATAAAATAAAAAGAAAATCTTAGACTAGCACTAATCTTTCTTTAGCATTTACTTTTCGCAGAAAGAAGGGAGCGGGAGTTAGTACTTCTGAACAGCTCCAAGTTAACAGATAGATCAAAGATCAACACTTGAATTGCTCCAATTCCTGCAGGACGATGACGAAAGAAAAGCAAGCTCCACAGTCCTTGGATCAGTCATGCCAGCAGAGGAGCATGACTACACATCTCCAAATAATGTAAAGCCTTCCTCTTTGTTCTCTGAGGTACCCACTCAGCCTTTTGCATGACATCTTCTTCTTTGAGTCTGCCATGGCTGCATTGCTCATCTTCATCTTTCACTTCACTTTTTTTCCTCTGCTTCTTTTGCACTCTAAGAGGGAAGGGGGAAGAGAGGGAGAAAAGAGGGTATTGAGTAGTACTTTTTAAGTTAGTGAAGTGAGAGTGGCTAAGGAGATTATTGCATCCTTATAAAGACAGAAGTTGTGGTCCATGTCTCCAAGTAACATGCACCTAGGCCCCCACGCATGCAAGCACACTTTGATTCCCTCTCTCTCTCTCTCTCTCTCTGTGCCACATCATTCTCTGCAACATTTATGTGTGTATCAACCGGCAAGACAATTTGGTCGGCCATGGATTCTCTGTAGATAGAGTAAAAGGGAAAAAATGAATTGAAAGCAAAGTTCCTTTAGATTATTGGGGCAGTTGCCACGCTTATTTCATGGACAATTTTTAGTAGATGGTGGAGACAGTGAGACAGTATGCATCTCCTTGTCATGTTGTTCGAAGGCATATGCTACATGCCTGTACTAGCAACCATCTCCTTGGCGCCTATACGCTCTATTCTGGCCGAAAAATCCAAGATAATCCCCCAACAAATTGCTTGAAATACGTACTATGCAATAATTTAGCCATACAGGCAATTTGATTTTAAACCACGTAAGCATGACTCTATATGCCATGAAGAAATTCATCGCGTGGGCTTACACTAAATAGCATTGTGCATATGTAATCAATGTCGGCAATGCCGTAGAATTTCTTTTTAAGCATATTTTTCAATAACATCGTTACATTATGTAGTGCAAAAATATCAAGAGATAAAATAACATATAATGAGGTATAAATGATCAGTTATAGTTGATGATCATAGTCATTTAATTTTTCCATACACAATTGACCATTCATATTCCGCTCTATTTACAATGTCCATCAATCTGCATCCACGTAGTAAGACCATTGTGTTGTATCATGCATATTGATTATAGTCCACGATGGATAACAAGGTATGAGCAATAACTGGACTTTGCTATAAGCTTAACTTGTTCCCAATAAACATTACAACATAGATATACCGACTGGCTAATTAGCAATAAATTGAAGCAACGATGGGATTTTCCTTGTTTCACGACAAAAATGAGCAGCGTCAAGTGAACATTTTAGGCTTTGCCGGTTGTGCCACAAATGCTCAAAACTCGAGAGATTGCCTCAATATAGGTGACTTCTTCTGACCCAACGGAAATTGGGAGTTGTGCTTAACCTAATCAACATATAAACAAAGCGCAGGCCCCCACAAATTTTGCCTCGTGCTTCCCCGCCTCGCCCGGTAGAAAGGTTCACGAAAGTGAAGTGAATCCTGTAATCGATCCCCATTGTTCCACGCTAGGAGAGTCTGTGCCCGATTGTAGTCAACATCTTTCTTAAATTCAGTGATTAAAAATTAAGCAGAAGAGAGCTTATAACTTCAAATTCTTAATTGTCAACATGCAACCCAGTTATTGGGTATTTTGGGTTATTGCATTTCGATATGGCAATATGTTGTAAAGAGGCACAACGTAGATTCTGACACCCATGTAGCCAAACCTGACCCTTCAACAACGAGACATTAGAAATATGTCCTCTTGCATTTTGGTTCCGCAAAAAACTGTGCTTGATAATTTGGCTTTGCTGATTTGATGAATTGGTTCATTCCGTCTCTACAGTCCCTTCAATTCTATAGGTGGCCAGAACTCAGAAAGCATAATGAGCTCTTATCGAAAGGTTCCCTTGGCCCATAAAAGTTGTCCTATTAATTACGTAAGTGTTATATAATTTTGTCGGCCCGACACTTCTATGAAAAAGTGTTGAGAGTTCAAAATCAAAAATAAAAAATCTGAACAGAACTTAAGTAAATAATAAAAAAGCCCTAACTAAATTAAAGAGATAGGTTAGATAACAAGAAGTCGGTCTCTTGCTAAATTAATCTCAAATTCTATCCCCATTATGGAACACTGGATCAGTTTTTTCGCCAAATATTGGGTGTTGGTTTTTGTTTGTATCTAACATAAAATGACAAGATTGTACCGTATACAGAAGACATGGTCGCACGCGGTATTCTCGTGAGGGACGTGGTCACTGCCCCGTGCGTAGTAGACAACCTAGATTTTGGGCTACTTAGCCCACTGTTTGGCCACTTGCATTAGGAACCTTCTTGACAACTTCGTAACCCGTGATTATTTTACACACGAATGATGTCCTAATTCTTAGTTCTGATGTCCTAATAAATAGTTAATCACAGCATATTTCTTTCGGTTTAACGAAAGATTAACCTTTTCCGGAAGCCTCGACATTGTGCGGTTCTCTAAATTATGTCACCACTTGATCATGTTTTTGACTCTATAAAATGGAACTAGGGGATATATTCAACTAGCAAAAACTCGCATTTAACGTAAACCCTCGTCGGTTTATTCGAAGATTGCGACATCCGGACATTGCCAAGCCGTACGGTTCATTGTATCGAGTAACTCAGATTGTGAACTATAAATCGAGTTAATGTAATTAACTGAAGGCTTGATTCTTTCGCTTGTTTAATGGAATTATGGCAAGATAAGTGTAACATAATAATCTTGAAGAATGACTTGCTTGGGATGGATGAGCTGGGGATCGTGTGACTCGAAGAAAAATAAAAAATTGAAAAAAAAAACAAAGAAACACCTAAAAGATGTTGTTAACATAGCCCCCCCCCCCCAAAAAAAATCCAATAATTAGATTCTAAATTTTATGCTATAAGTTGTTAAACTACTCTTTGGCATTGCGACCGAGTAATATTACCAGTCAACTCGTGAGTGCCGTATTAATAATATCTTCTCCCTTCAGTCAAAGGCAAAATAATAATAATAATAATAATAATAATATTCAAGTTCATAATTTTTTATTATTTTTTAAATTTTTTGGTCCGGTTAGTCAGGAGGCCCACTGCAAAGGTACAAGTTTTAGAGTTACTACGAGAAGCGAAGGGAAAGTGTTTATCAAAAGCGATTAAGCCCATGTTACCTCCGAAAACAATAATCAAGCCGAAATAAGGCCAATATCTATAGGAAAATAAGTGATGGGGGCTACTTGGGAGGGGTCTGGCTTTTCCCGAGACACGAAACATCTTGTTTAGGACTTTGGGCATTCGGCAAACAACGCAACGCGAGCCAGCAGTGCCCACATCGACTGTGCCGATTGATTCAAATTGCGTGGACCAGTACCAGCATACAATCACAACAACTGGGACGTTTTGGTTTGGTTTGCGTTTTCCTACCCAGCATAGGCCCAATCTCCCGGATTTCGTGCAATGTAATGTGAAGGAGGACCCGAATTCAATCTAAGTGATAATGCCCATGTGACTCAATCAATCTGCCCGCTGATTCTTCAATCTTCATGCCAACTGCATCGCACATGTTGCTCATCTGCTCTGCTTATCCAGCATGCTCCTCAATTTCTTGTTTTGGTCTTCTTGTTGTAAGATTTGAGAAGATTCTGAGCTCGGCTCACTGCATTAGTCAATGACTGTTAAAAGCTCGACACAATATCCATATGTGTATGTATACAAACAAGGTGCACCAATAATTCAGGTGTGCTCATTGGTCTTTGAGCAGATTTGCGCCAAATCTTAAATTAATTAATTGGAATTATGGAATCGACCCAACTCTCTAGTAAGAATTGAATCTTTATTACAAATTATTAAGAGGCCAGTTCCTCCTTCTTCCGATAAAAAATTTTTTAAATTTGATTTATTTCAAAATATAAGTTAAAATTGACTCAATTTTAAATATAAATATACAGGCTTTTAAATAAAATTTAAGCAAAATTAAAAAAATAATTAAATAAATTTATATAGTATAAAATTATATATGTATATATATATATTATACTTGTAAAAAATACATACAAATAAAAGCAACAGTAAATCACCCAAATGCCTTGTAACCAGTGAAAAAGTCAATGTCCAAGACCCAAAAATAAAATGGGCTAGTGAGCAGTAATCAAATGGATACTTTGCATGGTAAATCTTTGCCTGCCTCAGGTTGCATTAGGTTCTTAGCCCAATTTCAAAAGGCCGATGGTTTCTGGGTCACCTCATCGATCCGGCCCGACTCGTCCGCGAATGCGCAGGTGCTTTGAATGATGGAAGAAACATGGTGGTGGACAGCAACACTGTACAAAATATTTGCAAAAAAGGACAAAACCAACAACCAAAATAAAAGGGTGAAAAGCACTGGATCTCAAGTCTCTAATCTACTTAACGCTTTCATACATCTCAATTTCAAGTCTTGAGAGAAGCCTAGAATTTATGCAAAAAAAAAAAAAAAGAAGAAGAAAGGCCCCTTTTGTGTGACCGACGGATCAATAGGTCAGATCAAAAGAAAAATCGATTCTCAATTTGGTCTGAAAAAAATTCACCTTTGATCTGCCATCTCCGTCCTGGTACTTAAATTGGTAATTGCAACTTCTACATGATTACCAAATTCTTTGCAATCTATTAAACGCAAGAACCTCGTTACACGAACAACACTTTTGGACGGATCCCTAGACCAGCTAACGTGACAAGATTTTGTCCAGATTCTGCATTTGTTTTTAAATATATGATATACAAATAAATAAAAGAAGAAAAAAAAAATATATATATATACATACAAGTGTCAAAAATATCCATTCAATACTTTTTAATACATGCTTGCATATTGTGGATATATATTTATACATTCTATTTTACGCGTCTGCCCATCGTATGGCATTTGAAGTCCCCACTATCTCTCCATCCGATTAGTTTTATTCTAAACGCTAATAAGTTTTATAGTAAAATACGGTGAATGTTGTATTGGGAGAAGTGTTTTTATTTATTTATTTATCAATCATATATATATAAGAAAACCAACTATGATAATTAAGAAAATAATTTATTAAATTAATATTAATGATTATTAAATTTATGTAAAAATACTCAATAAATATTGAAAAATATATGTCAAATATTTTAACACTTTCCCCTCAATTTTAAAGGTGTAGACGTTGTTAATACTTAACTTGCCAAGTAAGTATTAAAAAGGTGCATTAATTAAGAATTCTTGTGAATAAACTGGCAACTTAATCACATAAGCAAATGTAGGAGGCACACAAATCATTGTTGAGGAGGTGATTTGAGACAAGGTAACAATCTTTCTCAATATTCTTAGTGCGCTTGTGAGAGAGAGGGTTGACAGCGATATAGATCGCTGCCTAATTGTCACGATAAAGAGTTGTAGGTGCGGACGGAGTTGCGTCCAAGTTGAGTAGAAGAGATCGAAGCCACAACAATTAAGGATTGAGAAACAGTGTGCTGCTTCTTTGACTTCCCAGAGATCAGGCTATTCCCAAGGAAAACGACATATCTCATGGTAGATCGTTGTGTCATAAGGCAACTGGCCTAATCTGAATCACTGTCGGTCGATAATTAAAGGTTGTTGGACAATAAAAGAACAATGCCTTGTCCAGGAGATCCTTTTACATATTTAAACGGCATGAGGAGCTGCATCTATGCGTGGGATCGGATCGGGGGGCACTGTATGAATTAGCTACGAACCTGCATCCAAACCGAGGAGGAATTGATGTCTTTTCTCTGTTTCTTTCATCTACTTATATTCCTTTACCACTTCGCATCGATAGGTGGGGTAATGGACTATGCGCCTCCATCTCTTGCAAGAGAGTCTTCAACTACGTAAAGTATTTCTTCATGATTTCGCTGCCCTTGGGTCAGATTTGAGAGTTCCTTTTTATTTTTTTAATCTTGTAGAGTTGAGAAGTATTATTCTATCCATACCACTCACACGATTCATTCCACAAGTTGTAGGCGAATCCATACTTGTACCAGGGAAGTCATTCTTTTGTTATAGTAGAAGTTTAACAGTTGTATGTTATAGCGGTGACAATTTTCCATTGATGAATGCTGTTTTGCCCTTTGCAAACGATGTTGTCGCTACGAAGTGTTTCCAAGCGACAAAGTTACCCCCTGCAAATAGATAGATTGGGGATGAATATGAGACGAGGGTGGTCCGTAGGGTGTAGAACCTATGAGTCCAACATAAATTGGAGCTGGCTGCTTCCACCTCTAGTTCCTCCTCCTCCATGAGATTCAGAAATTCGCGTTCTTTGACTTTTTTGTTCTTTTTTTTGGGGGGGGGGGCTGGCCCTCCTCCCTTTTCTGGGTCGTGCGGTCTCAGCCTTGTGTCGGTCGTCGCTCCCCTGTTTGCACGCCTATGTCGATCAGTGGCCTATTGCTGGTTATCAACTCCCTACTGTCGATGCCATTGTCTAGGTCGAGCGGGCTCGTCGGTCTCTTGGTCGTGCGCCTATGCCAGTCGGTGGCCCGTTGCTAGTCGTCAGTACACTGCTATCGACGTTGCAGTGTGCTTATGTCGGTCAGTGGCCTATCACTGGTCGTCGGCACCCAACTGTTGACCCCAATATCCGGGGTCGCACGGTCTCAGCATTGTGCTGGTCGTCGGTTTCTTGGTCGCACGCTTATGCCGGCCAGTGACCAATCGCTGGTCGTCGATATCCTACCGTTGATGCCAATCTCAGTTGCTAGTCTGCTTTTTCTTTTTTCTTTTTCATTACCGGCGGGAGAGGGAGTACATCGACAAACAATCACTGGTATTGATATCACCAGACTGGAATATGCTCTAATAACATATATATATAAACAAATACTCTTATCCATCAATCGTAGTATCACTGTACAGCATATATATATATATTATAAAAATTTAAAAATAATCTGCTAAATTAATATTATCAATCCATTCAATTTATATTTAAAAAATTCACTAAATGTATATAAAAATACTTAATAAATATTATGAAATATATGGTTAATTAATTCGTACAAATCATGTCTAATGGCTTGAAATTATTGCCTGCCTAATTTAGTAGGGCGTGCGTACATGCACATTTGTCGCATCAAACAAATTGCATTCATGATGCCAAGCGACCCAAAAGTTTGCAGAATATAATTGGCTAATTTTAAATGAAACCCGACTGGTTTTTTTTTTTTTTTTTATGCCCCATTTCGTACTACAAGGTGCATATACTTTGTCTCTAGAAAGATTCTATGATGACTTTGATTTTAGATAAAGTAGACTTACTTTATGCCATGTGCTTATATATATATATATATATTTGTTTGAAAATTATTTTACGCAATTGCTATAAATATCTACTTCGTCGAAAAACAAACCGAATGCAAGAATTAAAATCAAATTACATCATACAAATTTTCCAAATCTCATTTAAAACCAATGTGACTCAAATGGGACTTCGAGAATGTCGGTGACCGTGACAACGTGGGAGAGTCTGTCCGAAATGTAGTTGTGCATTTGTAAAGTTCTCGAGCAATGAAACTTCCCATTTGCCGACTAATGAACAGAAGAATCGCGTGTTAAAGGGGAACAATTTTCCAAGTATAAACGGTCCACACAAAGGAAGACGCTGAACGTAATCGACAATTGACTGTTGAATACACAAGCGCCGTACCAAAATGCCATCGCAGGATACACAGGCCCACGGTAAAATTGGATCCGTAAGACATTTAGCTCGCTGCTCTATTTAACAACCACTTCGGCTCGGCTATTACCCACTACCTTTCACTCACTCTCGCACTAAATTCCTTCACTTTCTCGCCGTCCAAACAGCCAGAGAGGAATCACCAGACCAACCAGGAAATGGCTTTTTCGAGCGCTGCTTTGAGAACCATCTCTTGTTCTGTGAAAGTAGCCAGCCCAGCTAGGTCACAGGGCGCTATTGTAGCCACCAGAATAGGATTGCCTTTAAAGCTCGTAAGCCGATTGATCAACCAAAATCCAAGACTCTTCTCAAAAGGTTCGAGCTTTGACAGCTTCTCTGTACCCAAAAGATCTTTTTCTTGCAAGAGCCAAGCCACCCCATCTGATGAATCCAGACCCAGTAAGTGATCTCTCTGTTTTTCACACTCAATAAAAGGAATTTTTGAGACGATTATCTAGTGACCCAGTTTGGTTTTTTTCTTTCTTTTTTTTTTTTGTGTATATGTGGCTAATTTTTTTGCAGCCAAAGTTCAAGAGCTGAGTGTGTATGAGATCAATGAGAGAGATCGTGAAAGCCCTGCTTACCTCCGGTTGAGCCAGAAACCTGTTAATTCTCTTGGTGATCTTGTGCCTTTCAGTAACAAAGTAAGTTTTGAGCTTTTTGTTTCCTGATTTGTGTTTGTTTCCTGCAAAAATCTCCCATGTTTTGTCATGCTGGCGTCTGATCCTCTGCTTTTTACCATATTCCCAGTCAAATTTCTGGTGCTAACTTCCTTTTCCCAGGAAAAGTTTTAGGATAGAGCAGTTTAGAACCTCATTTCTTGGCAAAAGTGTTTTTTATTGAATTAATTCCCACTCATTTCAGAAAGGGGAAAAAAGAAAAACTACAGTTTGGGCAAATTTTTTCAACTCTCTAGTGATTTGCTTAGTTTAATTGCAAAGGTAAACGCTAAGCCAACTACTAATAAAAATATATATATATTTACTTGACATTGTGTTGATATGGCTAAAGAAAAGGTTCGTTCATTAAGATCAAGTATACAACACTCTGAAACATCATGAATTTATGTGATACTAATGTTATTGAGGTTATCAATCCTAATACGAACTTTCTTTCCGTTCATGGGTATATAACAATTGCATAATCAGATTTCATCTTAAGCAATGCATTAATTTCTGAGTGTTAACATCCTTTTCTCACAACATTGAACTAGAGGATTTTCTTGCCTCCATAATGTTTTACGATGTTTGAGCCATTTCCCTTAATTTTGGCCCACAATTTAAGGGACTGATGAGTTAACAGGCTATGGGTCTGGAGTATACCCACCAAAAAAGAAAAAGAAGAAAAAAGAAAAAAAAAAGTGTATTTTGAATTATGTTTAGGTTGTTTTGGACAATTATGCAAGAACAGTTTTAAATGAAATTGGTTTCTTTGTACCCTCAAAATTGTTCTTTCTATTGTGGTATAAATGCAGCATCCATCTGCTCCTGCGAAGAAAGGTCAAATGTTTTTAGCTCTTTTAATTTTTGGTGGGAAAATTGTAACATCTCGATTACCGCTATTGCAGCTTTACAGTGGAGACCTGCAAAAGCGACTTGGAATAACAGCAGGAATATGCGTCCTGATCCAACACAAAGCAGAGAAAAAGGGCGATCGCTATGAAGCCATATACAGCTTTTATTTCGGTGACCATGGTCACATATCGGTGCAAGGCTCATATTTGACCTATGAGGACTCGTATCTCGCTGTGACCGGTGGATCAGGCATATTTGAAGGGGTGTATGGTCAGGTTAAGCTGCAGCAAATTGTGTTCCCTTTCAAGCTTTTCTACACTTTCTACCTGAAAGGCATTAAGGACCTGCCTGAGGAGCTACTTGGGAAGCCGGTTGAGCCACATCCTGCTGTCGAGCCAAGCCCGGCGGCCAAGGCTTGTGAGCCACATGCCGTTGTTACTAATTTCACTGATTAGTCTTTAATCCTCATTCGGCTGTAATGACCGCGAGACATGATCAGAAGTTGCATTAATGATATGAAGTTGCATTAATGATATGGTGAAGGTGGTAGACTGGAGTTTTAATCATTAGAAGCCAACCATATTATGTTGCTTTTATTTTAATTCGTCAATCGGTTTAGATTTCAAGGAAGGCATGCTGGGCATTTGATACAAAGTGACTGGCAACATATGATCTCTTTTTGCTTCTTGTTTTAATCGATTGCTTGTTCATTGCAAGTCTATTAATATGATTCTGGGTATTTAATCAGATTAGAAAAGTGTGACAGACGGAATTGCTCAAAAATGTTTGTTTGATCACTATATCAAAAACAGCTCTTTACTTCACTGTACGTGTGTGAAGGTGAAAGTTAGCACGGCCAATGATCTCTGCGGAGGAAACAAATAATCAAGACTTTGATAGGAACCTGAGATGATCATCATTGCAACACCAATTCTTTTCTGGTTGAATTTCAGATCATGTCAATCATAATTGTGAAGAACAAGTCTAATAACTATCTAAATTTGTTAAAAAAATTGAATTAACTTGAATTCCAATTTGTTGGTTCATTCAATTCCATTTTCATTTGAGGTTTGAAACATTAACAATAATTTTTGAATTGTTCTAATTATAACTCAAATTTAGTAGATGATAAATTATAACATTATAATTTGATTTTGAACTCAATTATATAATTATTTGTTGATATTTTGGATTAAATAAATAAAATTTAGATAGAAAGGAAAAAATAGATGGTGAGATCTGACTCTCATGTTGTATGTGATAAACCCCTCAACTTAACAAAAACGAAGAAATGTTGCTCTTGTTGATCAATTAGAGTACGGTGTTGTTTTGAATGAATTGACAAATTTAAAGGGGCAATTCGCAAGTTTTTGACAAATAATGTTTTGTTAATCTACATTTACAGCAAAATGATCACGTGGGCAACTGGGTCTTATGCGGTCCCCGCTCCCACTAGGCGGGGGCGTGGAGACGAGATGCAAATCCATCGGTAATAAATATATATTTATTTAAGGATTGGGCCGGGTACGCGGTTCGGCCCAATAAATCTGGAAAAACCCACAGTACCAACATTCTTTGACTTCTAGAATTTTGATTTTCACCATTCAACTAACAATTTTCTATTTTTACGAACACAAAAAATCAAATTTCTAATTTTGACTCTGTTTCTTTTGTTTTGTTGTATTGAATTAAATAAAATTATGAAAACGGAAATAACTATAAATATGGTCTTTTCAAGTTTGATCAGTAACTAATAATCTTGCTAACCCCTGATAAACCTGAATTTTATTTTTTTTATAAGAAAAATATAATACATATATTAATTGTTATATTTATAAAATAAAATTAAGATATTATTTTTATTTAATTTTTAATAAAAAATTTATTACCGAATATTATTAAATTTAAATAAATTTTTTATATTTAATTTTATTATTAAAAATTTTAAATTTGATAATTATTTTTTTTAAAAAAATTAATTTAAATATATATATAAATATTAAATTATTAATTAATTTATTACTCGAAACCATGAATATCGATTTTAAATTAAAACCCAGTGTTGGGAATCTAAATCATCAATTAATTAACACTTAATTACTCTTCGAGAAGCCCCAAACCATATAAAGATTTAAAACCAACAACACACACACGGGAACTTCGTAAATCACAAAAAGGCCAGACCCAAATCTCCTATGCTCAGCTTCTCCGATGGCCTAGCAGTAGCAACAAATCTCATGCAGTCGCCCCAATGGTCCCTGTCCAATCCTCCAAGCTCTGTCTCCCTCCATCCCTTCCGCAAACCACGTCAATTCTCTTTGAACCAAACTCCAACTCTTTAGCCCTTATGCACTGTGATTCTTCCATCTCCCTCTTTCCTTCCTTTTCCTTTCCTTCCTCCTCACTCTCTTCTCCCCCAATCAGAGCCCAAACCCTAATCCCTTCTCCCTCCTCTTCTTCTTCTTTTCTTCTCCTCCGAGACCACCAAAAATCTGACCCCACTGTACTCTTTCTTGCTACCGGCCCACACATGGGTGGGTCCCAGATTCTCTTCAGGTTCTATATCCTCCAAAGAAACAATCTTTTTACAAGGGCTCAGGTTGTTTGCAACCAAAAGGGTCTTGGTTTCGATTCAAAGTTGGGTGTTTTGGTGGATGTGAATCATGGGGTTTCTATAAAGATTGTTGGGTCTGTTAATTTCTTTGTGATGTACTCTGTTTCAAGCAAGAAAGTTTGGGTCTTTGCGGTAAAACTGATTGATGATGGCGACAGTGATGTGGTCAAGCTGATGAGGTGCGCCGTGATTGAGTGCTGCGTGCCAGTTTGGTCTATGAGTGTTTCTTTTGGTTTCTTGATTCTTGGGGAAGATAATGGGGTCAGAGTTTTTGATTTGAGGCAGCTGGTGAAAGGTAAGGCTAAGAAAGTCAAGAGCTTAAATTCGAGTGGGAATTTGGATTTGAATCAGAAATTCGAGGCTAAAGGATTGAGACTGCCAAATGGGGTTTTTGGGAATGATAATCTTGGTCGTTCGACCTTGGAGACGGCTTTCAATGATGCCTTGGATGGGAAGAGCGATAAGCATTGTTTTTCTGGTATGATGCCTGTTACTTTTGGGTTGTGTATACTCTAACAATGTGCTAATCTTGATTGTTGAGAGTTGTCTATAGCTTTTTATCATAGAATTTAGTAATTGACCTGGTGCTACAAGAACACTGACTGAACACTGAAATGATCCTTCTCCAAATACATTGTATTAAAGAAGATCTGGAATGACATATAAATGGCATTGAAAAAATTAGAACGTACGCCACCATGCCACCTCTCACAGAACCAAAATTCTCCCACAAATCCTTGCATTGGGTTTAATTGCATTCTTGCTGCTGTTCAAGGGCTTGGCGATTAAGTACATTTGCTGATTTAGTATCCACTTTCACTGCAGCATATTTGTGTCATCATATGGTTTTCCCACTATGACAACAAATCCTTTTTGCTTCCTTTTACATGTGACGAAATCTCATGAATATAATATTGCTCCCTTCATTTGCAATTTGCTCTGACAGATCTTCTTAAGGAATTTCTTTTGACCAGAAAATGGGTGCAACTCATATTAAGCTACTGAGGTGCTGTCCTTTGCTTTAATTCATAAGGACGCCTCTAGATGGTAAATTTACTGGTTATTAGATGAGTATCTTTGATTTAAGGATCTCTAGCCAGTGAAGGTTGTTTGGTCTTTTTTTTTATGTGTGCTAGTTTTTTTACAAGATTATCTGTGGCATTTGCACCATCATATTTAGGTATTTCTATAAGTTAACTAGTAGTACTTTCCATTTCATTAATGGAACCAATGGCTTTTGGAGATGATTGTGCATTTAAACTTGCAGTAAAGGAGAAGTCTGTTAGATGCAGACAAGACTCATTTGAAGGGGGCGAATGTCATGTGGCTTTTAAGAGCAAGGAGGTCAAAGGCCTAAAGGCTACTACTGTGAAGGCAATATCCATCCAGGAACTGTCCCTGAGAAAGTTTGTAATTCTGGATTCTAATGGTGATGTACATGTCTTACGGATTTCTAAGATTTTTGGCAGATCAGACATTCTCTCTCAGATGACACAATTGCCACACAGTATGAAAGTGCAAAAGCTGGCTGTTGTTCCTGATGTTGCCTCAGGTTCAAGTATGTGCAGCTTAATTTCTTGTTTCAAAATTTATGGTTATTTACACATTAAAAGGGGCATCGTTTAACGAAAGTGTTTGTGGGATCTTCAAAAGTGTGATCAACTGGTGACTTATGTTGTGCAAGATGGGAGTCCAATCTATACCTTTGGCATTCTTGCATCATTCAGTGGGGAAAATGGAAGTCAAGTTTGATTGAAGACAAAAATGAAAGTTATATAAAAATAATGAGATTACATTTTTCATTTGTCAATTCCTTGCAAAACTGAAGGAACTCCTATCAATTTTCAGATACGCAAATATTTTGGGTGTCAGATGGCTTCCATTCTGTGCACGTTTTGAATGTATGTGACGTTGATGATGGTGTTGACAAAAAAGAGGATGGCGAAAATTGGGAAAAATTAACAGATATCTCAGGTTTTCTTTATCCTTGAGTTGCCAATTTAAGTTTTTTTAATTATGACTTGCAAATTATTGTCAGTTGGTTAAAATTTGGAGAAAACTTGCTGACATTCCCTTATTATACTAGGCTTGCAGCAGAAAATTCCTTCTGATAAATTACTGTGCACTAATTGTTTGCTTTGAAGTTTTAATGATTTTTGGTTTCTCCATTTCTATTAAAATTTACATTTGTGTCATGAATTTAAGATTTCTTTCATTTCAATCCTTTTTCTTACTTTTAATGCTGAAGCCATCTAAAATAATCAAGTTTTCCCTGCTAGTTGTTAAAGCAATTTTTACAGGTGAAAAGGTAAAAGACCTCAAACCTTTGGCTGCAAGCAGCATTTTGATCCTTGGACAAGGTAATATTTTGTCTTGCATCATCTACTAGTTCCATATTGGGGCATATTGACGTGTTAAGGTAAAAAGATAATAATAGAAAATTGAAAAATATCCTAGCTTTAGAGAGGCATTTGCGTTTTCTGCTTCCAGCAAGAAGCTTCAGAGGGAATGGTAATTGCCTCAGTTCTGTTGTTGATACTAGACGGCTGCCTCATGTAACAAGCATAAGACAAAAAACAAAAAACAAGGAAAAAAACAAAAACAATGACCTAACAATATCTGACCTAACATGAAGTCCAAAATCTACTTCTTACGGCATGGTATTTGATCACTCTTGTTCCTTGATGACCTAACACAGAGGAACCTCTGTGTGTATTATGAACAATTGTGCGATGTTGGGTTGTCCAAACTACATATTTAGATAAGGGTACATATTAACAAAAATAGTTATCTTACTAAATTGAACTGGATGTCTTCATCTTGGTCTAGGCTGCCATTGCAAAGTAAACATATTTTCTCTTTTCCTCCATTTCACTGAATCTGGAAGAATTCTGGCTGTGTTATCCCTCTTAAGCAGGAACTTTATATGCATATGCAATTTCTTGAAGTTACTTGGAAGTTATCCCTTTTAGCGGTAAGTATTTGAGGTTTGTATGTTTTCTCTGATATAAATCTGTCTTTGTTGCTTGTGCGCTCTAATATGAACCAAATATTTTTATAGGAAGTCTATGTTCCAGGTCGTATTACTTGATTATCAATGTCAGTTTGGCTGGGTTCTTGGATCATTGTTCTTGAATGGTAGGTACTTTTGAATTAGTCATTGAAATGTGTCCTTGTTTGTTTAAATATTCAATTTGTTACTGCCACTACATGATCTAACTCTCAATATAATCTGAATTTCTGTTTGCCACCAGGCCATCTCTCTGATTTCCCATGGTTTCTTTGTTCTATATTTTGCTGATTTAATGAGCTGCAATTGTTTCATATTCAACTCTCCATACATTCTGGAGAATACTGAGCTCTTGAAGGTAATCTCTATTCTTCATTGTCTTGTTTGCGTTATTAAATACATCCAGCAATTCAAGTTTGAAGGGATATAAAATTGCAAATTGTTCAAATTTTCCAAAACACTAAAAAGTTTGGCATTGCAAGCTGGAACATTTTAGGTGGTTAGAGTTTTATTTTGAGCCTGAGAATTTTAGGACTTGAAATTTCATTCAAAAATAAAATGCCTCAACAAACAACATTTTTAGTGTGCTGAAAATTAAAATTTAAATGCGTTTTTAGAGATCATGGCTCAAGTCACAAGACCCATACTCATTTAAATTCCACAGCCATCCAATGCAGGAATGTGGAGTACCAGAAATGCTCTAATTTTTGGTTAATGTTTTTAATTGCTTATAGAGGCTGCATGTGTTCAACATTAAGATAACCCAAAAAGAGTAATCATAAGATATCTTGATTGCCAGACAGCTAAATGAGAATATATTATTTCTAGATTTTGGCTCATGTGAAGTCCACAAATAGTTCAGTTTTTATTTAATTCAGTGATTGAGCTGATCTCTTCTTTGAAAGCTCTTTTTTGGTTCCCATCACTGTCCTAGGCCAAATGAGATTTTTTAAGGGAATATACAAAAAGAAGCGTTTTAAATTTTTATAACTTTTTTTAATTGGATCTTTAATCTTTTTGTATTTTCATTTAAATTTTATATTTTTAAAATTCTTTTGAAATTGGTTTTATTTTGGATAAAAAGATAATCAAATCGTTAATAATTTTTATTTAATTAATATACAATTTTTAATAATTTTAACTCCTTTTCGATAAAAAATAATTAATTTAAAATAAATTTAAAAAATATAAAATTTAAATAAAAATAAAAAAAAGTTTAGACTTAATTATAAAAATTTATAAACGTTTAAGATAAATTTTTTATATATCTTTTTTTTTCAAATATAGATTCTTTCTATTTTGCAATTTCTGTACCTAATTCTTCTAAGCATTTTCTCTTTTAGTGGTCATGCACATGTGATTTGTTAGTACATTCGAACATCTAAAGCATTTCTGCTCTAATGTTCTGCATTTTACTTGTTTTTATCTTTTTTAACCCGTTATGGGAGAGGGGGTGATATTATGTCAATTGCATCCGTTGTTGACTTAATTTGGGTCGCTTGCCATTTTCGTCTGAATCTCAAAATAGAAGTACGAAGAATTCACTCTCTTCTACTTCCCTTTTAAAGGTGAAATCAGAACATATTGGATGCTTGCCATGGAGTTTTGAGTCTTGGAATTTCAAGTCTTCTGCTCTGCTGCATGGCCAATTTCCATGAGTTGGATATTACCGTCTGGACAGTGATTTGACTGGTACACTTCTGTGGAGTTTGCGCGATGCCTTGCATTGTTGACCAAAGACCAAAACCAGCAATTAATCAGTGGTCAGCAAGCAATGAGAGTTCGGGTTGCTATTCTGTTGCACGGATGGAATATGCTTAGTCGATGACTAATATGGGTTGGTTGCCCGCAGAAACACATAATTCAACTTGTGCTTGTCATTTTCTTTCCTGTCTTTTCTTGTTCAGGCCTGTGAGTCTGGTACTCTTTTGGTTTGTTTCTGGATAAATCTAATGCCTAGTAACTAGTTTCTCGCGATGAGTGTTGGGTGGTAATCGAGTAGTTGGAATTTACACATACTAGTGATCTCTCAGTACCTTATCTAGATTGGTGGTCATACTCATGCTTTATGACAAGTCATAAAAGTTGTACCAGGCTTGCTACTTACGGGCTAGGCAGGCCACGGAAAGAATGACTTCGCAGGCCCCATGAAAAACATGTACAGGTCCATTAGGCAGGCACGCAGTACCGTGTTGGGTGCAAAATGATCAATCAAACAATCAAGTTTTCTGAGAAAGGTAGGAATTATCTTGCATAAAAGCAAGAAGCTCTGGCACACGACTGGGCCCACGTCGGTGCGAGCTTCTGCCAGTCTGAGATAGAAGGTAAGAGAAGTGACATAGAAGCAATGGGGTAGAACGCATCTCCTTCTGCGGTAACTTTACAGATTAAATGAAGCAAAAGGGCCGCAGAAAACTACTGGTGACCCCGGTAGGACGCCATCCCTACCAGTGAGACCTACGTTGCATGCACATCAGACAAAAAAAATTATATATATGATGAGCTCAGGGATAGGGGGCCCTCCTGCTGCCCCAATATCAAGACCACTAGCTTTCACTCATTTTCAAGAAGTTGGTGACAAGTACGTGACATGGACCTGCACATGGACCTTCACATGGAGAAGCTTACGCAGAACCACAAAGGCTAATCCGCATATGGGCCTCACTTATTCTCAACCCTTTTTGCTCTCTCAATCCAAAACAAGCGACCCACCTCTGAAAACAACCCAACAGTCGTATGTAGCTAGTTATGTACAACAAAACCAACTTGCAAGTCCATGCCAGAGACTGGCACAGCCTTTGTGCATGATTGGAGCCCCGCCACATTCCACAAATCTCAATCACATTAGTTAAAATTCGAAAGTCAAAAGGATAGAAAATTTACTTGACTTCTAGAATGCATTTAATGATTAATTGGTGTGCCGCTTAACTGTGTAAATCTCTAAATACCTCAAATACCACGTTATGCCTAAAGGGGCATAGAGCTTAAGTTCTCTGACTCGTCCGTGCCTTAGATCTCCGGAAATGGGGTTTAACATTTTAAGTTTCATTTTCCTTGGGTCCAAGTCCAACATTTAAGTTTAATTTTGAGTGATCTCAAGTTCACATGGGCAGTGTACCATGACGGTCGTTAAAGGAGAGATTACCTCATAAAGTGAAAAAAGCATCCAAATGATCCAAGTAAACACTCTAACTTGGTTTGACTTTTCAAATCTTGATTATGAAGTTTGCGATTCAGCTCTTAATCAAACAGGACACCATAACACTAGTTTCCATCCTCTAAAAGCTTGAAATCTGTATGCTTTCGCTTTTTGTCTCGATGCAACAATGGGGTTTGAGATGCTAAGAATACTCGTTATTTTTTTGTCTGGTTCACAATTCTCTTACAAAATGGAAAGATATAATTTCGTTGAAATGTTCTCGAGTGAATGGCAATGGATCTAACAAATAAAATTGTACCGTACCCACAAAAACATGGTCACGGAGAAACTTTTTTGTAAGTTCCAACTTTATTTATCGAGTACAGAGCAAGACAAGCTTTATTGAAGAATGTCTCGATTCTGAAACCAAGTAGAGGGGCGAGTTTCCAGTTATTTGATTTATCCTCCCAAAGTTTTGGAAGTATTTGAATCTCGTGATCCGAAGTTGGAGTGGCGTGTCTCCAAGGCAATGCTCCAAACCCCCAATAATTTAAGGTTTTAGATCTTTGGGACATGCTCGCTATTATTGGTTCCATATCAAGTTGCTTGATGCGCACAAGGACGGATTTGGAGGGGAACTGATGTTCCCTCCGCCCCCCCCCTCCCTCCTCCTAAATTTTTGCAATGCCTCCCACTCTTTCAAAATGCCCCACCACACGTCCTTTTTGTCTCTACTTTCTCTTAAAATTATTTTCATAACTTTTTCTTACTCCCAATTTCATCAATTTTTGGTCCGTACTTCTTTTAAAAATATTCTAATCTTTTTTATTTATAAAATTTCTTCCGCTATTGTTTATAACAAGCAAAAACTTATTCAATTTGCTCAATATTGTCATCTAAATTTTCTTTTATAAAATTTATGAGATTTAGTAATAAAATTAGAATTATATTATAGATATTCTTGTAGATACTAAATTTTTAAATTTAAAAATATTGTTAATTTTTCACGTGAGATAATAAAACATATTATATATGCAAGTATATATACTTTTAAAATTAGTGTGATTTTAATGATTGTAATAACTACAATAAAAAAAAATTACGATGCAATTGCAAATAATTATATGGTTATTAATATTGCAAAGTGTGCAAATAATTTTTTTCGATTGTGTGTTTGTGCGTGTGTGTATTATTTATTTATTTATTATATATGTACATATAATTTCTCCGCCAATATATATATATATATATTATGGATCCATGTATGGTTGCGCACGTGCATCACATTATACATATCAATATTCAAACAAGACTCCTCACACCCTAGTTGGATTTCTATAAACGTGGATTAATTCACATTTTATAACCAAGAAAATGAAAGATGGCACAATTAATTCAAACTCTTAACTGTTTGGTCATAAATAAACATCAAATAATGAAGATATGTATCAAATTAATCGTGTCTGTGTAACGGTGATCGAAAATTTTAACATTTTGATACTTCGTTTTACCAATAGCCGTAAGTCTCCCCACAATCATTTAATCAAAAACCGATATCCATAGCAAGACTAACTGAAAATTTTACAGAGTATTTCCTTCTAGCATGATCCTAAGAATCAAACCGCTTATCAATAAGGCTGAGAATACACTCAATTACCCATGAACCGAGCTTAGGTCATACAAACTTGGATATTATCTGAGAAGATCATTCAATCCAAATATTTCTGCTAAAAAAGTTCCTGGAATCGGTTCAGCATTGATCCCTGACATAAACAATCGTACCCGTAGCATTTATAGAAACCATTGAAACTTTAACGTCAACCTCAATTCAAGCAATTGAACAAAATAGCGACCCACCAAATTGAGGTACGTAAACACTGGTACAATAATTGGCAGCTAATGACAAAACACACACTCGCGAATATTTCCATCGCCCTGCATTATTGCAATCTGACTGCTGATATAAAAAAGGCAAAGGGTAAAGAAAAAGTTATTATAACATGAGAACAGAAGGTCAGTACGGTTCTCGAAATGTCATATATCGAATGCAGCAAAAACAATTTCATTACTATATAGTAATGATTCGCCAAATATTTGAATTTCCAACAATTGATGCTAACAAGGGTTTTTTTAACCCTTTGTGGGTAAAAGCTTTTTGTTTGTTCGTTTGATGATTGAGGAATTGTGCAGCGGAAGGGGAGTCAGGGTTGGAGTCTAAAATTGTTTGTTTGTCCAGAGCAAGAACTTTATATGGGTATTGCTTTTTTGGGCAGAGAAACTACGAGCCAGGGGCACTTTGAATCTTGTCAAATACCCCATTCTGCGGCACCAGTTTGGTGTATATAATATTGCATGGTATGGCAGCGGCTGCTTAAAGGCTAAAAGAATCAAATATTACGTGAGATGTATATATATATATATAAAGAACGAGATTTCAAATTTGAAACCAACTTAACCGTTTGAGTAGGTAGGATATTGCTAATTTAAAAATGCATGAAAGAGGTCAACCTCAGTTGGAGTATATATTATAATATCAATGTAACAATTGAGGTATTCTTTAATCAAACTAAGAATAAACTTCTCTTAAAAGAGACTGACCTTCCTTTTAGCAAAATATGCCATCAATCTCTTTGCGGTGGGTTTAATGGCGGCCCGACCTATAAGGCTCGTAATGCATACAACCCCACAATGCTGAAGGGCTTTGAAATGAAGTTAGATCGTCTCATGGATTATTTGACTGGGTCAGTTTAATTTATAAGTAAAAGTTTATTTATGAGCCCCGTCAATCTTTGAATAAACCGATAACCAATGTCACCAAAGTGGAATGAATGTGCCTAAAAATATTTCCAATCCTAGCTAAGAGGCAGACTGCTTTAAAACCAAGAATCTGGATTCTGAAACACTTGGACTTAAATGTTGCTGCCTAGCTGGCATCATCCGCCACCGTGGGAAGAAGTAAAACCGCAACATTTTCACACACCTATAAAAGCAACATTAAAGAAAGAAAATCACAGAACTCATTTTCATTAACTTCCAGGATGGAACAGTCTCCATATGGTTCTCGACGGCGAGAGGAGCCAGACTTGAGTATGAGAGAATGGGCCATGAGGGCTCAAATCAGCCGCGAGAACACTAAGTCAAGAAGGTTTTCAGGTTCTCATATCAGAAGCTTTAGAGAAGAGGCAAGGTCTTTTAGATCAAGTGTCACCATTTCTAGCACTGCCTCTTCTCCTGGCTACACCCTAAGAGGTCCCTTTTAGATCTCTTTCCGTGCTTCCCTTTGTTACTTTAATCGACTTTTTCCACGCTGAACTAAGATTTTCCCTTGAATTATTTGCAGAAGAGATTGACCCATCAACTTACTCTTTCACCACTGCACTTAAAGGTAAAACTTCAATCTTAGCTGCCACCCAAAAGGTTAAATGTTTAAACCTTATAATTGAAATTAGCAATTGGGTAGTTATTTTATTTATTTATTTATTTATTTTGTCAATGCAGCATTGCAAGCAAGGTCAGTGTATAACAGTTGGGAGTGCTTGTCACCAGATGGGTTTGCCTTACATTCCAAGTGGAATGAAGCAGAGAAGTATATAAGCAACCCATATTCAGGAGAGGTACCAATGGAATGTCTATCAGCAAAAACGCTCAGTGGGAAATCGTTTCGCAGCCTAACTACTAGAATTACAATGTCTGCCCCTCTTGTTTACCCATCCAACATCAGGCCACAAGTCCAAGCCAAGCCTGCTTTGGCTAGTACTAAGCAAGATCCTAGTTCTCATCTTCCCATTAAAGGTAGTTTCACAATTACTTAACTTCTCGTCTTTCTTTTGTTTTTTTTTTTTTTTCTTAAATTAATTGCGTGATCAATTTTGGCTTGGAATTTTCCTTTTTATGTTTGTTTTATAAGAAGAGAACAAAACAGAAGGGATGACTAGAGATGTAGGGACTCAGAGCACACCACCTGAACTTAGCTCATGCAGTCTTAGCCCAGCTTCAACGCCTTCAATTATGGAGAGAGCATTAAAAAGATGCGAAACAGAAGGTGGAGACTCACCTAATTCTAATAATTCAAAGTTGAAATCTGAAGACAAGGTACGTTACTCTCAGCAATTTCCGCTTTTACATATGTGTTCTCAAAGGAAAGACTTTCTTTTCAAAAGGGAATATTTGGAGTATCACAAACTTGAGTGATCTCCTTGTCAATGTCCCGTTAGGCTACAAGGTCATATGGCTGCAGTCCACAACTTGTCCAACACCACCTTTATTTTAACTCTCTTCTCTCCAAAGTCCAACTCAAAAGAAGAAGATTTTCTTGTCAATCAAGTCCCAGGAACTTTTTTTTTTTTTTTTTTGCTTAATTAAATTCTGTCTCAATAAGGCAGTTTCGAATACAAAAATTCTCGACTTCCAAAAATTCCTATATTTCTTGTGTTGGGGGAGGAGAATATCTACTACTCGTGAAACAAAATAGCGAACCTGGTAGACGGCCATGCATGGAAATCGGGAAATATAATACGCTGTTCTACGCTCTCTGCTTTCCAGAAAATCATTGATTTGAAACTTAGAAAGTTGTACCTAGTACTTGGATGATGTTGGCCAGAAAAACAAAGCAGAGACCCAAATCCTGCTGTCTATTTGTTTATTTATTTCTTAAAAAAATTATTGTTGAGGCTGTCTGTATGTCTCTCATTGACATTTAGCTGCCAATGGCCAAACCCAATTGCATGATTGTCGAGATCGCACAATTAGGATGCTCTGAACGATAGGATACAATTAGATTGTGCCAGCCCCAGTAAGTTTCAGGGCTTAGTAATGGTTTAATTGGTCACTTTGCCTGGCATGTGTACTAGAGCACCTATGCTCCAAACGAATTAAAAGTTGTGAGTGCAGTTTCACAAATAATTCTACAGTGTGCCCATTCATTGCGGGGGAACTAATAACAATCGTGCATGGATTCATATGGCCCAGTGTGGACAGCTAGCTGCAGATGCTACCATCCGCACTCTACTCCATTCTAGCCCTAACAGACCAACTCTTTAAACACTAAGAGTTGTTCTTATCTTGGATGTTCAGAAATATCTTTTGCAAAAACAAAGGCAGTCTAGCTCTTCTCCTCTCACGCTGGGGGCATGTTCAAAGGTTAACCCAGTTTGGGAATTCAAAGAAAGTGGCAAAATTAAGTAATTCGAAAAAGCCATCAACTTTTCCTATCCCTTTCTCTGTTCCTTTTTTTTTTTTTTTAAATCATTGATGGGCTCTTTTTGTGTTTTTTCCTTTGTTTTATTTGGTGGCACTGAAGATGCTTCAATCTTTCTCCTCTGTTTCAAATCGCCTTATTCTGGATACTTTGGTTTTATCATTGAAAATGGCACATCACTGCCGGTCTCACTTGCTTTTCGTTCTTTTTGGAAATAACAGCCAGGTGTTTCAGGCTTATCATGAAAATTATGGTACAGGGTCATCATGAAAATTATCGTATAGGGTAATCATGCATCGTGGTACCACCAAATACCAATTTGTAGAAGAGTGAAGCCATCCCCCCACTTGACCTTGAAGTTACATGGTTATAGTTAGCTCTGTGCCGGCGTCTACTTAGTCTTTGCAATCTTGAGATACTGTGTCGTGGTGCATTATAATTGCAAGGGTATCGAGCGTAGTCACATTAATGACGGCTATATTTTTAGTTCCTCAATTTAAAGTGACGCACTTGCAAAATTGAAAAAAGGAACGAGATGATGTTATGCTTTGAGATTCGAGAATTATGTCTTGTCATTGAATTGACAATAGCCGCCTAGTCTTCAACCATATTATTTCTTATTAATTGTTTTGTTACAGACTGCCCTTCGGACGCGGACTAAACACCCGATCATTACAATGTGGCATTAAACTTATGTTAACTTCTGTTTGGCAGTGGGGTCATGTGCGTGTCTGAGCTAGTCGCGTGACGTTTGCATGCAACTGAACTTAGATTTCATACTTTCATAGGTATCCATCGTATTAATCACTCTCACGTCTATTTGGAGGCGAACAGATGTTTGACAATTTGTTGTCCCCAAATGCAAAATTTCACATTTTGAAGCCCTCTCTCTCCCCTTGAGACAAGAGTTTAAAAAAGAAAATCATCAGAATGCCAAATCAAAAACCCACGAGCGAATGATGTGAACACTGGTCACGTGCAGGTTCAGGAGAAAGAAACAAGTGCGAAGGAAGAAACAACGAAACGAGAAGGAAATAAGCAGGAGGGAAAGAAAAAGGGTGATGGTCAGCAAACGTGGAGGTGGTGCAGCAGAAACAGCAGCAGCGGCCAAGGAGGGTGCTTGTCATGGATGAGGAAACGGCAGAGAGATAAAAACAAACCAGGAAAGAAGAATATCTTTCTTCTTAATCGTAAGGGATGCTAAAAAAGATTGACGCAGCTAGTCTGGGGACTCTCTCTCTCTCTCTCTCTCTCTCTCTCTCTCTCCCTCTGTGGTGAGGAATATTAGAGCGATCACGACGGAAAAGTGGCAAGATAAGCTGTCCCACGTTGTTTTGTTTTTCCTTTGTATTTTGCTGACATTTTATGAATATGGGGCTGACAGCTTTGGGTTCACGTGATTGCATTTGTTTGTGGCTTCGGCATGGAGAAGGTGCTCTCTCTCTCTCTCCCGCCTCCTTCCCCCCGGCCCCCAATGCATCTGCTACTCTTTTAATATCGTTCTTCATCTAGGGTTAGAGTTTATCGTTGGCGACGTGCATGGACAAGACAATTTGATTACTAAATGCTTTGCATGTAAGAAAAAAATTTCAAGTCCGGCAAAATTGATTGATTGCTTAGTGCCTGTTTGGATCCACCTTTTGCACCCGCTGCTGGCTCAACAACTGCAAAAATCGTTTGACCACCCCAAGTTTCCAGTTGATAGTCGCTCATCAGCCGCTGATTTTGAGAACCACCGATTATATAATTACGGAAGGACAGAAATATCCCTTAACTCTTTATTAATTTCCAAAACCCACCTCCCATGAATCTTTTTTCTCCTCAACCCTCCAATGCGATCATGCACAATGGCATCCAAATCACCGAGAGAGGCCCGACAGCATCTCGCTCTAAGTTAGAAGCCGGCCGTTCGGCAGTAACAGAACCTGGCACCGTTATGGGCGGCCGCTGGCGGCCCCGTCTTTGCAGAGTATTTGAATTTGGTTGCCGGCGGCAGAGAGAGAGAGAGGGGCACACGGTGTCAAGTCCGGTGGAGTCGTTTTCGGATTCAACGGTGGCCAAGGATGAACAATGGGTTTCCAGTTTTCTTGGGGATTTTAGGTTTGCCTTTGCAGTTAACAATACAATAAGCCTATCCCATGCATCCAATGATTATTGTTCAGATACTAGAGATACTCTTTCTGCGTTCAATGTGGCCAAGTCTTGATGCAAAGTGCAACATGCAACGTAAGTATATGAAACCGGGGTGGTTCTCAATTGTTAATTGTTATTGTCAGTGACAAGTTGAGGAACCTTATACAATATAAGGAAATTAATGAGAAACTAAATCTATACATCATCGTACAAAGCTATCACAAATGGGTGTTACAAAGAAAGCTAGAGTAAATGGCATGGTAGATAAGATTCAGATAATACCATCGAGCACTTCAGGAAGATGTTGCTCTGGCATTTAAGTTGGAAATAAGCTTCACTTCATATAGATTATCCTCTTTCTTTCCTGCAGCTTAACATAAACAATTGTGAAGGCCATGCTGGCCTCTAAAGACAGGAACGAATTTTTAGAGTCACGAAGGGCGAAACTTACCAAGTTCAGCTGTGATGTCTGGTCCAAAGAATGAAGCAAATTTTGCCTAAATCATTAGTTTGAAAAATCAGCATCCAGTCACCCTTTATAATTCCCAAAGACTATTTTCAGGCTCTACATAAAAGCACCGAACTGTTTACAAATATTACGCAAAGTGTACTTCAGCAAGATCATGGAGTCATTTACCTGTCTTCGTTCAAAATCCGACAACTGCAAAGCTTTTGCCTCAAATACTAGGACTAGACAGTATTTACCATCCTCTGTGACCTGGGACATTGCAACAAAGTGAAGAACATAAGATTACTAATGGAATATCAGTAATTCAAAGCCTTGACCAGAAACTGCTTTTAGAAGGCCAGGTTCTGTCCAGATTATTTCGCTAGCTTAGAAACACCCGGCAAGAGAAGGGGAGAAAATTTCATCCTAAATGATTCAAGATGGAGACACTTGGATCCTAGCAGTTGCATCTAATAATTGCACCATTCTAACAATCAGAAACTAATATGAAAAGAATGAAGTACATGTCAAATTTTCAAGACTCTGAGTTATCTAATGCCGAACACACTCAACTAATGGAAGATGTCTATACTTCAGGAATCAAAATGGTCACCATCTTCTGGTGAGCAAAGACCCAAATCATTGTAATAATGAACCAAGAGTTTGGCAGGAAACAACATTCTTTACCTTTTTCATAGTTCTGGAAAATGATAAAAATGTTCTAATTTAAAGTAACATACTTCTTCACGGATCATTTGTAGAACTGGTGCACTCCTCCGTGGAATTCCTCCACCCTGAAATGCAAGGCAGAGAAATTTTGTATTAAAGACAAAGCAATGATAAAGAATCTTCAATGATTCTATCTAAAGCACCGAATAAAGACAATGACACATTTTCTATAATTGTAAGTTCTTTAAAGCAATAAGAGGAAAAAACAATGAGTTAGTAAAAATAATAGAGCATGTGTTTTGAAGCAACTGATGGCAAACAAAACTATCCAATTTGATATAGCAATTTCTTGACATCAGTGCATGCCCTAACCATCACTAAGGGGGTGTTTTGTCAAATCTGGAATCTCTCAAATTTATTTAATAGTTGCACCAATTTTGCTAATTTGCATACAAGACACTTCAAACACTCAAATAGAGAACTTAACTCTAGTTTTATATCTTGTTGGTTCTAGTGAAAGCAGGGAGTCTTGTTAGAATTCTCATCACTAATTTTGCAAATTCACACACAGGGTATGCAGCATGTTAATTTTAATTTTTATTTTTTTCAAGAAGAAGCCTATAAACAATTATAGTTTTCATCCTTAAACCCTGTAACCTGATTAGTTCTATTTTCTTGACATCACAGCCAATCCAAGAAACAAGACCGGGTGACATTTATATGTACGTAACATACCTGACCATACTGAAAAATTCGTTTCAATGCCTCATCCAAATGTTGCTCGTCTCCATATCGATATCTTGTAACATCATTCCTGACCTAAGTTATAGGAAGTCATTTCATACACTAATCTCTTATCAGACATCAATGAGGTTCATTATTCTCCTACCAATAAAAGAAAGTTATCAGTATACATACCTGTTTAAGGATTGGAGTGGCACACATTTCCCTCAGTGTTTGAGCACTGGAATAAGTCAGGCATGGCACTGGCTTTAGTTCTGCATACTGCATGCCAGTCAAAAGGAAGTGAGCACACCTTCATGGCCAGAACCATATATAGCAATCATTGTAGCTCCCATGTTTTCAATAAAAGAGTACTTTTCCGTTCCAGAACTCAATTATCATCTGTTCAGACCAAAACCCAACCGGAAGGAGAGCAACAAAGATAACAGTTACCACTCATATTAAGTACACTATAAGCAGTCCAAATTCTCAGTTTCAATTTCCTAATGCCAATTGAAATAGAAGTAGAAAAGGGAGAAAATTAGCTCCTTCATATATGATGCCACATCCACCCAGAAAAGGTATTGTGGAAGATCCTTATGGCACAATAAATAGATGATTATACCATATTCTCCCAAATGATGAACTGATTGATTAAATTATTAAAATTTATTCTACCCTCTTTTTGTTAAACTTACTAATTTGGGCATCATATTTTGCTACTAACTTAGGAGTCTGCTATCTATGCCTACACAAGTTCAAATAAAGTTGTGAATAGACAGAAATTTGGTAGTGCACACATCTGGAACCTTCAAGCCAGACAAAATCTTCTCTATGAGAATGCGAGTGGCATTCCCTATAAGTGCATATGATCACACACACAGTTGGATGCGGCTGGCAAACCATTCACCTCAAATATATGCGGGGATGAAGTACTCAAACTGAGGAATGTATGATTATGACACAAGTTCAGAAATAACCACGTAAATAGCATCTCGTGGAAGGAAAACTTCACCTTGAGAGCCATACCAATAATGGCAAGAGGGAAGCCATAGGTTAGCATTAACGCTGACCATTCAGAACCGGGGAGGATGTTAAAATATGCCCCAAATCCATACCTGCAGATTGTGCACAAATCTGTAACAATCACTAACACGGTAAAGTCAGAGGCAACCACAAAACGATGAACATGCTCACGAAAGCAGCGAAATTCCAACACCCAATCCAATGACACCAAACGAGACCTGCAAAACGAAAGAGGACACCAAAATTTCATTCTCCAAAGGTCCATAGGTACACGATTAATAGAGTTGAGTTATAAACAATCACATTTTCACCTATTTTTCATCAATTAATAATAACAAAATAAAAATTTTGAAAAAAAAGAGAACAAAAGTTAGCGCTTTTCAGCTAGGTCTACCAAATGCAAGCTAAATGATTCCAATTAAAAAACGAAAAAAACGACGGTAGAAGAAAAAAGCGGGTACCTTAGCGAGAGAGAATCCATCGTCGATAGCAATATCCTTGGCAGAGGAAGGAGTAGTTGGCTGAGTGGAATCAACGGCTTTGGTTACGAACATGAGCTTCTGATTATGCCGCCGGTTTGGACTCCGTCTCAGTGTCGCCGGCGGAGATTTAGGCGATGAGTAGGAATGTGCGGAGAGGAAACAGCAACGGTTGTGATAACGTGAAATCGTCCACGATTGGCCATGGTGGTGGCCGTCGATGCTGATGGAGCTTCTTTGATATTTGCAGATGGTCGCCGTTGCCGCTGCCGGCACTGTTAATGCTTGCATGACTCTCTCGCTCTACTTCAAAGCTCTAAAAAATAAACAGAGACTTGTGTTTCTCTGAATATCTTGTGGGTTGTAGAGAGAGAAACGAGAGGTTACGGTTCGCCGATGGCTCAACTGCCAAAACTTGGATTACGTGGCACTCTTCATTTTCTATCCCATTTTGAAAATTATTTTCCGCTATATTATTTTAATTTTAGTGAAGAGATTGTGAAAAAGGGAATAAAAAATAAAAAAAAAGAAGACTAAAATTAATGAAAACAAAGCAAAATGGTAAAGCTAATTTATCAAAATAAAATGTCCGAAAGGAATTCCAAAAATATCCTCCATCCAAAGAACCAACGAACCAAACCGTTGTGTCCATGAATATCCTATTTATTTATAGGTGTACCGAGCAAATGGGCTTTGCAGATTCCTCGTATACAACACAAATGACAAAGGACAACAACGAGATGCTCCGGAAAAGGTGAAGATCTGTGAAGCGCACGACAAAGAAAATTCTGACAAAATATCTGTGCTGACACTTTGTAACTGTGGGTTGGCAAAGGGACCAAATCACTGGATGCCATCATCGTCAACCATGCAGCTTAACGCCTTCCGATATCCTCCTTGATCTGTTTCAATCCATGAGAAAACAAAACAAATTGTTAGAAGTTGACGTTTAAGCTATTTGATACACAGATTTTAGTTAGGGCCACTCTAAAAGTAATGCATGAGAAGGCAGAAGACGTTGTAGCAGTTAGGCTTCTCTTTCAAGGGCAACAAATGACATGTCTTGCTTGCCAATTCATGCTGATTACTAAACAAAAAACACGCAGTTTCAAGAAATTTATTGCGCCTTTACTATAGTAATGCAACGATGCCTCATTTCTACGACAAAGAAAAACCAAAGAAAGAAAGAAAAAAAGCTCACCCATCATTCAACTTCCTGTAAAAGAAACAGCTTCTTACCTCAAAACCGTACCCGATAAAGATTCGTCAATAAGGCATGAGCTAGAAGCTTGTTCTAGCAAACCCTTTTAGCCCTAACCCTTTTCACCCTGGAATCGGATGTCAAAAATTAGAAATAGGAAAAGTGGCAGATCATGCCGAGGTGGCACATTAAAATAAATGATCTTTTCTGTGTATTTCTGAGAAGGTTGAGATGTATTTTTGAGGGGCTCACAGAATGGTTTCGCAAGTTAATGCAGGAATTATCAAATAGTGAAGATCAAAGTGCACTTGAGCAGGTGGCATTGCGGCATAAGAACAAGAATGACAACCCGCTAGCAAAGCCCGAATATCTTAATTTAGTAGCATGGAAAACTCTTTCTCATGTGAAAAAACCCAGAGCTTTCAGGCTTAGGTGAAAAATATGCACAGGCATAATACCATCGGGGTTAACACAATATAATGGTGAAGCCACCGAATGGAGAAAAATGTAAAGATATGGTATTAAGAGGGTTTCTTGTTTAACTAGGTTCCTTAAATAGTTCAGCGTACCTACGTAAAATAAGAAAAAGCCACCAAATTATATTCCTTAAAGTTGGTCAATGGTGAGGGTACATTATTAATTGCACCAAACTTACCTTAAGGAAGACAGATACTTATCAATTCCTCTTTTTTGTTCGTCAGTATCAAAAACAAACCATTTCTCGTAGAATGCATCTGAATCCCAGGCCCCAGTATCTGTCCAAGAAAAATCAAATGACAATAACATAATTATACACTAGAACATCAACACTAATCCCTAAAAAATAAAAAAAAAGTAAACTAACCCTGAAGCAAGATATCAGATTGACCATCATAACCCTTTAATCTCCAAAAGGCTCGTCCATTAACATCCAGGAGCATAGGATCTGTTCTAACTGCATCAGATCTTCGAATCTCTATAATCGTGGCACGAAGTAAAGTTAGACACAGATATTCATGAGCATAACACATTTATAAGCAATATTTGTAATGTGGAAAGACTTTTTAACTACCAGCCGCAAGCAACACAGCCAGCAACCATCTTCATTGAGGGTTTCCAAGCAAAATGTTCCAATATTATGTTTAGCATTTCCTTTAGGACGTAGTAACTGTCTTAAAGGCCCTATGGCAATTAACCTGCCCCAGCTAGTATAGTTATCATGAACACTGTATCAACTTTAAAAATTCCAAGTCAAGCTTACTCTTGGATACAATTCCCATGGCCTCCAGCATTTCAGAATGAGCTTGAGCTGCTTCACTTTTTATCCGTGAAACCATTGCTTCATGTTCAGATACAGATGATGGAGTAGCAGCTTCTGCAATAATAGCTTTGGCCGCCTCATCCTGAATCTTCCCTTTTAACTGTTTCTTCTGGACAAACAACACAAACGAAATACCATTTTCTACAAAGAGGCTGATTCAATGATATCTTTTCGCAGTACGCATTAAAAATTTATTGTGATACCTTATTCTTTGCTGCAAGAAGCCTTTCTTTGGCTTCCTTCTTTTCCTCACGAAATATTGACTTCTGTTCATCAATCCAACTCCGTAGGTCACTAGGAAAAACATTAAAAGCAACAAACAGGAAAGATCAGATCAGATCAGATTCTATATACAGACTAATCTAACAAGGAAAGGCATTAAGCAATAGAAAGAATAAACTCCACTATTTGTCCTTGCTACTTACGTTGTATTAAGAGTTTCATCACACAGAAAATTCAGCAGTTTAAGTTTCTTCAAGGTATTTAACTCATCATATTGTTCATTTCCTCCATCAAAACAATCGGAGGGGAATTCATTCGATATGAATTGACATTTAGAAACACGTTCTCCAAGAGCTTGCAACCACGATTTTTGGCCCTTTGTTGGACTTAAGGTTGGAGGCCTGCACAAGTCAGCAGTAAATTATCACTGTCGATCACAAAAATTTTAAAAATAAATTTAATATGGAAGAAAATTATACTCTTCTCCAAGGTCCTGGTGTATCAAGGACAATAATAGGATATGAATGTGTGCTACCAAAGAATATTGTGACCGACGCCCTTTTCTGCCACTTATTATTTCCCTAAGTACAGCTTCGGGTTGTCCTTTCTTCAAATCAAGAACCTGAATAACACCACAGAAGAAAAGAAAGATAAAAAGAACACAACAGACTGATGCTTGCTTGAGTGATGAAAGTGAAAACAATGTACATCAATGTAAATAACTTCAGTTCTTTGGCCTTTCAGAAATTGAGATAGACAAAAAATAAAGAATGTATACACTGATGAAACAAAAAAATACATTCTAACCGAATGAACCACAATTTTATGATCATAGGAATTATATTGTCTGCAACTCACTGACAAGAGAAATAATATGGTAGACACCAAATAGCAGCTATCAACTAAGAAACATGATTTCCCAATCCACTATAACAATATGCGAAAAAGCCATGTTTGGAACTAATATAACCAGGTTTACTCTTACCTTCCCAAAACAAGTACAGAATTCCAAGAACTGTAATGCATGCCCAACACCTTCAGTAGGAAACTCAATGCCTGCCACAATTGTTAAGCAAGTCCCTAGAGGCAATTCAACTTTGGGCTCAATTTGTTTGTTCTGAAGCTCTGGAGGACCCTGGCTAATTGTACACAACTCCATAGCTAAGGCAATCTTGGTTTCAGGGCTATTTTCAATACAAGTTAATTCTCCCCCATGCTTCAAATTTGCATGATTCAAAATTCCAACTGACACTATAGGTTCTTTATCATCATGGACAGAGCTAGCAACATTAGCCCTGGCATTGATATTTATTTCTGTCTCTGAAATGTTCCTTCCAGCCAAAGCAGAATCTTCCTTTCCATTTGTCTTCAGTTCATTATTGGAAACACCAAATGTAGTTTTACACTTCTTCAAACAGTTCTCTTTTAAACTCGCCTCATCATAAACATTGCCATTAATAGCTTCCTTTGATCCTCTTTTTGTTTTCTTAGATTCTTTAACATCTGGAATCAGTGCTAAATCAGTAGCAGGGAAGTCCAAGTTGAAGTTTCCATCAAACAGATTTTCCTTCCCTGGTTTCCTTGGGGAAACATTTGCTGTAGCGGCAGGCTTCATTGGTGCAGCATCCGCACATTCTACGTCCTTATCATGATTCAAACTGTCAGGACCTTTAATGCTCAGCAGTTCTGAGACAGAGGAAAACCCATTTTTCTTGGCTGTGCGCGCCATTATACCAGTCGGCTTATAACCTCTTTTCTTCCTGTAGACACATTATTTTGTGAGATTCACGAAGAACACTGGCCATGCAAACGATTACATAAAGATTCAGGTATCATGAACTTACATGCAGAAGCTGCAATTGCAAATGCCTCTACACTTGGGACATTTCCAATAATCCAACAATGCTACCTCTTCTACTTTTTCTCCATATCTAGTTCATCATCAAACTGCATGCATTACCAAGTGTTCTACATATGCAATTTACAATAAGTACAGCACCGAGGCAAACCTGTTCGGTAAGCATTTATGGCAGTAAGTAATGGTACATTGCTTGTTCACTTTCTGATTATCGCAAGTAGCCGCAAAATCTCTCGTTTTTTGCCGGCACTGGAACAGTTAATGCCAGTGATTAAGAATTCAAGCAAAAAAGAAACAAAAACAAGCACAACAATAAATAAAATACTTTTTAAAAAAAGGTGCCTTTCCAATCCTTAATCTTTAAATAGCTAAGATTAATAGCATCAAAGCCAACAAATCCACTAGGATCAAATAAGATTATTAAATATAACTTTTAATTCATCAGTCTTGTTTTCAACAGAATAATCAACAACTAGCAAAAAAAAAAAAAAAGGAAAAGAAAAATAAAAAGTCAAAAAACCAATATCCGATATTCCAATTTATTTCTTGTGCCCTAAATTTCTTATCAACCAAATGGAATTGAAGGATAACCCCGACATATTAGCCAACAATACAAAACACTCAAACTACAAGAGGTCTAAGTTATGTGGAAACGTTCCCCATGCAAAACAACCAGATCAAACGCCCCCACCAATCAAAACAAATATAGAACCATTGACAAGTGCGATCTTCCCCACCCCCCGGGTTTTTTTTTTTTCCTTTTTTTGCATTTTCTGGTTAATCAAACAGAGAATAAAGATACGTATATCTTGAAATTTCGTCAAAGCATTTAATCCTTGACTAGCTTTCCCGTTATCTTACATTTTCTTGCACCTTTTGCTCAACCAAACAGAAACTCGAGCAAAGGGTTTTAAGAAACCGTTTAGAAGATTACTTCGTAAGAATTTCTAACAATTTTCACGCACCATCTGGCCAACCAAACAGAAAATCAAGAAATGGGTATTTAAGATTTGATTCAAAAAATTACTTGGTGACAAGTTTTCCCGTTCTGGGAATCATAGATTCTTCCGCTAACTACGCGCACACCGGGGCATTTGGACCGACCCTTCTTCTCATTCTGAGCAGCCACCTCACCTTCAAAAGCAGTACTTTCCGAAGTAACAGCCATGACTGTCACTGTTTCTCGCGGTTATTTTCAGACCAAAACCAAAGACCCTAATCAAATTGTAAAGAAAATTGACAGATCTAAGAAAGAAATTCAAGAAATGGTCTATTTTTTCTATCTTTCTTGAATTGTTTGAGAGGGCAAAGAAATGTGAGATTATACATTCAATTGTTTCAAAAATTTTGACTCATCTCTCTTGGCGGGAGACGTAAGAGATGAATTGAAATTTTGGGGGCGGGCCGGGGGGAGAGGACAAGAAATGAATTTCTTTGATTTTGGATTTTAGGGGATTTTCATGTTGGGGCGCCACTCTCAATTTTCTAGGGTTATTTCTTTTTTCTCTCTTTGGGACATCGAATTAAGGCGCCTCATCGTGTAAATTTATATTTATTATTATTATTATTTTTTGGCTCTCTCTCTGTCCCTTTTTTTTTTTTTTTTTTTGGCTTTAATGCTTTTTATACACCTTTACGCACGACAACTTATCATTACAGTTGTATAAGGTAACAATTTTCTTTTTTTTTTTAAAGAAAAAAAGTATAAGAAATTATATGTGTAAATAAGTCTTATAAATAATAAATCTTATTATGTAGTTGTGATATGTGAGGGACTTACAGTCTATCATGTCATTTGAGTTTATTGCATGGTGGTACATTAACATTTGATGTTATATTAGATAATTAAACAAGAGCCAGTTGTTGAATTGTATGGTCAACTAGGCAATTTGATAGGTCAGCTTTCCCTATGGAGTATGGTCACGAGTATAGATAAATTACTTTTAAAAAAATATAAAAATAAAAATTATTTTTTATTATGTTTTCCTAAAAAGCATTTTTCATAATTAAAGTAAATAATAATAATAATAATAATAATAATAAAACAGCATCTATTAGGTTTTGTATTGTTTAAAGCAAAGGCCAAGAGGAGGAGGGCAAGCGCCTGTTAGCTTCCGCTTGCCGACAACCGCGTCAAACGAAACTTTAATTTATCGTAGTTATTGTTATTAGCAGTTCGTCTTGAGGGGATTAAATCTTGTGATGAAGTTGATTTTGAATAATAGAAATAATGGAATAAATACAAGATTTTCGGATGTACAAAGAAAAATTATTTCCATGTAAGCGTCCAATAAAAGCCATTGAGTATCTGTGTTATCTTTGGGAAGTTGTACCAACAAGTTATGATAAAGTAATAAATTAGGGTCTAAACCATCTCCATATGTTGTGGGGTGGTAGGGTTGTGTTGAGGCACGAAATTCCTCCAGATCGGGTGATCCCTCCAGACTCTGGACATCTCCTCAATTGGGATCCCCTTGGTCTCGGGCAAGAGGAAGTAGACGTAGAGTGACATGATGAACACCCAGGCGGCAAAGAAGATGAACAGTCCGAACTTCATGCTGCAAAGCATTGCCAGGAAAAACTGGGCAATCACGAATGTGAAGAGCATGTTCGTTGAGACGGTGATGCTCTGCGCGGCGGACCGGATTTCAAGTGGGAATATCTCGCTAGGCACCAGCCACCCCAATGGCCCCCACGACCAGGCAAAGGCTGCAACGTATATGCAGATGAATGCCACCACCAGAATTGCGTACCACATTGGCAGGTTAGTCACTTGTCCAGACAGCCCGAATTTCCATCCAATTAGACCTGCCAACAAAGACTGCAACGCGGAACGAACATTGATCAATGTACTCGGATTAGATACGGGAGAGAGAGGGTAGATGAACAGATAGTAATGTGTTACCTGAAATACGAACATCTGGGCACCACCTTGGAGAAACAAAAACCTCCTGCCTAACTTGTCGACGGTAGCAATTGAGACAAAGGTTGCAGCCACGTTAACACCCCCAGTAATGACTGCAGATATAAGCGAGGCATCGTTTTCGAAGCCAATGCTTCTGAAGAGGACAGGAGCATAGAACATGACCACGTTTATCCCAGTGAGTTGCTGGAGAGATGGAATGCAAATCGACATTGTCAGCTGCGGCCTGTATTGCCGCTGGATCAGATTCCTCCAAGGATGTTTCACCTTCTTGGAGGCCTCGCTCGCTGCCATCAAGTCTCCGAACTCAGCCTCCACTTCCTTCTCACTGAGTCCCCGAATCTTCTGGAGCATAGCTTTGGCTTTCTCGGTCTCGCCCTTCTCTAGCATGGAATTTGGTGAATTGGGGAGAATCAAGGCTGACAAGAAGATGAAGGCGGCGGGGACGCACGCGCCACCTAAGCTCACCCGCCATGCATTGTTCCCAAGTGTTTTTGATGTAACGTAATTGACGATATTAGCGAATAGAATTCCCAAGGTAATGCTCAGCTGGAACACCACGTTGAGTTTACCACGGTGCTTGTATGGAGCCATCTCCGAGACATATAGAGGCACAGACTGCAATTCAATTTGGCCAAGGTGATGAGTTGGTTCATCACCCACTTATTAATATCTAAGATTAGTGCTCAGAAACCATCCATTACTCCGTAGATACAATTAATTATTAATTCATTAGAAGCCAGTTTGGGGGATGCCAAATAAAGTAAAAATATACAAAGACCAGCGTGCCTTTGATATCAAACGTCTGATTCCTCGTAAATAACTAAAGAGGGTGTTTACATACAACCAGAGGCCAAATTCTCCAAAATGTTTCTTTCAAGATTGAGGCATTTAAAAAGGAAAAAATTGTTTTTAAACCAACTAATTGCCAATTCAACATCATTTTATACCACTGGAATTCATAGCCCGATGTTGACATGGATATGCGATTAAAAATATTGATATTCACATATATCTATTTAATACAGGAATAATAATTTGCATTATTATGATCAAATCGGAGGGGAAAAAAAACACTTATATAGATCTATAGCAGACTTAAGGGTTTATGCATAATTTTTTTTTTAAAATTTTTTTATCGTGATTGTGTGCATGCGCGTGTTTACACATGCAATTATATACAGGCTATTATAATAAGGATATCTTCATGTATTAAAATTTGCATCCATGAAAACAGATGCCATACCTGAATGGTAAAACCAACGCCGATACCAAGAAGAAGTCGGCCCAAAATAAGCATCCAGATACCTATAGCCCCGGCGTTCAAGCCTGCTCCTACGAAGAATATCAACCCACCAAGGAACATGGACCTCTTTCGACCCAACTTCCTGGTCACATACGAAGCAACGAAGGACGCAACCAAGGCAGCCAAGTACAGAGAAGACGTGAACATGGTTAGCCGTACATCATTGAACGTGCAGTACTGATTGGTGTCCGTGTTCGATTCTTCCCTGCGATAAACCGCCGGGAAAAACTTGTTCAAGAAAGCAGGCATGGACGTGACACCACCTATACAATTGAATTCAAAACCCCGTTAGTTTCGCCATTTAAAAAAAAAAAAATCACTATTGTTTCACAGAGATAAGAAGATTAATCAAATAAAATTTAAGACAAATCAAAAGGATGTTGAATAATTGATCAGCGGGTGCTTACCAGAGATACCAATATCATAACCAAAAATCAAGCCTCCCATGGCTGCAACAAGGCAAGTACACACCACGTAGAGTGTGAGCTTTCCGGGGTAGTTCTTTGCCTCGCCACCACCACGACCCACAGCAACAAGAGCAGGAGCCATGTCTACTAAAACCAATTACACTGCGCCAAGCAATAACAATTGAAAGAAGAAGATAATAGACTAGCGCTTTATGGAAGATTAGTTAGTCATGAAAGGTGCTATTGAATGATGAGAAGCCATGCTTGGCTTAGCGAGTCTATTTATAGTGGTTTCGGATAATTAGTCGTCATCCGCTTGGAAACTGAAGTCCGTACCGATTCCGTATTGCCTGCATAATCCGGATACAAGACTAATGATTGGCCACAAAGAGTTATACCGAAAATAGAATTCGTGTTGTCTTAATTATTTTTTCATTGTCATAAGAATATCAGGTCTCTGAGGTTTCGAAAAGCAAACCAAGTAAGAGTACACTACAAAGTAAGAATTCTTAACAGATTAAACTCAAAAGTCTGTCTCTCAATTAATAAATGGATTGATGTCGGGACACAGATTAAAATTCGTTAATTTCTTAATCATGGTGTAATTCCTCGTTGTAAAAGTTACTTTTTGCAAGTCTGTAATTTGATAGGCGGTGGAAGTCTATCTACACTAGGATATCTTCCCGATCTGTAAGGTTAGTTTTATCATGAAGGGCTTTTTTTAATTTTAATTTTTTACTTTTAATACAAAAAAATAGACTTAGGAATAAAAGTTTAGAAAAAAGATGTGAATAGCAAAGAAAGTCTCCGAGCGCATTTTCACGAGGCAGCGGTCATTACTGCACTTAACTTTAGTGGTTTCTCTGATAATGAGGTTTACTTTCAAGTTTCTATAGGACACATTCCGGGCAGCTTTCACGAGTATAGTTAATGGCATTTTCACGCAAAATTGCAATTGGATGAGCTGCGTCTCCAGGAACTGGCGAAGATGAAGGCATTGCACTTGTTAGACGATATGTTGACCCTTGTAAATCACTAGTAGTGTTCACCATCTTCAGTCTTGTTTTGAGCTCCTAACTGAACCTCCTGTTGATGTTGTGAATATAACCAACAAACCTCTCAAATATCTTGAACATCCACATTTAGATGTAGATATGAAAGGAAGGAGCTTCTTGAATTAAAATTCAGCCATAACCTGGCTCGGACGATTTTATTATTCACTTTTTAACCCTGATTCCATGTTACAAAAACAGGCACAGATTGCAAATTACGTGGGAATGATTCCGATAGCATGGCAAAGACTGATACCAAATATTTTGCTTTTCTAGTGAATCATAGAGCTCAAAGCACTGCAGAGCTCAGAACCAATAACACCACCAAACTCTTTCTCGGCAGCTATGTGAAATTCGGTGCAAGCAGATAAAACTCTAGTTCGGTACCATCACATAGCGGAGAAATTAAGAACACAGTCTAGATAATTTGTCCGACATTCCAACTCCCGACGTACTCATTTATCAAATGCAATAAGAAATGCCTCCATAACAACCCACGTGGAATCTATGGAGACATCCAAAGACAGTAGTGCGGAGAAAATGCATCCTATGAATTCAGCTCATCAATGCTGTTGCTGCCCCTCGCTGGATTCGTGTTTTGATGATTCCTTGATCTCATCCCCACCTTCATCCTGAAATCAAGCATATGATACATTGAGCACAGCCAGCGACAACCAACGACCAACAAAAAAAACAAGAGCAAAACTTGAGAAAGGAAAGACTCGAAAATGGCAATGTAACCCAGAGAGAGGAGAGAAAGGGAGATAGACAGACCGTGATATCAGAAGTCCAAAGTGTCAGGTTATCGCGGAGAAGTTGCATGATTAGTGTACTGTCTTTGTATGATTCCTCACCCAGTGTATCGAGCTCAGAAATGGCTTCATCAAAGGCCTGCCCAAAAACAGAATGAGTGTTATATTAATGATTATAAGAAATTTGGAGCCATAATAAGCTGAAAAAGGATCCATGATTGTTGCGCATTTCAACAATATTCAATGGATGGACCAAATTCTTCTCCACAAAGATCCGGAGGAGTTTTTAAATAGTCCCAGTTCAAGATTAGAAACAACAGATGACCAGCTGGAAATACCAAATTTAGGCACAATCATTCATTTCTAACATTCAGGAGAACAGGAAAAACTCATGAACTATAAAAAAGATCTCAGCATGGCTTACTTCACACACACACACACACACACACACACACATATTCTCACAACTTTCCCCTAAAAGTAAGAAAAAAGGGGCTAGTTGACACTTTGTACAAAACTAAGCAGAGGAAACTGCATACCTGCTTTGCAAGATTACAAGCACGATCAGGTGAGTTGAGGATCTCATAGTAGAAGACTGAGAAGTTAAGTGCAAGTCCCAGCTTTACAGGGTGAGTTGGAGCCAAATCAGCAAGAGCAATATCCTATGTGAAAAGCAAACGAACAAAAATTAAGCAAAGAAAATCCAGATACATAAAACATAAGGTAGCAGAGAAATTAACCAATAACAATAACAATAATCACAGTAGCAACAGAACATTCAATGACTCACCTGAGCAGACTTGTAAGCCACTAAAGTGTTCTCAGCAGCTTCCTTTCTCTCAGCTCCAGTCTTAAACTCTGCAAGATACCTGTGGTAATCACCTTTCATCTTAAGATAGAATACCTTGGACTCAGCAGATGAAGCAGAGGAAATGAGATGAGAGTCGAGAAGTTTCAATATTCCATCACAAATTTTGCTCAGCTCAGCTTCAATCTTGCCCCTGTACTCCTTGATGATTGCGACATGATCCCCATTGCCCCTGCTCTCCTCTTTCTGCTCGATGGACGAGATGATCCTCCATGAAGCTCTCCTGGCTCCAATAACATTCTTGTATGCCACGGAGAGGAGGTTTCTTTCCTCGACAGTCAATTCCTCAACATCTACCATCTTCACTACTTTCTCCATAAAATCCACCATTTCCTCGTAACGTTCTGCCTGTTCAGCCAGCTTGGCCATGTAGACAGTTTCCTCACGAGATGATTCAGTTGGAGACATCCTTGCTATATCAAACTAAAATGCAACCCCTGCAAAATATTTCCAAAAAGTGCCACTAAGCAGACCAAGGAATTGCAAGATATAGTCAACATGAATAGTCACTTAAGGATACAAATCATTGGAGCATCTAATATATCTCCCCAAACAGCCAGACACCAGCAATATTCTCCAGCTCCAAAGAGGCAAGGCTCCGGAAAAGAAAAGAGCTCAAACTTCCAACTAGGTCCGCTAGCATCATGCAACAAATTCATTTTCACCTCCCATAAAACAGAAAGATCAACATGTCAACCCGTTCCAGTTTGTTTCAAAATTTCTCAAGAGGCAGATGGATGGAAAACATCACAGTCTCTCGTCAATCAAGCAGATAACATATCAAAATTTATGCCCGTATCTGATCCAAAACAACCACCGAGAAACCAAACCCATCAACTCTCAAAGCCAAAAACCAATTAATTTCGACTTCTCCCATTTTCTCGGCACCCAAACACCCCGCAAAGGCTATATATATATATATATATATATATATATATATATATAATCTTTCGATCAAAACAACAACGGTTCAACAGAAAACCCTCAATCAAACGGCGTACAATGCGCAACTAGAAGGCAAAGCACTCCTGGACCTCAAGCCCACAATCTAAAACAAATAAAAAGAAAATAAAACCGAAAATCCAGCAAAATAATCGGATAAAAGCCACAGATCCAATGTAATCTAATTAAAGAGAAAAAACTCCAAGAAACGATTTAAAAATAAAAGGAGGATAATTTACAGAGAAAATAATCGATAAGCGCACCTAATAAGGATCGATCGAAGAAAGTCTCCGTCTTTTTACGAAGTCAAGATGAAAAGCGCGAAAATTAGAAAATGAACGATCTAGGACGATCGGGGTTTAAAAAGAGAAGGGACGAGAGAGAGAGAGAGAGAGAGAGAGAGAGAGAGAGAGTAAGAAGACGTCCAATGAGGAGGTGACAAGCGTTGGGTGGCGGCAATTCCCATGCGTTCTCTCGGGGAGACACGATGGCGTTGACCGTCAATGCAACGGCCAAGTACTTACGCGTGCGCATCCAGACAAAGAGCGCGAGCCACTGTCTTTCTGTGGTACAGGATGACCTAAAAGGCTTCCCGTTCGTCGCTTGGGAGATGGCCGAGCGGACTCTTCCCCGCAGCATTGCTTTTTAAGTAGCACATATAAAACAGAGCGGACTCTCTGTTTCTCTTTTTTTTTTTTCCTCCTCTTTCTTTAACATATAAAAAAAACATATATATATTACACATTTTCATATAATTATAATATTGATTAAATCAAGATAAATATTAATATAAATGTTGATATTATTGGCTCTTTTTTTTTTTTTAACCGTTGGGAAATGGTCCTCACAATAATTAACTATGTTAACTAAGTTGGCTTCTTGGGGAAGCAAAACTCTTGCAACCGGGATAAATGCTGACAAGTTGATGTTCAATTCTTAATCTTTTAAAGCTTTTTTATAAAATATAAATTTTAATTTAGTTATGCCAAAGAGAGAACAAGATTTCTTTCATAATTGAACTCTCTTATAGCCACTGTTAAAAGCAAACTCTCTTACACTTTTTTAATTCATATCAAAAACAACAAAATAATTTAACTTGATTAATATGTACTGTTAATTGTGATGTTAACTTCATGTTATAAAGTTAAAGAAAAGTAAAATGCTTATCAATGTTTACCTCATAATTCTCACAAAATGTAAACTCTAATTTTGAAAAATTATCAAGAAAAATTCAGAGGTGCTAAAAAGAAAAAAAAATTATAGACTGAAAAGAACGTAAGTGATATAGTAATATTTTAAATTCTTTTTTTTTTTTTTTTTGGTTGGTTGGTCAGACAATATTTTAAATTCTAATTGATAGAATTGATGGGTTGGGCTTGGGGGTGCGAGTGGCCCAAGCCCAAAATAGTTGGCGATATGATTGTACCGGCCCAGTAGTAGAAGCCAGGCGTCAAATCCAGTGGGAGCCGCTGTTGGCTGCTGCTCTGCATCGTTGCCTACGTCGTCTTCTTCTCGTTGAGCGAGAGAGAGAGAGGGAGAGAGAGAGAGAGAGAGAGAGTGTCCGCGTGCGCTGAGGCGTTGAAAATGGGATACATACAAGAAGCACGTGAGAATCACGTGAAGAAGAAAGTCGAAGAAGGTATTACATTCTGCTACTGCCTCGTTAAAATTTTAGCCCTTAATTCATGCTTTTTTTTTTTTTTTTTGCTTATTCTTTTGTATTTTTTTTGTTTGTTCAAATGAATCTGGATAAGTCCGATCAACCAAAAGATAATAAAAAAGAGAGAATTTAATGGGGTTAATTTTTCGTTCTATTTCTAACAAATGTAAAGAAAATGGAAATAGATGTTGAATTTGGGTTTTCTATTCTCATTCGATTCGATCATTTTGACTGGGTGCTTGAAATGAAATTAATGCTTTTTTGTTTTTATCTTTAAAAAAAAAAATGGGTGGAACTTTAAGCTCTGAGGAGCAAAATGAAGCAAAAGGCACTGAAAGAATGCGATCAATACACCTCAAAGTACGCGCAATGTGCGTTCGGAAGAACCATTTCCGTTATTTGGCAGTGCCGGAAACAGGCTAAAGAATTGAATGAATGCCTTCATCAGTTGTAAGTTATTTTAATAAATTCGTATTTTCACATGCCCATTTGCTTGTTTTGCAGCTTTTTCTTGTTCTCTCTCTCTCTCTCTCTCTCTCTCTTAATTATTTTTCGGTGGATTTGTTCGATAAAGTTGGCATCTGGGGTTTCTCGAGTGGGTTTTTCTTTATTTCATTTAAAAAAAAAGACAATTTTTTTTCCTCTTTTTTGATTGGAAAATATTTACACACTCTGGTTGATCACGCCAACCAATCCAATGATTGAAAACACCCGCACGCTCATCTATGAATGCGCTTAGTGAAGTAGTTATAGTGATAAGTGTGTTGTGGAGTCTAATCCAGTGTTGGACAGATTAGGACGGAGATTAGGACGGAGTTATGTTGGCTTCTTCATTGTTTGGAGAGACTTGTTGGGTTCACTTTTGTGTTTGCTGTTCATCCCTGCTAATGTAATGTGGGCTTGATTGGCTGCTTTGTGTGTTGTTTGAATAACTTGCGTTAAGTTTCCCTGTGCTGCTATTTGAGTAAATTGAGTGCCTGAGAGTTTGAACTTTGGAGATATTGGGTTTTCGTCCTTTAAAGCTTACGTTTGCTTTGACTGTTCAGGAAAAATTGGAGCTTTTATAATGATCATCTTTTAAGAGCAAGGCAGGATCTTCTATTTAAGAATTTTTTTTTTGGGGGGGGGGCTGAATTTTCAATAACGTTCTTCTTTATAAGCTAGTTAGAGTGTTAGTGGCAGTGACACTTTCAATCACTTTTGAGCTTATATCTTAGTAACCTTGTAAATTGGCTTGGGCTTACATTCAATGGTGTGTACTTCTTGGAATTGTCATCTGGTTGTTCATGTTTAGAGAGCACTAAAAGAAGTAGATTATTATTAGTTCTTTCTAAAGGTGATATGCCAGTCAACCAGTTGCCTGTAGTTTTTCAACTTGATCCCTTTCTGGATGTTCTCTAATTTTCCTGCCTAGAGATTATTTTGAGAAAGTTGCTTATTAGAGTTGAAACTGTGTGTTGCAAATAATAGAAGGGCTCTTTAGAGTTTCTTGAGGTTGGCTAACTTTAGGGTAACTAGACTTTGGGTCCCTCCTCAAAGAATTTATTGAACATATGCTTGCTATGAACTCAAGTATATAATTGTTATCCAATGGATGTTTGGTATCTCAGATGGTTGATAAGCTCAAGTGTGAAATAACTGTTGACTCTGCTCTTTTCTACATTTATCGCCTCAGTTGAGTGATAGTGAGCTAGAATGGGGGATAGCTACTTGTAATTCCGTAGGAATTGTCTCAGCTGTGTAATGCAAAACTTCCACTACAGCCTTCTCATATTGTTCATCATCACACTCTTTTGCAGCACCAATGATACCATCTTGGAGGAAATGAAAAGAGAATACATGCTACAACAAGAAGGCCAGGGTTCTCTCAGCACCTAAGCTTAAACCCCCGACATTGAAATTGCTGAAAGCGAGTACTAGCATAAAACTTATATCGACACATTCTATCTATTGGACGAATGCATTTGATGGTTGCAGTTTGTGTCATTCAACCTGTAAAATTTTGCAGTTTGTCTGCTGTTGTCATCTGCCATGAGGAAGTATTTCAGGATCGGGCCAAGGGATGATTGTAGACTTTTAAAATGTAGTTTGTAAAAATGAAAAATTCAATGCGGAGGAATTTGGATATTTTTTTCCTTTGGAGCTTCAGCCTTCACAATAAAAAATCCATACATTGGAAAATTCTGCATGGTGCCACGATTGTCAGTTTCATCCGAGCAAATTTGGGGAAGGCTGACTTAGCAAATGGGTCCTGAAATGCATGTTCGTCAGTGCCATGGCTGAAGAAAAATTTTTCCCCTTGCAAATGTTGGTGTAGTTCTTGTGAATCGTATACAATTAATTGCCAAAATATGTTTTAATAGGATCGGTGAATCGTGATGGAGTAGAAATTTTCTCAAAGAAATAGGATTTTTTCTTTCTTGATTATTTGATTCCCATTGAAACACAAATTTGAAACCTTCGATCTTGAAAATGATTACAATGTGATGAGTTATAACTTATTACCACAAAGGAAAACGAAAATAAAATATCCAAATTCGTACCTTTGTGCGCTACTTCTATAGAAATATAAATAACAAACTTCCTAACCAATACTAATTTCAAATTGCGGATACCCAGATGGCTGTAAAGAATGAACTGGTGCAACGTAGTGAGCCACATGTCTCTGGCAGTAATGTTGCAGAACCCTCCCTGTGTAAGCCTCCAAATGCATGCATACTACACATCATTTTTCTACGTAAGCATCGGTTACAAACGTTGATGAATTTTCAACGTTAACCACAGCATGTAACAATTCTACGTGTTTCCAGGACATAAGGGGCATGATAACTCGGCGCACCCTTAACTTCATCCAGCTAATCGACAATCGCCAGTTAAATATTCCAAGCTCGCAGCAACAACTAAACACGAGGGTTGCGAAGGACAGAATCCCGACTTGTGGAATTCGAAATTAAGTACAATTTTTTCTTCTCTTTTCCTCTCCCACTTCAGTAGTCTTTAACCATAAAGTTCCTTTTTGACTGTCGAGACACTCGGAAATTTCCCATTGAGTTTAATTTCACCCCAAAAGTGCAATCTTGGCCTAAGGATGCACACGGCCTACTAAAGCATGTAAAACACATGAGAGGAAGTATCAATATGATAGGCCGGGTACTTGGCGCTAATTGATTCTTCTCAGTCAAAATTCTACAAGATAACGAACAATAATTTCCTCTAACAAATAGTCAACTCCCCTACATCAAGGCTATCAAGAATTTCAGTGCAGAAAGAGACAAAATGTCTCCACAAAACAAAACAGGAAAGGGGGGAAACAAAGAAACAAACTAGAAGGCTAATTTGGCTTCCTCATATTACGGCCAGCACGAATCACCTCGTCCACCAATAGCAATTGGGATGCAATCACAGGCCTGCAAGATAAGCAGTTGCGAGAGTTACATTGAAGCAAAAGCTTAAGCATACACAATTGAGGAAGAAATTGCGATACACCATAAAGTCCTAAAAGATTGTTCCCATTGAGGGGGGAAAACCATACAGAAATAACGTGAGTTGTGAAGAGAGCAAAGATAAAAGTTACGAGTTTCATGTACCCTGAGTTTATGATTTGGCGTTTGACAGAGTAGTTGTCGAAGATGCCCTCCATCTGGGGGTCAAGAGGCCCTCCCGTCTGAAGGTTTATTCCTACAATACTATCCCTGTCATGCTCCCCCTAAGCAAGTATGCAAGAAAGCTTAAATCAGTCTCTTATTAAATTTTATATGAAGAACACAGGAAGACTAAAAAATATGGACCATGAGTTGCAGGAACAAGTACCGTAAGAGTAACAATTTCATCTTGAGTGTCAAGTCCAGAGTTCTCAGCCAGTGTTTTGGGCACCACGAGAAGAGCATCAGCAAAAGCTTCAACACCCAGCTGAGCACGCTGTACCAAGTTCACAAGTATTGCAATGTTTAAAATAAATGGAGCATAAGTGTTATAGCAATAATAAGGAGAAGTCTGGAAAGTGATACCCCTTTAACTGTTTTCTTGACATCATCGATTAAGTATTTTCTGGCAGCAAATTCAAAAGCACCTGCTCCCTGAATGTGGATAAGAAACAAATGTCACCATCCATGAGAAAGAATGAGCTAACACTGTGAACAAGGTCGTACAAAATTTTTCCAAACAGTACTCACAAGTACAACAGCTTCATCTTCAAGGGTATTTTTAACCGCTCTGAGACCATCTCGAACAGCATCCTTTATTTGGGCAATTGTATGGTCATTTGGTCCTGCAAAACAAAGATTCAAATTAGGAATGATGAATTTCATGTGTAACATATGAACAAAACAAACCCTTGAGCCTGGTGACTAACTGGTTTTATAGTAGCAATTGAGGGAAAAAAAAAAAAGGAATAAAAGCATTGTTTAAAAATTGGTGAAAACAAGGATCCAATACCTTTTATTAAGATGGTACAAGAAAAGGGATTTTTGACATTTTCAACAAATGTGTATTTCTCTTCACCGAGGATGTGCTCATAAACTAATCCAGCCCACCCAAGGCAATTGGGAGTCAAATCATCAACAGAATTCACAGCCTCTCCCCCACAGGCCAAAACCAGGCGTTCCATATTTCTCCTCTTTGCTCTTCGAAGGGCAATAATCTACAAAGCACCAGGGTTAATATACTGCAAGCAAGACAGGGCACAACAAAGTTTACACTAACCAAATTACAGAATCACAGTGGACAGAATACAAACAAAACAAGTGACATCAATGTCAAATAAAACCTAATCTAATTCATGAACTGAAGCATCTAATGGTTTCAGAAAATCATTTGAGAATATGAAAAAATAACCAAACACTCATGACATTACAAACTAAAAGCCTGGACAAAGTGCAAATGGCCGTTTTCATACAAAACAAAAAATTCCAAGGAAAGGGACCTTGATTTTGAGCGTGTTGAATAAACAAGAATGTCATTGGGATAGAGAAGGCTATGTTTTAATCTATGAAGAAGAAAAACGCAGATAGCAGTAACAGAATAACACTCATCAGAAAGAAATGTGAGGTGCCAACTATCTGGAAACAAATGAAAATCAGAACTCCCAATAGATGACAGTAATACACAAAAGTTCAAAGAAATCTACATTTTACACCTCATTAATTCATCAGACTTTCAGTGATAAGGTTAAATAATTGTCCAAAATTGTCACAGGTCTTACCCCTGCCCGCGCAAGAAGGTCTAGTGATGGGGGATCGATACCCTTCTGGTTAATGACAACGAAGTTCTTGTCACTGTCAGAGCAAACCTGCAAACCAGAGTATAAGTGATATGTCATACAATCACTTATAAGACCCAATGTGTGATAGCACAAGTTACTTAAGTATTTCAACCTTATTCTTTAGTTCAATGATCTTTTTGACTCTTTCATCCACCTGCTGCCTTTCGGCTGCAACCATTGCTTCTCTCTGCTCCGCATTTGAGTAAAAAAATCCCGCATTTATTTCACTGGGGGAGACAAGATGTTAGTTTTATAATGCCCATGAACTCTACAGAGACAAAGAAAAGTTCCATAGCTGAATGCAAGTGGTACTTTTATGTATCAACTTTAACAATTGTTTGAAGTAAACATATCAAAGAAGAACCTTTTATCATATTCCAAAGAAACATTGCATGTCAAGATATAACAGTTCTCAGCTTGTCTCTTCATGTCAGGATGTCTAGAACCATGATCAAGGACAAGACCTTCAACCTAGAAAAAGAACACAAGTGAATATTGAAATTACAAAAGGTAAAATTGCTCACATGTTGTTGCAGAAGTATACTGTTTTCATGCATATACTAACTGACAATTTGCTGGAAGATAATCACCAGGTCACACCATTTTCATGAATAAGAATCTCAACACAGTGAATGCCTTCAACAACCAATGATGAGTACACTTTCATAATTCCATTTCAAGTACAACTGACTCTGGGTCTTTTGGTGGAAGTGAGGGCCCCAAAACTAGTGACACACAAGATAAGCCCTTCATGGGATTTGCATTACCTAGTGCTTAAAGAAACTCTGTTGAATATAATTTAAACAGAGACTGCTCATGAACAATCACTTAAGTATACAATGATGGACAATGAAAGTAAAATTAGCGCCAAGTAATACATCAATTGTGATAACAAATTCCTTCACTTTCTCAGTTAGAGAATATGCATCTTCATCTGTGTATGGTGCTCAATTTGATGTGATATATTCTGCTGCAGGTAGCATGGTATTTTCCTTCTGGTTTCATAAATGATCTGCTTTTGCTAACTTTAGCATTGATGCGTGGTGTTAGACAATGGAAGAAACTGACTCTTCTTTTTTCCTTTTCCCCATAATTTTAGAAGTCTGAGGACCAGCAAAAAGAGGTGTAAAACATCTCCAACTAAAACATGCATGCACATGCCTGTTGTGTCTCCACGGGAGGAGGGGGAGACACAAAGAGAGAGAGTACAGCCCAGTTACGGTTTAAAAATACATAAAAATTACCAGCCGTGTGTCAACATCAAATTTGTGACGCATGTGCATGATCTCCACCATAAACAGATCAATTGGTTCTTCAGGCCTTCGAATACAGAGCACCTGCATGGTTTTAAGACAAATTGTTACGTAATGCAATTGGCTAGAACAATAACAATCTGGAAAATTCCTTATTTTATTTTATTTTCTTATCCTTGCTTGAACCCTCTAAAAAGATACTAAAATCATCAGGAAAACTCACTGCATTAACGACTATGTCAGTCAGCTGATCTGCCAAAGCTTCATATAGCTGAGTGAGGAAACAAGTTGTCAATTTTAACTTGAAACCAATATAAACTACACAATATCTGTATCAAAGAACAAACAAAAAGCACAGCTTTACCTTAGTTCTTAGTGTTGTTCTTGCTACCATTTTTAGAATCTCTTTGTCAGGTTCATCACCCATCACCACAGGAGTCTTAAATTTATCAAGAAACTGCAGAGTAGCTCTTTTTGCAATCTCAAAACCATCAACTAAAACACGTGGATGCATTCCTGAAACATACAAAAATCCCATCCATAGATATTATAACCGGAATGTAGACATTTCACTTCAAAAAGTCCCCATCATGCATTTCTCTCTGGAAAACATAAATACAAAAATGGAAGAACTGAAATATAGCCCATATTTGAAATAAACATCTCATCAACCAAAGTGGGCCAAGTTACTAAAGATTTCTTCTTTTTGAGGGAAAAGTTACAATAGATTATTGATGTGGAGAAGACCACCAAAAAGAAGGGCTCAAGCATGCAATTGTTCAACAACGTCATCACATTTTCCTCAAGTTGCCGTTTTCTGTTGTTCGTTACAGTTCACTAAATCATTTCTCTCAGGCATATACTGTCTATAGTTAAAACGTGTGCGACAATGAATGAAAAAGTGAATACAGCTAAAATAGGCATCACCTACCCTCACCAATGTATCGTTCAGATTGCTTCATCAGCTCCCCAATAAATATTACAGTAGAAGTTGTACCATCTCCTTTTATGTCATCTTGGGCAACGGCTGTCCTTGCAATCATAATTGCTGTAGGATTTTGAATTTGCTGCAAACAGATACCTCATGAACACTATAAACAGTAAACAAACAAGTCCTGAAGCAGAAACAATAGCAGCAATCATTTACATCTAGACATCTAACAAAATTTTTGAAACATTTGTTGATTATTGACTGTTCAACAAAGAAAAATTTGAAGTATTCTTATATTGAATGTTCCCGCTGTTACCTGTTCTGGCATAAAACACACATTTTTTTTAACTTAAACTACGTTTACATTTCCAAATGAAATCTCCAAACACGGATAACTCAACATGCCAGCTCGTGCTTGATCCATTACCAGAAATCCTCATTTCACACGGGTAAAAAACAGAAGCCTAAGAGATCACAGTAACATCAATTGTAAATGACCAAATCTAAAAACTTGAAGCAAAACATGAAATGAGATACAAAAACAAAAGCACACTAGCTCTAAAATTAAGGTGCTTGTACCAGGTGCTACACTTAGCTGAGGCAAAAAAAATCGATAAAAATTCAAAGATCTTGGGATTTAAAAAACAAAAGAAAAGGTGTGGACAGAGGGCTAACCATTTCTTTCAATAAAGTGTTGCCATCCTTAGTGATCTTGATGTCTCCAGCTCCACCAACAAGCCTTAAAAACAAGAAGAAAAAAAAATCAGAGGTCTATAGCGAGTAAAAGTAGGAAGAGAGCGTGGGAAGAAGAATGAATACATCTTGATGGTGCCTTTAGGGCCGAGATTGGTCTTAAGGACGTCCTGAAGACTCTTGGCGGCATTGATGTTCATATGAAGCGCCGCCGATTTGTTTAGCACCTCCGCATTAGGGTTCAACACTCTCAGCGACATCTTCTTCTCTCTTTCGCTTTCTCTTTCTCTTCACTTCCTTCCCTTTTCTTTGCCTTTGCCTTTTTTCTTTCTTGGTAAGGATAAAAAGCGTGCGTGCGTGCGATCGTGTTTCTGCAGTTATTGAGAGGAAGAGAATGTGAGTATTTGTTCAGTAGTAACTCAGAGAGACGGAAGGATGGAAGTGTGGGTTTTAGGTCTTTCCGGAACTCTCTCTCTCTCTCTCTTCCCCTCTTGTTTTGTACGCGAAAGTGGGATTTGAGAGGCCTCCTGCTGCGCGAGTCAAAACGCTTCGTTTGCGTTGTGAACGACGTCGTATTAAAGGAAAGACCTTCGTTGGTTTTTTACCTAGTCAGCTCCCGCTGAAGCTCAAACTCAACACGGTAAGTCTTGAAGGCAGCTCCAAAACTAAAGCCGAGGCTTGTCGCAGCCCAAATCCACTAAGGTTCGCTTGCATATTTGCGTCTCTATGTATGCAATGAGGCTGGACCAAAAAGTATTGTCATCAGTCTGGGCCGCACTTCTAGCCGAATGGCATACGGAGGCAATCGGAATCGAATTCTCGCGGCCTCACCTTTACTTCTCTTTCTTTTGGGCCGAAGACCCTTCCCAGGGACTTCAAAAACAGAAGTAAACGGGGACGTTTTATGCACCTAACTTGCTCAATATATAGACACCACATGTTTGCTTTTTGTTTTTTCATATGTAGGATGGAAATTTACTTTTCAAGTGCTAACTCGTCAAATGTTTCAAATACTTTCATCCAATTTACATAAATTAAATTGACTGGCGTGGTTTCTATAAATTAACTGAAACATCTACAACGAAATTGGTGAGGAGATCTGTATACTTAGAAAAATATAACTTTTAAATAATATTCATTTTTGGGATTCGCGTGAGTTAAACTTCTTCTTCTTCTTTTTTTTTTCTTACTTACTGTTTCAAGACTCAAAATTGAAAAGGAGACATACTGTGAATTTCAAGATGTGAGCTGTTCAATTATTCTATTTTTTATGGTAAGATTGCATTTTAATAATCGAGATTTTTCTTTTGAGTAATGATAGGTGCATCAACATTTTTACCGACACTTCCTGTTAGTAATTTATTTAGTTGAGCAATACTAAATATGCATTTTTAGTTTATTTATTTTTACAGGCTGTCGTATTTGTATTGGCCACGTCCTGGGTAAATCGCTTTCAACATTTTCGAATCACTTTTCTACAACGGTTATATCCGACCCGGCAAATCCGATCCGAGGGGAAATTATACGATGCCCCCCCCCCCGGGGGCACGCGACGCACAGTCGCAAAAACACCGCCCACCCAAGTTATGTTTTTTTTTTTTTAAAGAGAAGAAAACAGATTGCTAGAGAGTGCAGACGATTTTTTGTGCTCCGTCACAAAAAATAAATGTCTTAAATATTCCGTTGTAAAAATAAAAAATAAAAAAAAAGGAACAGATCGAAATCAAGAAACGCCATAAAAGGCCAAACCCCCAGTCTCTACGCTGTCCAAACTCCAAGACACTCACTGTTCATTCACTCGTTTGATCTCGTAAACCCGTAGCTCTATGGTAGCGGCCGTTGCTTTCGATTCTTAGGCTCAAGAATCGAAAGTTCTGCAATGGCGAGGAACTACGTGAGAGAGAACGTGCCTCTCTCGCGATTCGGCGTCCTGGTGGCGCAGCTTGAGTCCATAGTCGCCTCCGCCTCGCAACAATCCCCCGATCCTCTCCTCTGCTTCGATCTCCTCTCCGATCTCATCACCGCCGTCGACGAAGAACCTCAGGTCCTCTCTCTCGCCGGATCTCAACTGCTCCTAACCCTGTGTTTCCGCGCTTTTCTTTCTTTCTTTATTTCTTTTTCTTTTTTTTTCTGTATTTCCTTCTTGCCGTTTGTGTGTCTGTCTCTATTTCTTTAGTTCTTTCTTGAAAACTATTAACTCCTCCCGTCATATCATAGTTGCATTTAAGTAGAGTCCGGCTGCTTTGGCTTGCAAGTTTTATTTATCATATGGAAATTCCAAGTTCCTTGAAGCAATATTTCAAGAAACTTGGAATGTTTTAGGTCATTGATCGAAGATGCATCCAGGTGCCGAAAAAACAAGAACATAAATCTTGATCTCAATTTAGTTGACCGAGAAGGACTTGGTGGTTCTTTACTAGAATCTAACATCACGCACTGCATTTTAATTTTGTAATCTTGATTTGGAAGCGTCATATATCACGGAACCTGTATCTGTTTGGTTGCTTGTGTTCTTTTATGGAAGTTCCGTGACATGCGACTTATTGAGGCTAAGATTTTCTGGAAAATTTTTGGTCTGCAGGATTCCATTCTGTTGTGGCAAAGAAAATGTGAGGATGCATTATATTCATTGCTTGTTCTTGGTGCGCGGCGGCCTGTCCGTCATTTGGCATCTGTAGCAATGGCAAATATTATATCTAAAGGAGATGGCATTTCTATATATTCTAGAGTGAGCAGTCTCCAAGGGTTTCTTTCAGATGGGAAGAGGAGTGAGCCTCAAAAAGTTGCTGGTTAGAATTTTTCATTAGGATAATTTTTCTTTCAATTAGAAGCAATTAGTGTTTACCCCTTGGATTTTTTTTTTTGAAATTTCACTTTTGCTTTACTGATAATAAAACTTTTGGAGTTGTTTAGTTAGTATACTCATTATTTGTTTCTCTTGAACTTTGTCATGTTAAGCTATTTTTAATGTTGCCACATCCGTAACATTATTTAGCTGGTTTTGCTCTTCACCAGTATTTTTGTACCTTTGTTTTTGTGTAATATTAGCTGTATGTGGCCACTAAAAGTATGTTTATGATTGTTTTTGCAGTCCATCATTCAAGTATTTGCTCCTGCTTTACTGTTTGTGCTATGTTTGCTCTATCTTTGCCATGTGCTGAATCCTTGTAGGTGCTGCACAATGCCTGGGGGAGCTATACCGGTATTTTGGGAGAAGAATAACTTCAGGTTTGCTTGAAACAACAATTATTGCGACCAAGCTTATGAAGTTTTATGAGGTAGTCTCATTTGACGTGCAATATCTACATACCTTTATTATTATCATTATTATTGTTGTTGTTGTTGTTGCTATGATATTGTCAATCTTATTGTTAGTTATTAATAACTGAGCAAATCTGTCCTGGGTGTCACCAAAGAATAACTCTTTGATTGAATGTTTCCTTGATATGGTATCAGAGGTTCTATAATCAAGTGGTCACTTATTGAGGCCAGACTATCCCCATTTATCTAGTTAATGGTGATGTTATGCCTGTGCTTTGCCCATTTTTTCTGTTCAACTGGCTTCTGCATGTCAGCACGTTGGATATTAGTAGACCAAATGGTGGACTAGAGGGGAAATTTTGTTGATCTTGAGTCTACATGAAGAGAACTTGTTCTTTTCCACTTTCAGTGACGTACACATTAAGGGGTACTTTATGGTTATGTTGAAGAAAATACAAGGATCTAAGGGAATTTTTTGATGTTGAAGAAATACAAGGTTCTAAATTTCTATTACCTGGTCTTTATTGTATCATACTGATGAACACTAACGAGACATTCTAGCTCCAAGGGTAATTCTTAGGTTCCCTTTTTTCTGGTTTGTTTTGGGTTCTTTGTAGTGATGTCACGGTAGTTTACACTTTCTTTATGAATTTCTTAAATCACACTTTATAGGGGACTTCTTGGCTTTACGTATGTTACTATTTGCATAGGATAATTCCTATTTCCTCCTTTTGTTTCTAAACATTTCTTCTTGCTTAGCTTCCCTTATTGCATTTGTTAAATTCCAGGAGTTTGTGAGACAAGAAGCTCTACTTATGCTTCAAAAGGCTTTAGAAGGCTCATGTGGCAATGCTGCTTCTTCAGCATACAATGAGGCCTTCCGTCTCATTACACGTTTTGCTATTGGGGATAAATCATTTGTTGTCAGAATAGCTGCTGCACATTGTCTGAAGGCATTTGCTAGCATTGGGGGACCAGGCCTAGGAGCAGGAGAACTTGACAATTCAGCGTCTCATTGTGTCAAGGCAGGTGTCTTTGTATTCTATTCATGGTGTCACTCTTTCACTTAACTAGACTTGCAGTAATTAAGAAGCTCATGCTTGTTACCAATGCCAATATCAGTCTTTTCCTTTCTAGGCCCTTGAAGATCCAGTGTCATCTGTCCGGGATGCATTTGCTGAAGCTTTAGGTTCGTTGCTTGCTCTTGGAATGAATCCAGAGGCACAGGTAAATATGTGCATTTATTTCCTCTTCTTTCAATGATTGCTGTCTGCAGACTGAAAGATTGTTTTTCTTGTTTGAGTTTTTGTGTATTCTCAGTTTCTTTTCTTTAATCTCTCTAGGTTCAATCTGGAGGAAAAGGTTCTTTTCCGTCAGCAAAGAAATTGGAAGGTTGTTTGCAGAGGCATTTATCTTTGCCCTTCTCAAGAGGTACTCAATTGATACTCGTCATAATTGTTTCCAATATCATCCTGTTTGATTGAGAATTCTTTTAATTTCATTGATTTATTAGGCAGCAAGGACTGATAGAGGCTTTAATAAGGTGCCATATGTGCTCTGTTTGGTGTTTTTGAGTGGAAAATAATTATATGGTTTTTTTGTTGTCAACCCTGAATTTTGCAATTTGATAGGGATATGATTGTTTTTGGTGCATTACTTTAGTGTTTGACTTTCAGGGTCTTGGATGGTTAGACTTTAGATGATAATGGTATGATTGTGGGGCTTTAAAGCTTGACTCTGTGTTCTTTGTTGCACTTCTTTTTGAGTAGATGCCTTCTCATCTTCCGCTTTGATAGCTTTTTCTTTTCAGCAAACTCTTAATTTCATTTGAAAAATAAAATTCCATGATGTTATGTGTCTCTGCTGCTGAATTTTTAAGGTATAAACATTTTGTTATGTTGCGACTTCTGGTAAGAAAAGGTTTATTCTCTGATTTCTGTATGATCACTGTGATTTAGTTTGATAACCTTATTTGAAAGCCACATGCAAAAGGTTTTATTCTTGCTCCTTTGCAGCAACTGGACCTCGATCAAAGGATGTTCGAATGGGCATTACTTTATCTTGGGTGTCCTTTTTACAGGTAAATGTAGCAATCCATGGTTGTTCCTCTCTCATCTCCTTTATTGCCCTTTTTACCAGTTATAACCAAACACCTTACCTCCTTTGTGTATCTTGTGTCTGCCTGTGTGCTTGAGTGGTCCATTCATTGTTTTGGGGACAGCAACTCCTCACCAAAATATTACTGTTTTCATTGTTGACTTAAAATTTGTCTGTTGTCCATCAAAATTTTGGTTTTGGCTGGATCATTGCATTATGATGGAAATTAAATCCTGAAGATGTGAGTAGTGTTTTGTTCTGTGCCTTGTTATAATCATCACTTTCCATTATCCATTATGGATGTGTATGAACGATCTGTTTTTCGCACTTAAGCTGGGTTTGAAATGGTATTTGAGAATAGTTTGAAAGTTGCCATTTGTCTTCTAATTTATTTTGTGGATTGGCTTGCAGGCAATTCGTCTAAGGTATCTTCGCCCAGACACTGAGCTTCAGAGCTATGCTCTGCAGGTCATGGACATGCTTAACACAGATGCTTTTGATGCCCATGCCCTGGTACTTTTGTTGACAAGGATATCTTTTCTGTTTGCTATTATTATTCTTGCTTAGTGACATGTTTGGTGTAGGGAAAGTGGTTTGCTGTTGTTATATAGCATATGGCATAGATAAGACAATTGAAAAGAGAGGACAGATCAGTAAAGAGGTTAAATAGATGGAAAGTAAAGTGGGATTTTGTGTACTTATTTGATATGTGCTCACTTGCTTAACAATTGGTTGTAATCTTGTTCCTTTTCTGTAACATAATTTATTTCTATTGCATATTGGCTGTTTGGATTCTATGTATTATTTAATTAGTCTTTTTATCAAAGATAAAGACTTTTTATAGAACACTGCACTAGTAAGTTCCAGCTACATGGATCCGATTAAAGAGTGACAGTTTTTCTGCTGTATGTGGGTTATCTGGAAGAACAAATATATCAGCTCTAATTTATTAGCCTTCATTTTTTTTCTTGAATTTTCTAAGTCTGAGTCTTCATGATGGGGTTATGGTCATTGCAGCTGATAAAATAACTGACTGCTTCAACTCTTTTGGTGTTTTTAAGGCATGCATTCTTTATATCCTGCGGGTAGGTGTAACTGATCAGATGACTGAACCTACTCAGAGGGACTTTTCAGTTTTCCTGGGAAAGCAGGTTTGTAAAATAATTCAAATTACCTATCTTGCCATCATGTATTGACCACTGTCTTGACTCAGCTGTTATGGAGACTTGCAGCTTGAGTCTGTTACTGTCAGTCCCTCCATGAAAATTGCTGCTCTTCATACTTTGTCATATACATTGAAAACACTAGGCGAGGTGAGGCATCACTTTACTTTTCTCCTTAGTATGGTTCCCATTCATTTCTACTGCAATTCTGAAAGATGAAATGCTTTGTATAAAACACTAGGCTAAATAACTCACCAGAATTTTGTTTCGTTCTGGAGAGTCTTTTTCTCAAACATGAACAAGATTTTAGTTTATGGAGTAAGATTCAAGAAGTTCAAATCAGAAAACAGGTGTGTCCCTTAAAAGTCATCAACTCTGTATGAATATGGCAATACAAGCATGTGGAATAGCACGGCAGATTTTGTTGAATGATTAATCTCATGTTTGATTTGGAGTAGTTTGTACCCCTTACATCCAGTCCATTGTTACACCAGGGACATACCATTTTTAAAAGGTAGTCTATCTGTAAAGTGTTGATCTATCTATCTATCTATCTATCTATATATATATATATATATATATATATATATATATATATATATATATTTTTTTTTTTTAAAAATTTTATTTTTATTTTTTTTTTAAATTTATTAAATGTTGTTTTAACCTTGTGACAGATTGAGATGTGTATCAGGTCCATGCAGTTGATCAGATTTACTTCTGTTAAACAAACAAGCACATATCATAAACAAAATTTCTCAGCAAGTTTCATTTAGTTTTGTGAAAATCATTTTCAAAAGTTTGCTGTTGTTTGACATTGATGCTTGCATGTTAAACAAGGATCACCATGTAATGTTTGAAGTTGGTGCTTTACCTGTCCATTTACAGGTTCCAGCAGAACTCAAGGAAGTTTTTGATAAAGTAGTTGACATTGCAACATCTCATTCTTCTCACATGGTAAGTATTTTTAGATGTTGGATTGTATCCCTTGAGTTAATAGGTGGCCAGAAACACATGCAACAAAACTAATGATGAATATCAACTTAAGTATTGCAATGAAGAGCTCCTGTTGATCTTTGCTTTATGGACCTTTTGGATTGTAAGCTTCCAAGTGAAAATAGTTGTTCGGAGTATGATTGAAAAGTTATTCCTTTTAGCAGTGGTCTGTGGCAAATTTTCTTAGTAGGTTGATGGAAAAGCTTTGTATGGAAAGTAGTAAGTCAGTAGGATACTTCTCTATTAATGTGGTTGGCTGCATGCACTTGAGGACAGCTAAGAATGCAAAGTTTCTCTGTGGAAGAATTGGAAGGAGTAAAATGTTGGCAATTCATGTTCTATGTGTCATAGAATGATAACACGAAGCAGGATTGGTAGGAGAACTGTTGATTTTCCTCATTTTCACAAAATTTTGCAATGGAAAAATTTGTCTCCCTTAATGACACAGATATATGTTTCGGTGTTCTAGCTTTCTTTATTTTTCAACTTCTTTGCAGCATCTATTGTAGTTGAACATGAATTGGGGATTGTGGCCAGGTAAGGATTGAGACTGCTTTGACATTACGAGTGTTGGCTGAAGTTGATCCTACCTGTGTTGGAGGTTTGATTTCTTATGGTGTGACCACGTTGAGTGCTTTAAGAGATAACGTTTCTTTTGGAAAGGTATATTTATGTTTTTGATGTGAAACTTCATATTTTTCCTGTGTTGGTATTGCAATCTGAAATGCCCTTAACCATGCTGAGATCTGCTCTTCAGTTTGTTTTCTGTTGCTTTTACTCTTTTACATTTTTGTTGTCCAAACTATGGTATTTTCTCAAGCTTAGCATGGTTGAACATTAAGTTTCTGTTCTTTCTCTTGATCCACATTACTTCTTAGCATGTAAGATTTAACTGGTTCTTCCTATTGGTTATAGCATATATGCTGGAGCACTAGGCTCTATCTGACACTGTCATATTGGATTTTTGCTAAAGATGCTCTCTTAAATCCCATAGTTGGCTGCTAAACATTTATTTCTTCATGGCATTTATTTCATGTTCTGTGTTCAAGCTGGTTTTTGTTACTGTATGTTGTAGAAAGGCATGCTGATATTTGAGCTTTTTGCAATAAAACAATTTCATTGTTGGCTTTCTTAGAAGAAGTCTATTTACATGCTGATATGTGAAATATTAATCTTTTTTTGGTTTAAGGATATTGTATATTCCTCTAAATCTTGTTGCTAATCCCTGTTTTTCCCTACAGGGAAGCAATTTGAAAGTTGAGCTTGATTTGTTGCATGGACAAGCTACTGTTTTGGCAGCCTTAGTGTCATTTTCACCGAAGTTGCCTCTTGGTTATCCAGCTAGGTAGTACCTCTTTTTTTTTTTATTCATTGTAATGAATGTGATATATATATTTATTTTTCTTTTCTTTGGGTCTGATGGCTGCTTACTGGGCCTCTGGCTACACAATGGAGTGTAGTCATTCGCCTCCTTTGAATTCCTTGTCCTTGGCCTCAGGCTGTAGTTTTTTCACAGATGACAAATGTTTTATTTCTTCCCAACTTGGGCACATATAACACCAGCTGTGCTTTACTTCTTGTCTTTTTTTTCCCTTGCCATTATTATCACTGTTATCTCAGGTTCAGTCAGTCAAAAGCTCATAGTCAATGTTATTGTCCTGCTCAGATTGCCTAAGTTGGTACTTGAACTTTCAAGGAAAATGCTAACAGAGCCTAGCCGAAATCCTATGGCTGCAACAGTTGAACAAGAAGCTGGCTGGTTACTTCTTTCCTCGCTTCTGTCTGCTATGACAAAGCAGGTGTACAATCATTTCTGAGTAGTGACAAGGGGGCGTGTGGTGTACAGTTTGCATTTGTATGTATCTAAGCTTCTATGGTCACTATTGTATGTAATGATGATTGCATTTGTGAGGCGTGCAGGAGTTAGAAGACCAGGTTTTTGATATTCTTTCCTTATGGGCTGCCCTCTTTAGTGGGAATCCAGAACAGGAAATTAAGCAAATAGGAGATCTGACATCTAAGATACGGTAAGCCATCATATATAGATATTGTGCTTTGTGTTTGAGGTGATGCACTAGTGCTTTGTTGCTTGTGGACTAGGTTGTGTAAGTTAGGCACTAGTCTTTTGTACATATGGGAAAGCCACATAGAAAGTTGAAGATAAAAAAGCATTAAATCCTGGTGCATACTTGAACCAAGCTTTTAAAACTTGATACTTTTGTCAGAATAGTCTCTTGAATAAAGTTGCCATTATTTGTTTTTATAGTTGATATCTTATTTTTGCCTTTTGTAGGATTTGGTCTGCTGCTGTTGATGCTCTTGCTGCATTTATAAGATGCTTTATTGTTCCCAATGCTTCGAACAATGGGATTTTACTTCAACCAGTGGTGGTATATCTAAGTAGGTATGATTACTGTGACAAATTGACTCTGCCTTTGATTTGTGTGTTTTGGTCCACATGTCCTACAAGCTTTTCTTATTTATTGGAAAGCAGTGCTCTGTCTTATATATTACTGCTCCAAAGCAAAGAATCGCCAAATGCAAAGCCTGCAGCAGACATATTCATCATCAAGACATTAATGGCTTATCAGTCTCTTCCTGATCCCATGGTCTATAAATTTGAACATCTCCAGATTACTAAATTATGTACAATCCCTTACAGGTAATGATTTCCTGTGTTTAACTTACGCTTTCGTTCCATTTTATGGCTATTTCATTTTAAACATACTATATTTTTCCTTCATGAGCACGTTTATCTTAAAATTCTTCCAAGTTATATGTTACTGATTTAGCTTTTTGTCTCTCTGTGTTGTTAAATTTAAAAGGGATGCTTCTAAATGTGAGGAAAGCTCATGCTTGAGGTCATTGTTGAACAAAAGAGATGCTTGGTTGGGTCCTCTTGTTCCTGGAAGGTTTTTAGCTTTCGATTTTTGGCATTTTGAGCTTTGTTAATTGTTATGTTTTCATAACTATTTTAGTTAATGCCTTTTTGTTAATTGTCTTTAGAAGTTTGTACAATGTTCTGCTTGCTATTCATTTATAGCAATTCTAAATCTCTTTTTCTCCCTTTTTTTCCTGATATTTTCAATCAGAGATTGGTTTGAGGATGAACTTCGTGCTTTTCAAGGTGGCAAAGACGGCCTTGTGCCTTGTGTGTGGGAGGATGAACCCTCAAGCTTTCCCCAAGTACTAACCATTTATTTTTGTTGAATATTTTCCTTCTTTCACTGGCAGCCTGCTCTCCATTTTTATTTTTATAATATAGCTGATTCATGTCCTATGTCATTGGTTGTTCTGCAGTTTTCTGCACTTATTTTATTTCATAAAATGTTATGCTTGTGAATTATTCTTTTTCCTTGCATGTTTTCATGTCAAATTAAGGCCAAAGAGGATTTAAGACTCTTTGTATCCCCTCCCTCCTCCTCTGCCCCCTCCCCCCCCCCCAAAAAAAAAGAAAAAACAAAACAAAATGCATTTGGTTGGTCATGTTGCTGATGCCAAGCATGCTCAGAACAGATTTAGTGCATACCTTGTCTTTTACACTAGCATCCCAAGATATCTTATTTTTTATTTGATGGTTATTCTCAATTGTTATAATCACTTAAATCCTTGGGCTGAGAATTAATTCGTTCTTAAAGCCAGAGACAATAAACAAGACATTGGTGAACCAGATGCTCCTCTGCTTTGGAATCATGTTTGCATCTCAGGTATGGGATCTGGTATTTAGAATTTGTTTACTATCGTTCTGCTGGAAAACTGAATGCTAATTTTCCCACATCTTATACCTTAATATCTCAGGATAATGGTGGGATGCTCTCACTTCTTGGAATGATGGACCAGTGTTTAAAAGCCGGAAAGAAGCAAATGTGGCATGCAGCTAGTGTTACCAATATATGTGTGGGGTTGCTCGCTGGATTGAAGGTGCTCACTATCCTTTGTACATCTTCCTTTTCCCATGTGTAAGGTTTAACATCCTATGTGCAATTCTGTGCTCTCTGCAGGCATTGATTGCTTTGCGTCCTCAACCTCTTGGACTTGAGATATTAAATTCTGCACAGGCAATTTTTCTGGTAATTACTCACTTAGTGACTTTGATGGTGTTAAATACCTTGTTGATGAACATACGCTCTATTATGCTCTTTTTTATTTTTTCATTTATTACTTTAATTTGGCAGAGTATTCTGGCAGAGGGTGATCTCTGTGCATCCCAGCGTAGAGCATCATCAGAAGGCCTTGGTCTTTTAGCTCGACTAGGAAATGATATCTTCACAGCCAGAATGGTAAGCTCAACATGGTGAAAACTATGCAGTAAATCTAATTTGTAGTTGTTGAGATGAAGATGACATATATATTTCATGGAGAAATTCATATTTTACTCTCCCATTAAGAACATAGTACATTTCTCCATTTCCAGTACTAATCTAGCAGTCCTCACTCACATTCTCACTCACACTCTCTTGACGATAAACAGACTCGGACACTTATTGGTGACCTTGCTGGGGCCACTGATTCAAGTTATGCCGGCTCAGTTGCTTTTGCACTTGGCTGCATACATTGCAGGTGATCTCCTCATGTTCTTGAAAATATGTGAACGCCTTCTGGTTTCTTTTGAACATAGATGACTGCACATTCACTTGTTTTCTGGTTTCTTGTGAAAGTATGTGAAAGCCTTCTGGTTTCTTAGGCTATGCCAGCTATATGACCTTTGTAGCATCACTTGTTTTCGAATTTCCATTTTGTTGTTCCTTTATATCATCAGCTTTATGTTAATGTTGACTATAGAGTAAAGCAACTCTTTATATTTTTTCCCTCATAGTCTTATTTAATTTTTCTGCTTACCTGCAGTGCGGGAGGAATGGCATTGTCAAGTTTAGTGCCTGCAACTGTAAGTTCAGTATCTTTGCTGGCTAAAAGTACAATCTCTGGCTTACAGATATGGGCTTTGCATGGACTTCTATTGACCATTGAAGCTGCTGGCTTCTCATATGTATCTCATGTCCAGGTATGACAATTTGGACCCATTGCCATTGGCAATCAATGGCTTTCTCATGATTATCAGTACTATGGTTCAAGAGTTCCATGCTTTCATGTTATTTTAGAAAGAAACCATTGAAATCAAATGTGTAATTACTTAATTTACACCACAGAACTGTTGTCAATTAGCAGGAACTCTTACCTGTTTGATATTGTACCGGTATCAATGTTGGTCAACTTTTGTTGTACAAATAAGGGTTCATAAGAAACTGTTATGATTGGGAAAATGATATTCTTCTGAGTCTTAGATGGGTGTACTAGCATTTTGATGTGAGACTGGTGAATGTGTACTGGAAACATTTTAAATGAGTTTGAAGACATTCTTGAGGTAAAGAAACTTGTTCCAACCCTTGTGTTATGGTGTCAGTGTGGTACCTTGAAACATATGGTATGGTTGGATTGAATTTTTATATGATTTTGGTGGACAAATTCACTTAGAACTAGACCACTCAAATGGTTGTTTGGTTTTGCTCATCTGTGTGGTTATGTCTGGTTCTGTGGCATGTGGCTGAAGGGATATCAATGTATTATCCAGTGCAATTTTACTTTTTTCTGCAGAACAAATGCAATTTTGACTTGACTGGCTACTTTTATAATTTGAGTTGGCTACCATCCGCCTTATTTCTTTGTTGATTTATTGATATCTTTTTTTGTCATTTTGAACTGTTTCTCATGCAGGCAACACTCGGCCTTGCTTTGGACATTCTTTTATCCGAGGAGAGTGGTTTGGTGGACCTTCAGCAAGGAGTTGGCCGCCTTATAAATGCAATTGTAGCAGTCCTAGGCCCTGAACTTGCCCCAGGGAGCATCTTTTTCTCTCGATGCAAGGTGTGCTTTCCATAGATCAGAACTTCTGAGCTTGTGCCTTCTTTCATTGGCATGCATACTGGTGATATCCGCAACTGGTTTTCTCATATCAATACTACAAATTTTCAGTCTGAACAAGCTATCTCAACTTTTCATTTGGTTATCATAGTTCATGATAGAAGTCTTATTCATCTAACATAATTCATGCAGTCTGTTATTGCAGAGATAAGCTCATGGCATGAAACTGCAACATTGCTGGAGTACGTTAGCATGCCACTTTTACCTTTTTTTGGGTGTTATTATTGAATAGTTGCACCTTAAAAATTTGTGTAGAAAAATAAGGACTCGAACTGTTTGGCTGGTCACCATTTTCTTCCCATTATGCAGAGGCTTTAACTGAGTTGTATCCATCTTGCAGGAGTGTTCGTTTCACACAACAACTTGTTCTTTTTGCCCCTCAAGCTGTTTCTGTGCACACTCATTTGCAGACCCTTCTTTCAACTCTGTCCTCAAGACAGGTTTTATGTCTCTAAAACTCTTTTTTCCCCTTCCAATAGCTGTAAGCTTTTCACCTAATACACCTTTCTCTCACCGGACACAGCCAACTCTAAGACACATTGCTGTGTCTACCCTACGACATCTTATTGAAAAGGATCCGGTGAGTAGTTGAGACTTGTAGTTTTAGTTCTTTTTGGATCTTCTAATTAAAATCCCTCAACTTGATGTGTGAAAGCTGATGGGAGTTATTACAGGTTTCTATTATCTCTGAGAAGATAGAGGAAAACTTGTTCTACATGCTGGATGATGAAACTGATTCTGAGTAAGTTAGCAATAATCTTCTAAACTTTGTATTTGATCAGTTAATAGGATGTAATATTTGGGAAATCTGTGTGCAGCAATGACATGTAGCTGTGCTCTCTTTTCATTTTTGTTTTTTGAATATTTTGAGAATACACTGACTGTTATCATTTTCCATGTGCTTTCTTATACACGGACTTTGTCTCTTAAAGAAATGAGGCTAGTAAATAAATTAAATAGGAATAGATTTCACTAAAACTCTTACGTAAGACTACTTTTCCTGGATAGAAACTCTAATGCTTCTAGGTAAGAAAACTATAAAAATCTACATAAATCTCCTAAAAATTATTTATAAAAAAACAAAAGACATTGAAGTAGCTCTTATCCTTTACTTTTCTTGAATGCATTATTAATATGATGCTTAAGGATGACAGAAGCCATGACAAGGAAGTTACTGCAGTAAGCTGCTTTGTACATCCTTGTGCAAATTTTCTTCCACATGGCATCCACATAGAATAACAGAGTATCATCCCTCCATTTTCTCAAGCTTAGGTTGATGGTCAACATGGTTTAAATATGGTATTCCACAATTCTGTGTTTAGAAATTATATGATGCTAGTAAGCAATAAATAAATGGTGCGCATTAATGCTTAGTGATCTTGTGTAGTTTTTTCTTCCTTCACTCATTCATTCATAAACTGCAATTGATATCCCCAAGTTTTTTCTTGTTTTTCATTCTCCTTATTTGTCTTCCATTGCCTTTCAGTTTCTCTTTAGTGTAATTTTTGGTATCTATTGGTACACTGTTGTTTTTGGTTACATGGACATCGTGAATCAACTCATATGTATTGGTATGAATGCCTCAATTTTCCTTTTAAAAATTTTTTGGTTGTCTCAAACACCTATTAACCCAGTGATAAACTCCATCAACAGCTATATGTCTCTTGAAAACCAATGGGAGAGAGAATTTGATCATATGAAAAGAAGGATGAGGGAGAAAAGGAGAGAAATATGTTCATCAACCTTTTATTTATAGCGTATATTAGATATATTACATCCTCGGCCTATCATCAAAGGATATTAGTTGTCTTTAGATTTTAGTCCATATTCATGTTGGTAAGTCACAAATCTTGGCAATTACATATCAAGTTTCAAGATTGAGGAACACAATTGTCAATTGATGAGCTTATTTTCATGACCATTAAGTACCTTTGGATTTGAAAAAAAAAATTCTTGGATACCTCAATCATCAGATTATAAATATAGTTACTCAACAGTTTCTTTTTGGTTTTTTGTTGTCATCAAGAAATCTCCACCAAGTGAACTTTTCCCAGAATTCCTTCTTTTCTTCTGTGTAGTACAATTGTTTACCTAACACTTACATATAAATTTCTTATTTCCATTTTTAATATTGGAATTTAAATTGCTTTCATTCTTGCAGGATTGGGAATATGGTGCGTGCCACAATTATCCGATTACTCCTTGCATCATGTCCTTCATGTCCATCCCACTGGATATTGATATGCCGTAAGATGGTAATCTCTGTGATCTGCAAACACTAACTTTTCTTTTGCACCATGTCAGATTTCATAGTGAAACATGCCAGATGATGGTATGAAATGATTGGAGCATGAATGAGTAAATGAGAGGAAAATTCAAGGAAATCCGTTAATTAAGTTAGATTAGTAACAAGCTTCATTTGAAGAAAAAAAGATTAAAAAACAAAAATGAAAAGGGAAAATCAGAGGCACGCTGGCGGAAGATCAAAGAAATAAGAGTTCAAAGGCAAGGCTTGCTTGGTTAGGACATACTCTATGCCTTTTTTGTTTCTCAAGTAGGATAAATCAAGCTGGGTGGGCGAGATGTGTTTTTGACCTCAATTTCTTTGTCTAGTCTTGCAATTTTTTGTTCAGTAATCTAGATCCACTCATTTCTTCATGTGCCATGGACTATGCCCTTGAAATTTTTTGGTACACCACAACTTTGTTCATATTCTTATCTCTTGCCAATGTCAAAATCTTACAGCTTGAAATGAAGTTTAGTGGGTGGAAAAAGAAAAATTTCTGACAATTAGGCGAACGCTTTGTTGCCCATGGTATAAATTTTATCTGAAAATTAGGAAAATTTGCAACCAAAACATGAGGATTTTTTTTTTTCTTGTCTTTTCAAATTTTCCAATGTTGTGGTGGCATGTGTATTTTCATTGTTCAGTCATCAACTGTTTACAGACTGGGCATAATTTCCCTGTCTGACATTAGCCTTTTTCAAAATTTCCATTTGTGAAGTTGTTCTAAAGTGGATTGACACTGGCACAATAGGTCATGCATATTTGTACTACGTTGCACACATGTGGGAGTTTATTGCTAAATTGAGTAGCATTGGACTTTGATGGATTGATTTTCCTATTGTGTGGGGAATCTTGTATACTTGAGGGCATCCAAAGCTTTTTTTATTTGACATATTGCCATTGGCAGATTCATTGGATTGTTAATAGGAACTTATTTGTCATATCTGCCTTTTCTTTTTCATTTTTAGTAGGTCTGTATGGTTCCTGAATCAGATTCTGCCAATGGTTTCTAATTACAGTAGCTTGGTTAGTTATCTGCTGAGTAGGACTCTCAGGTTCTTGTAGTGCCCCAGCTTCAAAGGGTGTGTACCATTCTTTGAATGGCAGCTGCATAATGTTGTGAAGATTTGTACAATTGGACACTAGGAAGTTGAGACTACCTTTAATTGAACTAGTTATTCAAACCCTATTCAGGTTCTTGCTACATCAACAAGACAAGATTCTCAAACCAATAAGAGCACAGGAAATGATCCAGGCGATGAATCAAGATTGGATTTTGGAGAAGATGATGAAAATATGGTCTCCAGCTCAAATGACATGCCAGTCCAAAGATATGCATTAGAGGCTTCAAATGTTAATCCTAATAGAGATAAGCACCTTAGATATCGTACCAGAGTTTTTGCTGCCGAGTATGTCTGCCTGCCTTTATTTCTCAATTTTTTTTCTCTGTTTCTACTATATATATTATTATTTCCTATGAACATTTATTGCTGTGTTAGAGGTTTTAAATTACCTGTTGTTCAGGACAAAAAGGTTAATTATATGTTGTCGGCATAAACTTCTGAATAAATAATAGCTGAATTAGAGACAAGGATCTCAGTAAATGAGGCATATGTGAATTGAGAAAAAAAAAAAAAAGTTATTATGTCTTTTAAGGGTACACCCCAGTGGTTAAGTGACTCAAGTTCAAATCTTGTGATGGTATGTGGGATTTATGGGAAAGTCGAGAGCTACCCCATGTGGTGTACTCATTGTCCAATGGGCCTTCCGGATGGACAAAAAAAGTCAAGATACTATGGCAGGAATGGTAAAATGATTTGGGGGAGAGACATTAAAGCATGTCATGATTTATGTAATGGGATTTTAACAAACTTGCTTTAACAGGCCAGTTAGTCATACTGCGATGTCAATTACTGATCTCAAATCATGGAAAAATATGAAATTGAGGCAGTATGCTTGCCTTTGAAGAATGGCATAAAGGAGTGCATTGTATGAGCAGCCAGACAACTGAAGCTTTTCATGTGAACCCATTGTTTGAACTTAGACATAATGGGTCAAGTTTCTCTTGCCCATGAAAGCAATGACCATAAAGTTTAGTGTGCACCAAATCTCATTTTGTAGATTGAGCATACAGTCATCATCAGATTAATTTGACAATTTGTCATGTTGGAACATAGGTGTTTGAGTCATCTGCCTACAGCTGCTGGAAAGAATTCTGCTCATTTTGACCTCTCTTTGGCAAGGGATCAACCTGCCAATGAACAGAACACGGGAGATTGGCTAGTCCTCCACTTACAAGAGCTAATTTCATTGGCGTATCAGGTACTGGAAGAAAAGTTGAATGCTGTTTTGGTTTTGAGTAAATAATGAATTTCTGAAATGCAAAATTTGATGTGTTTTCCATGTTCTGTATCATAGATAAGCACAATTCAGTTCGAAAATATGCGGCCAATCGGTGTGGGGCTTCTAAGTACTATTGTGGACAAGGTGGTTTTCACTTCAAAATTTATTCATATTTGGTCTTGATTAATATGCTAATCAAAAGTTACTTCTACTTACTCTCCTCCATTTTAAATGGCATTCATATACACCATGTGGTGGGTAATTGAATAAATTGCAGTATTAGTTTGTAAGTGCCATATGAGATTGAAATAACTTGCTCAAATAGTTAGTACTCCTTTGTCTTTTCTTGTTGCTGATATGTCATGTATTTTTAATGTTTCTGGCATCATATGCACAACTTTTTTACACTGATGTTTAATTCAGTCTAATCTTCTCTGAAAACAGTTTGTAGCAACCCCTGACCCAGAGCTTCCTGGCCACTTTCTACTGGAACAATTCCAGGTATTGTGACCTCAGTGGTCAATCCAATCACAGTATTGGGCCAACTAAAGGACCAACTCACTTGTTCAACTTCTTTGCTAATGGACAAGTCAGACATTATTGAAATGCTGTGCTAACATTAGAAATTGAATAACGCCTACTTGAAATAATGGGTACTATATTAAAAATAATTTTGAAATACTGCATGTTGATTAAATAAAAATTTTTAATGGTGGCATGCTCAATGGTTTTTCTCTCCATGGCTAAGGTATAACTGAGTGAATATGTGACAATAATGCATGTGTGCTAGTTACCTCACATGCATAGAGAAACATGTATTATATGTGTGGTTTAGTAGTGAATTTGTTGATATCTCTTGATTAGTTTCTTTGATATGTAGGCCCAATTGGTATCAGCTGTTCGCACTGCATTAGACTCACGTTCTGGCCCCACTCTTCTGGAAGCAGGGCTTCAGCTAGCTACTAAGGTTAAGTGCGCATATGTGGTTTTACTGATTCATTACTTTTTTAACAACAGCTTGTTTGTCAGTGGCTCAGTTGACTTGTTCATTCTCAGATAATGACAAGTGGGATACTGGGCGGTGATCAAATTGCAGTTAAACGAATATTTTCATTGATTTCCCAGCCATTGAAAGACTTCAATGACATATATTATCCTTCATTTGCAGAGTGGGTCTCATGCAAGGTATACCATGTGTCAATTTTTTCCCCTCTTTCCTTGTTTCCTTGTTGGACTGGGTTTTTAGGACCCTGCTGTTTCTGTTTTTTTTTTGGCGGGGGGGGTGGTGAGGGTGGTCATTTTGTTCAAAAAATTTGAGTTATTAAATTAGTTGTGCTACTGATGTGTACTTCATCTGTGTGTTAGATATTTAACTTTTTCTGAGGATTTGGTGAGGTTTATTAACATCTCAAATGTGTGATAGATCAAAATAAGACTTCTGGCTGCACATGCATCCCTCAAATGTTACACATTTGCATTCTTGAGAAGACACCATACTGGTGTTCCAGACAAGTATCTGCCATTACTACCACTGTTTTCAAAGAGCTCAAGTATTCTGGGAAAATATTGGATCCGGGTTCTGAAGGACTACAGTCATGTTTGCTTGTTCTTGAATCTCAAGAAAAATGTAAGAATAAAAAGGTTTTTTCTCTGTTGTCAATCTTCTGCTTTGTACTATATTACCTGTGTAGTGTATGTACATTGTCATATACAGGCCAAGGCCAGCTTCTAAGTATATGGGTCTCCTTTTACAGTGGAATCCTTTCCTCAATGGAATTCAATCACCACTAGTTTCATCAAAATTGCAGCACACGTTGGAAGAAGCATGGCCTGTAATTCTGCAAGCTGTTGCATTGGATGCAGTTCCTGCTAAGTTTGACGGGAATTCTCAGAAAATTGCTGAAGATACCTTGAGAAATGATTTAATATCTGGATATAGAATGGTTGAACTTGAGTTGGAAGATTATCATTTTCTATGGGGATTTGCTCTTCTTGTTCTCTTTCAGCAGCAACATTCAGCACCTAGTAGACAAATAATTGCTCTAAGTTCTGCTAAAATTAGATATGGTTGGGACTCACCAATTGAAGAAATCAATCATACAGACTTGAAGTTGTACGAAATCGTGCTACCAGTTTTTCAGTTTCTCTCAACAGGAAGGTTCTTCAGTGCTGAATTTCTCTCTGTGGACATTTGCCAAGAATTGCTGCAGGTGCTGACCTGAGTCTGTTCCTTTTGTCCTTAAAGTGGAGATTTATTTGCTTTACCAGAATTCTCATATGCTTGTTTTGGCATGCCCAATTATTGGAGTTGTCCTGCGTTAGAAAGTCTAGGGCAGCATGTACTTATAAAAGCATGATTTGCAAATGCCCAAAATAGTCCTGTTTGCATGATAAAAGGAAAAAAAAATAACAAAAATCTCCATATCCTGCACATCAAGGAGTCCAATTTTCATGCCATTTTGCTATGAAACTGCACATGAGAAATGTGAAAATTTGACTTTGCATGCCACATCACAAACAAATTGCAAGCGTTACTCAGCATGTCAGTGTCAATTGTCCAATTACTTGGGAATCTTTACCTGTTGCTTGCTCTAACCTCGACTGTTCTTCTAGGATTACTGCATTCTTATGTTCAGTGTCAATTGTTATGGGCCTTAAACTGTAAAGGATCTTGAAGTCATCAAATTATCCTGCATGGTTCCAGGTTTTTTTATATTCCATGTGCTCGGATAATTCTTGGAACAGTCTTGCAATATCAGTTATATCACAGGTAAACCTTAATAAGCTTTTTGGAATAGTTCAAGATTTTGACTGTTAATTCAAGTTTCTTTGGAAATTTGTTGCTTAGAGTAAATTTCGGGGAAAATACTTAAAAAAAAACTGGATTATGATAGAAAACCCAGGTTAGACTACCAGATAGGCTGCCTTGTCTTTCCAGTTGCATTCAATACAGGCATACACACACTAACACATGTACACTATTGTACTAGGCATTAGAATCTAGGTGATTTTATGGTAGTTTTAGTGACTTACAGCACGTGACTTGCCAGCAAACGAGCAACACTTTTGAGTGAGTCAGAGTAGGACAAAGATCTCAAAAGTGTTGCTCGTTTGCTGGCACATTATGTGCTGTAAGTTACTCAAATGATATTTGTGTAATTAGGAAACTCCACATTTTCTTTGAGGATTTGGTCTGTGCTGCTGAAAGAAGTCAGCTTCTTTTTTCTATTCTCTTTTTTTTCTTTGTTGTTAACAGATTGTGCGGAATTGCCCTGAAGATTTTCTTGAGACAGAAAACTTCGTTTATCTGGCTGTTGAACTTCTTTTGACTTATATCTTCAATGATTTTCAGAGGTCAGTCAACCATTCAATTTGGATGAAATCTTATTGGAAAATTTTTAAATGAAGGTAATTCCTTGAAAAACTAATTTTATTTATTCTCATCATTCCTTTTTGATGCTCAGTGCTGATATGACAGATCACCCAAACTGGGAAGAGTTTATATCTCCACTGTTTATAGCACTAAAGAAACTCGTGAGTCGTTTTGAGACAAAGGTATGTTTGATATTTCTTCTGATCTCTGCCACGCAGTCCTTGTGGTGGCTATGTTCTGCTTTAGGATTTGCATGGTTGAACATGCTGTTCACAATTCTCAATTGCTTTACTGCTGTTACTATCTTTGACTTGGAGTGGCAAATATCAGTCAGATTTTGTGTCTCAAAATGCAGAAGCAATTGAAGTCTGTTGTCTTGGCCTTTTTGTTAATTGGTTACAAGTGCATCAGAGAAACTTCCACCGAGTCATGCTTCTTGACACTTAATGATATTTTCAATGGTGCCAGTCCATTCCTGACGAAGTTTCTTGATGGTGAGTTTTTGGTACTTGATAGCAAGTTGCTTTTCATTTTGCACTCATTGTCTGCTGATTGATTCTAGAGATTTATGGAAACTAAATCCCAGAAGAAACTATTTTTGGTGATTCCATTAATACAGAAATGTAAATTTACCTGACAGCATAATGAGTTCTTAAGGTAAAACTCATGTGCTGTTAGATATGATTGAAATTTTCATACTCCTTTGGAAACTTGAACCTAACAGAGGCAAGTATTTGCAAATTGCAAACAGGCAAATCTAGCAAGGATTAGTTGTACCATTTACACCTAATCGCTTACTATAACTTTTTTCCCTTTTTGGGAATCTACAAGTGCAAAATTCTTGTTTCAATATCTTGCTCATATGCATTTTTTGGGGTATGTTAGAAAATTTGCTCATTTGCATTTGGATTGCAGCTCTTTAGGTTCATAGATACAGCAAAGCAATGGTTCACTTGTTCCTTTCCTCATTTTGGAATAGACACCAGTGGTTCCCTGCTTTTGTTACCAATCAGTGGGGCTTAACTTGACACATGTCAATCATTGTCCAGAGTGATAGTCTCCCAGAAGAAGAATTTTAGTCATCACAATAGATGCATAAAATTCACCAGGAGGCACAACTTCAATTTCTATTAACATTATTTGACACTGTTTAATACTATTTCAAGCAAAGAATCTCTACAGAGAGTTGTTTGGATTGCAGATTCTTCCAAGCATGGTGATGATGCAGTTCTGCAGCTGAGGGTGATCATTGGAACATGTCTGAATGTGATTGCTGATCTGGCCAAAGATTGTGTCAAGGGCATTCATCTTCTAGAAAACACGAGATCCAACTTACGCAAGCTCCTAAAGTTAAAGCTTTCTTTCTCTCTCGAGCAAATTGTTTCATTTGCAAAGCTGGCTTATGATATTGGTTGTCTTGGAGAAACCAAGGGCAATTGCCCCATCTTCTTCGCTATGTTCAAGTACTGCTCTAATCATTTTCAAATGGTTCTGAATGATCAAAGTCTGCAGGTAAGTAAAATGGCCTTTGGCTGTGGAAGTATTAGCAGTCATTATTGCCAACCATTGCATGTGCCTGCTGAGCTAAACTATGTGTGGACAGGTTCAAGCAATTGGACTGCAAGTCCTTAAAACTGCAGTTCAGACTAGTGCCAATACAGAACATATTCCTCTCCTAATGTCCTTTAGTGGGGAGATTGCCACAGATATTTTAACCTTAATTCAGACTATGCTGCAGGTTATTTTTTTTCCTCCCTAATGTGAATGAACTCATAAATATTGATAGTTCTTCTTCTGAACAAGTTATGTTTTCATAACAGAAACCTGTAAGCAAAGAATCTGGGGTTATCATTGGTGAGTGTTTGAGATTCCTAGTGCTTCTGCAAATGCTATCAAAGGCTAGTGAATGTCAGCAGGGTTTTATGGGTTTGCTCCTGAAAGCCATTATCATGGTGTTATCAGCATCAGAAGACAAGTCTGCAAAGGTTGATAATTGTTGATGAACCTAGTAGAAAATGCAGCAGAAATTGTAACTGGAAATATGAAAGTCCTTGGATTTACTGATATTTATTTATTTATTTATTAAATGCATCTTACTTGACAATAAACAGGAGTTCAATGATATAAGAACCACAGCTATGAAGATTACTTCTCATCTTGCTCAGATACCTTCCTCCACGGCTCTCTTCAAGGATGTTTTATTATCGATGCCTGTGGCACATCGGCAGCAACTTCTGGTGCATTCAGTGCTCTATTTCTATTGACTAGCCTTCTACCCTTTATACATTTCCATTAAGATGCTTATGCTTTCTCATTTTCTGTTCAATGCATTATGCATGTGTTGAGTAACTGAAGCATCAAAACAGCGAGAAAGTATCCATCATCTAAAAGTGATTATTTTACTTTTCCATTATTTACTACCTTCTTTGACGGATATGGAGTTCTGGCTTTTATTTTCTCATCGATTATGTTCACAGCCTTTTTGTTTTCACATTGAGTTTGGGTTAAGGACATGGGTTTCCTGAATGCATTCAATTTTGGATAGGGGGTATGGTTATACTTAAGATAGTTTAACTTGTAAAGGAGAGCTGATTTATGGCGGCATCCTTCTTATTGCTTGTCTTTTGAGTTGGTTTCCGTACTTTGCAGGTTGCAAATGTTCTTCAAGAACTAGATCCATTTGTGTGCATTCAGTGTGTCTTAGAAATTCAATTTGCTTCAGGATGTTTTTGCTTCCAAAAATGCCTCTTTTTAGAAACTCTCTTTCTGGATTTTGATTCTGTTAGGCTGCTTGTTAATGCAAACCATATTTTGTCACTTCTTCCGTGGATTAAGATTTCACTCAGTGCTTGACAAATAAGTTTCCCTTTCTTACTATATTTTTTCTACATTCAGAGTGTCATACGCACTTCTGTAGCACAGGATCACAATGCAATGCAGATGAAGTCCACGACCCCTTTTGAAATAAAAATACCAGAGCCGAAATCTTCCCAGCCATTGGAGGAAAGTAAATACAAAAGCCCTCAGAAGTCAGCCTCCTCAGCTCCCCTGGACCAGGACATTATAGAAGATGAAGAAGAGGAAGATGATTGGGATGCTTTCCAGTCTTTCCCTGCCACCACAAATGTAGCTGCAATCAAGTTAGAAGGGGGGATTGCCGCAGAAGCACATAGCTCGGCTGAGAAATCTGTTTTGGAAATGAATGCTGGAAGTGGCAAACTCTCCATATTCCAATCCTGTAGCGGTGGTAATGATAGCTGCAGTGCAGGCAATCAAAAGCCTGGTGAAGAGGAGGCTACTTCTGGTAGCCCTGGATCTGCTAGTAACCAGGAAGTAGACTTTTGTATTGGGGATAGTGAACCATGTGAAAAAAAATATCAGGAGGTAGAAGATGAAGCAGCTTCAAGCCAAGGTAATATGAGAATTGCATCTGACCTTCAAGTCTCTGAAGATATAACAAGATCCATACAAAGGAATGTAGTGGAGAATTATGAACAAAGCAAGGAGAGCCCAGGTAAAAACATTGGTAAGGTAACATTAGAAGATAGTGAGCTAGTTACAGAAGGACCGGGAAAGTTGAACGTGGCAGTGGACTATAAGCAACAAAAAGAGCACAGCAATGAAAATGATTTTCCCGCATCATCAGATGCTTTACCTCCTGAAAGGCTTTCTAGTTATGAGACCCAATCGGAGGACGACAAAAAAGCCAGCCTCGAAGAGCACAGGGAGGTTAAGGACGCTGTGGACAAGACCAGAGATGAAAATAAGAACTAAACGAGCACGATGAAGAGGCTTACGAGTTGAAATTGCGAGCAAGTCAAAACCAGGAAGAAGCAGACAGTAAATTCAATACAGAACAGCGTATGGAAACTGATGAAGTTGCTATGGACAAAGTGGCCCGAAATAAGACCAATGATTAACAACAAGAGGCCTGGTGATTAATTGGAATCACCGCCAGGCCAGTACGACTATGCTAGACTGCTGTCATTTGGTGAGATTGACAATTGTAGAAGTTTTTGTCGTGATAAACTGAAGTACAACACGAGTTTTAGCATTTACCCTTCCTCGTGTCTTCGGTAGGCCTTTTTATTTATTTATAAATCAAAAGTGCAACATAGAGCCTAGAGGTGCAAGCACACGTGCTGGCCCATCTTTTTTTCCCGGGTAATTGCACGGGTATTTTATTTTATTCCTCTTTTATATCTTCTAACAAGATCCGCTCGATTTGTCCCATCTTTTTCCTCTATTTTATTTTACGTGTCTCTAGCATTATCTAGGAATTCAGCTCCCCTGTGAACAAGTAAAAATCTCAGATAATTCGGTCTATCAGCAAGCAGTATTGGAATGCAGAACAATGTTGCGGCTGGCCAATTTCAATTGGATAGGGGAGGAGAAGCCCATTTTCTGAAGAGAGCACTGAAAGAACATCCTTTAAACAACTTGGATCTCAAAATATTTCATTTCATTGGATTTAAAAACAGTAATATATAGAGTACAACTTCATAAACGAGACAAAGTCAACGTATTTCTGCAATGACGGACTTTACGCTGTTGAATATATTGGACACGATGCGAATCAAGACGTTTTATGATATGGTATCAGAGTTTCTTCACCGTCGTCTTGGCTTCCACATATGGTGCAAGTTCAATTTAGCCCTATACTAGTGGGTTCAGCACTAAAGATCTTGTCTATTTGATTTAATTTTAACATTAATGTACACTCAAAGCTACTTTACCATACTATTTAGTTTACATATTACTTGTATATTGTAGGATCAATAAAGAAGACACGAGCCTGCATGCATTTCAAGGACCAAGGCCGAGGCCTTCTATTGATCTAGCCTTGTGATTCATAATGATCACAAGTCAGTAACAATGTCTTGCTCAAACGAGTGTTCCATGCTTCCATTACCACTCTCACGCATAGCTTTAAACGTAGATTCCCTGCAGAAGTACAAAACCATGATGAAGAAAGGGAAATGAGAGTTTGGTCATATATATGGCAATTTTTCTAATAAATGTTGCTTAATTTAATTAGGATATAAAATCCTCTCGTCCTCACTCGTAATCATGGCAATACCTATAGAAACAGAAAATGAAAAATAAAAAATTAATTATTTTCGGGGGTTACAGCAACCCGAAGGTTTGTGTCAAGTGCAGCTTGTAAAAAAGGCAAGAAGAGGGGTGGGTGATCTTCATGTAAGACTAGTTTGTGCATCTTCATGTTAGAGTATTAGGCAAAAAGAACAGAAATATTATGTATCCTAAATCCCTAACAAAGGAAGAAACCGATTTTCTAATTGATATGTTACCTGACGCGCCATCCATGGAGCCAAAGCCACAACTTCAAAATTCGAATTAAATAAAAAAAAAAAAGGGACGGATTATCCAAAAGGACGAATTATAAAAAATAAAATAAGTTTTTAAAACTTTCTTTTTTTTCATTAACTTTCCTTTTGTGTTCTTATAATAATATTTTTATCAATTTATTAATTATATTTATCTGTGTGTTTTCAAAATTGAGATATACCCCCCCTTATATCAATTTTTTTTCATAAAGAAGTCAATACAATTATAGAAATTTATATATGGACTAAATTTAAGTGGTGAAACAAATCTCAAGAATGTGTCATTTGGTCGCTAGTAGGCCCAAAACAATATACCGCAAAACTTTTTTTTTCTTTTTTTTAAGTTGAGAAATCTTAGTCAACATTAATTAAATTTAAACAAAATTGGAGAATTTTCCACTCTTTTTTTTTTTTCTCTTTTTTGGGTTTAAAAACCTCTCATCATTTCTAACATTCTTTACATTCTTTAGGTGAGTGAAAGTTCCAATCTTGAACCAAAAAGCTTGAAAACTCTTGTTCAGACTATAATTTCCAATATAAAAAGTCCATAATCAACCCTAAGGACAACTAGGTCTTTTCTCCATCTCGCAGAATAATATTTTTAATTATAACTATAAGAATAAGGTTAAGGAAGTAATTTTCCATAAATTTTGCTAGCCACAACATGAATAACTTTCCCTCTGAACGAGTCTTAGAGGGATATAAATCATAAAGCCCACTGCAGTATGAATGGGCCTTAGGCTGTACAACCTTGCTGTCCTATTAATCACACATTTGAGACCTACTTGGGCCTTAGAAAAACAGCCCATAATTTAAAATTTTCGGCCCATACAGGCCCATTTCTACCGCCTACTCCTATCAGCCGCCGCCTCGCTGGCTCCCAACTAAGGAGAATTGACGAGAGACTCTGTTTTGCGAAATAAAAACGCAAATTTAAAGAAAAGAAAAAATCTGCTCGAAAATTTATAAAGGTTCTTTCAAATTTCAATTCCTTGTTGCGGTGATTGCTTGGTTGATCGATGGAAGAGAATTCGAGAAAGCTCTTGATCCTCTACGCAACACAAACCGGAAACGCGCTGGACGCGGCGGAGCGCATCGGCCGTGAGGCCGAGCGTCGATGCTGCCCAGTCGATCTTCGGCCCATCGACCAGTTTGATCCCGTGAGTTTATTTTCTTTCTCTGATTTTTAAATTTTTTTTCCTTTTTTCTTGCGTCGAATAGGAATTTTCTGTTTGATATGGTAGAAAATGTTGGAACGCGAGAGAGAATCAAGATTCAGTGTCTAAGAACTATGTGATTGCTGCCGAGAAAATGCAAGAAAGTTGTGGAAACTGTAACGCTGGTCCTAGAAACTATGTGATTACTGCCTTCTAGAAATGAGTAATCCGTTTTGGTTTCTTGTTCTGTTACTTGATATCTGCTGTAAAATTTCATGCAATTTTGGATCATATTTCTCGCTCTTTGATTTTTTCCATTTGTTGAAAATATGCAATTTTTTTCTTTTTTCAAATGCACCAGAAACTTCAATCATCTATGGGTTTGTTTTGTTTTTCCTAATTTTCTTATGTATTCTTTTCTTGCCAAACATTATGGATGAAGGAATTGCTTACTATGGTTGCAATTTTTGATTATACTCTAGTGGATTTTGTGTAATTTCCAAATTGATTGGGCTTGAGCACATTTGTTTATTCCCATCTTATTTTTGACTGTCCCAGAGTTCTTTACCTCTTGAGAAAACTGTAGTCTTTGTTGTTTCCACCACTGGCCAAGGAGATACGCCTGATTCCATGAAGGTTTGCTATATTTTCGCCTTGCTAGTTCTATGAGTTTTATGATATTTTCATTTGGGAAGAGAGTGAAAGCTCTCTGACTTGTCCTTTATTCTTTTTAATACTCTCTTTATGTATTTAGGCCTTTTGGAAATTTCTTCTGCAAAAGAGTCTTGCTAAGCATTGGCTGGAAGGAGTTCGTTATGCTGTCTTTGGATTGGGTGATTCTAGTTACCAAAAATATAATGTAGTCATTTCTGAGTGTTGTGGTCTTTTGTGGAGTGTTTTGTCTTTCATTTTATTGGTCATCCACATTTTAATTTTTTATTTAATTTAGTGATCTTTGAACTTAATTACAAGGTACATTTTGCAATGAAATTCCCATGTTTTCAGCAAAGCTAACTGTGTGATCCCTATCTGTATATATCAATCTCTTACTCAGTGTGGGAATACCATTATTAATCTGCAAACTGTTTTTGATAATCTTTGTTAATGTGCTTTATATGCCTCTTGGAAACATACAATGATAGTATACCCATGAGTCATCAATCATAAAATGAAAATGAGATAGAGTAGTTTCTTTTTTATTTTGCGTCAATTTGAAATGAAGTCTATTCTGCTGCAGTTTGTGGCAAAAAAGCTTGACCATAGGCTCTCGGATCTTGGGGCAGCAACTATTATTGAAAGGGGTTTGGGAGATGATCAGCACCCTTCAGGGTATGATTGCAATATCATTCAAGGTCTTTGTGTGTCGATCTTTGTTTGGGGGGGGGTCGTTGGGTTCTTTGATAGGTGAAGGTTGGGGCTTAAACTTGACACCTTTTGATCTTAAGTCTCAACTTTAACCTTTAAGTTAAAATGCTGGTCCCTACATTTTCTGGGTTTTCTGACATTTTGCCAGAAAAAAAAAAAAAAAAACTTTGTAGTTGTTTTTTCATTGCGAGTAAAGCTTGCTTCAGTGGGTTTTTCTAAATCAGTGTGGTGATGACTGTGAAATTGAACTTTCTTCTATTGTTGAATTTTATGTCCAGGTATGAAGGTACTCTAGATCCCTGGATGTCAGCTTTGTGGCATATGTTATACAAGATCAATCCTAAATTCTTCCCAAAGGGTCCTGATTTTGTTACCCTACACTCAAAATTGATTGATCAACCAAAAGTTCACATAAAATATCACAAAAGTCAGAATGCAGACTTAAGGTTGCCTACTGCTTCAGGTACCTTAAATTTTCAGGATAGTTTGTATTTGATTATGACTGTTTTCATTTATGCTCTGTCTCATATATAAATGCTTGGATTTCCTTGACAGTTTTTATGCTATTGTTATCCAAAGCCTTTGCCATAAAAAATTCTGTGCTCATATAGTTTATTTTCCCTTCGATTAAAACGAATAATTGCTTTAAATTTCATGTAGAATCTGGAGAATCAAGTTGAAATATTATTATCTGTATCTCTGTGCGTATACTTCTTGTCATTGTCATCCAAAAACATGTTAATGGAAAAATGTTTGTCCTTTCAGCTATATATCAAATTGTTATAGATCTGGTTTAAAATAACTAGTGTTCTATTTGCCTTGGCTAAAGGCAAAAGGTAGGATGCCAAGGCATGTTGTGCCTGTTTGAGCCCGTGGTCATGTGGTACTTTTTCATTGTTATCATTATTGAGAAACCCCTGCAGTGTAATTATAGAGTCTGTTGCCTACTTTTACATTTGAAGATATTTGTGGTGCAATTTTTTTTGCTTCTTACATTTGTATAAAATAGGTTATTTGAATTCTGCAGTTGAAAAGGATATGCATTCTGTTCAGGTATCTGTTGTTTTCTTTCAACTGGAATTCACGATAGAATATAATAAATGCATTGATTCTTTGAATGAAAATCTGTAAACCAAGTAAGTAGAAAATAGAAATCATCTTTGTTGATTATAATAGTGGTTTTTCATTGATTCTTTTAATTGCTTCGTATTTCTCCCAGGTTTCAAGTACATGCAGATGCAAATCGAGAGGGCTCTCTCCATGTCTCCAGGGAAATTCTCTCATGATAAGAATATGCCTGACTGCTTTCTCAAAATGGTATTGTCTGTGTGCTTTCTTTATTTACTGAAGAGTTGACACAATTCAATCTTTGTGATTTGATAAATGTTGCAATTCATTCTGATGCTAGTCTATGCTATTTTTCCAAGTTCCAAATGACTTCTTAATCAAGATGGGACAAAACATGGTAGAAACTAGTGCTACCTTGCTGGTTGAAATGCAGTCACATTCCTATATCTCTAACAAATGCTCATGGCTTGCTTAAAGTTAGTTATGCACATCTGTAATTCTTGCTTGGTATACTTTTAGATCGATTTTTTTTTTCTTTACATTCTTATTTTCAAAAAACTATGTGGTAACCACTCACACCCCCCCCAAGGGCCATGGGACAGGTTGCAGAATTAGTTATTATTAATATTTTCTGTTTTATATATTTTCTTTGTCTATCCACAAAGATTGTGTTTGTTATAATGATACCTAATTTTTTATTCTTTCTCTACCAGTACAATTGGAAAGGTGGAAAAGATAGACCTGTTAGTTTTCCTTCCTTTCTGTTTGAGTGTCATAGAAACACTTATATCTGGAAATGATTGCTTTCGATACCCTTCCTTCTGATTTTTTTTTTCTTAAAAAAAAATGTTTAGTGGCCTTTCTAATGCCAATTATGGTTGATTACTTAACCTTGCATCTGTGCTTAGTTCCCGTGTTGGCACAGTGTGCTTATTTTCCTACGTTGCTTTATGAATTTAAATTATTTTTCTTCTTTTGGTTGCTTGGTTTCCTGCTTGGCTCAGTGCACTCGGTTCTGTTGTTGCTATGTTAATTTGATTTGATTTGTGTAGATCAATAATCAGCCACTGTGTGGGCCATATTGTGGAAAAGATGTGCGCCACTTCGAATTTGAATTTCTTTCATCTGTAAGTTATTTTTATTAGAGTCTGTTTTGACAGCAAGTTTTTTTCAATGCTGGGCTTCCATAAGTAATTTTACTTTGACTAAGCCAACTTTGGTGTTGTCTTTTCCTTGTGTTTTCCTCTCTGGACAGACAATTAAATATGAAGTTGGTGATGTTCTTGAAATCCTCCCTGGTCAAGATCCTGCTGCAGTGGATGCTTTCATTCGGCGTTGTAATTTGGACCCTGAATCTCTCATTTCCGTATGTCTCTCTTTTATATCTTTTGAGCTTGTATAATCATATGTTAAATGTTTTGATACTGCTTGCGATAACAGTGCAATGCTGATTTTCTATTGTTGCTTGTATCTGGGTATTTGACCAAAAATTGTGCCTCATTTTTGCAGTTCTTAGTTACATTCCTTATCAAAATTGTAGTAAATGGACAACTGATTGGCTATTGAACTGAACATTTCAACCATATGCATTGAGTTTGTGCTTCTGGTGAACCTATGTATTACAATGGCTTCAATTTATGAAATTCTCATTTTCAAAGAGGCATTGCCAGTGCATAAGGTCCCCCTCCATGCAAGAGTTGGGGGAGGATCATCTGTCATACACAGCCTTCTCCCCTACATTTGCAGGGAGGCTGTCTCCAGGATTCAAACCTATGACTCTCCTTCCGGTCACAAAGGAGCAACCTTACTTTTGTGCCAAGGCTGACCCTCTTTATGAGACATCTCTCCAGGATGCAAATGCTGTAAATTTTGCACACAAGAGGATAGCAATAAATATAGGAAGCAAGCCACTAGTGAGCAGTTTGTGCATGCCTCATTTAGTTCTTTTTCAAGTGCATTTGATATTTCAAAGGAGAGATGCTTGAACTTGTTCACTGGATAGTCTGAGCTTTTGAAATCAACCCTAATTTTGTCATATGCCTTCCAAAACTTGTTGAACTGGTAATTTCCAGTTCAGATGGCAACATTTTTCAGTTTAAATTTGAAAGTTGTTCGATGGCTTCTTAATTCACTGCTGCTGCAGGAAGGGAATAGGTAATGTAAGACAGTTATGCCTTTCATTTCACCTATATTTTGTTCCTATATAAACTTTCTTTCACTTTGCTTTTAGTGCCCACATTTAGAGGTGAATATGCAAACCTGCCTTGGAAGATTAATCTCTTCTCTCCTGCCCCCCACAATTGATGCAATGACTGTTTTATTAGCTTGGGGAACTTTGACTTATTTGTGTAGTGTATGCTTGCTTGATCTAGGTGCATTATATTTTAGCCTTTTGCTTTCATTTTTCTCATCAATGAGGATTTTGTTCTACAGGTACATTGTGGAGATTTTGAAAACCACCTTCTGGATTATCAAAGCTATGCCTCAAAGGCCCCTTTAAAATTAAGAACTTTTGTGGAATTGACAATGGATGTTGCATCAGCTTCCCCCAGACGCTATTTCTTTGAGGCAAGAATCCTGTATGTTTTATATTCTTCTGCCTATTTTTCAATCATGCAACTATCAACATTACCATTCTCTTGGCTTGTCTAGGTCCTTTTCTTTTTCTTATTTATTTATTGTTTGATGTCTGTTTTTTGTTCTTTATCCAAATATGTTAGCCTTGCCAAGTAATTGGAAGTTGATTATCAAGGAGCTTGACTCGAAACAATTGACTAATTTAACTACCCTCGCAAATGAAACAAAGGAATCTGCTTTTGCAATGAGTTTGTGTGCTTCCTTTGTCTTGCATGCTAAGGATATAACTTGTCTTCTCTAGGTTATGAGCTTTTTTGCAACATCTCAACATGAAAAGGAGAGACTTCAATATTTTGTCTCATCTGAAGGAAGAGATGATCTGTATCAATACAACCAGAAAGAACGAAGAACTGTCTTGGAGGTGAATTTGTTTGGGCATATTAGATCCATTGTGTCATTTTGTGTGTTATGTGTCCTTGGTTAGATTATGCAGGAAAAGAAAATTTAATTGAATGAAAAATTGAGGTTCTGTCTCATGGTAGTGCACCATGACAAGCGTTGAAGTCATATAGCATGGTAATTCCTTTTTGCAGGATTCCCATAGAGATTATAATCCTGTATGTTTAAGTCTCATGAAAGGTTGAGAAACATGTCACATGATCAATTCAGTTAACTATACTTACCGGATAACCAATCTACATTACTAGGACTATTGGCACATTGTTCTTTGTGAACATTAACATTACAGTAATTCAAAACTTGGGCTTTCAGATAATGCATCTGCTGTCTTCAAAGGCATCTAGAGTACTAAGTGGTATTTTAACTAAGTTTATTGCAGACCAGTTCCCTGTTTCAAACGACCTAAACCTGCTTATATGGTTTATCTTTACTCATCAAAAGGAGTGTACCTTTCTTCCCTCTAGGAACTAATTTGTGTTTTTGTGGATCTAGGTATTGGAGGATTTCCCCTCTGTGCAATTGCCATTTGAATGGCTGGTACAGTTGGTTCCCCCATTGAAAAGAAGGGCTTTCTCCATTTCTTCTTCCCCTTCTGCTCACCTTAATCAAGTGCACTTGACTGTGAACGTAGTGAAATGCACAACTCCATTTAAAAGGAAGCGGAATGGTCTCTGCTCAGTGTGGCTGGCTCAGCTTGATCCACAACAAAGTAAGTATCATCAATAATGTAAAATTCTAGTCCAATTTTTGGTCAAGCATCATTTTTGGCAATTATTGTGGAACACATTTTTGCAATGGGTAGGTGTGAGTATTCCAGCATGGTTTCACAAAGGTTCCCTTCCTTCCCCTCCACCAGCACTTCCCCTTATTCTCATTGGTCCTGGAACTGGATGTGCACCTTTTCGTGGATTTGTAGAGGAAAGAGCCATAGAGGATGTATCTGGTTCAGCTGCTCCCACGATCTTATTTTTTGGTTGCCGGAATGAGAATGACTTTTTGTACAGAGATTTTTGGTTGTCTCATGCACGGGATGGTGGGTTGCTGTCAGAAGCAAGAGGTGGAGGTTTTTTTGTTGCCTTCTCAAGAAACCAACCACATAAGGTTTATGTGCAGCATAAAATGCGGGAACACAGCCAGAGGATTTGGAAATTGCTGTCAGAGGGGGCTGCTATTTATGTTGCGGGTTCCTCAACCAAAATGCCTTCAGATGTGATGTCTGCATTGGAGGAAATCATATCTAAAGAGGCTGGAGTTCCAAGGGAAGCTGCCACTATGTGGCTTAGGAAGTTGGACAAAGAAGGTAGATACCATGTTGAGGCATGGTCCTGAGCTCCGCTAGGTTCTTTCTATTTCAGGGCAATTTTACTACTACAACGAAGAAGGAAGACCAACTTCCAGTTTCTTGTGATGGTACTGGAATCCTGAATTGACGATACCGGTCTGATAGAGCATTTGTATCAATGGCAGGAAGAATACACCGACAAGTTTACCAAGTTCTCTTAATTTTAGGCTACGCTTGTTTTTTGACGCAGAATGAGGACATGGAAGCCTGTTTCTTGTAACTGGCATACGTGTTGTATCATTGAATTACTGAGTTATCCTCATTGAATTGGGAGGTATCAAACATCAATGTCATTAAGTTATCTCAAGTCTATGCTAAACACAATGAAAATTGTCTTCAAGTGGGCGGACGAAATGGACGACTCGGAACGAGGCCCAAAGGCCGAAACTGGTTTCTTCTTCAGTCCTCAACTCTTCCTCCATCAACACTGACCACCTGAATGGGAAACATTTGTTAGCATTCATGGCAACCTAGCCCAGAATCAGTGATGGTGTCCAACATAGAACTTCAAGATTCCCATAACAAAGCAGCCTCCCAGCGAAACCCCTTAAAGCCCAGACCATTTTTGTCAAACCGAAAGCCTCCAACTTCTCGCTTTCTTGCCACATAACGACTATGAAAACCAGACTTTCCGGTTCTTCAACATCTGAACCCATATTTGCGGACAAATCTTCATACACACTTAGCTGTTTTGTTCTTCTATTTTTCTTGTTTTTGAGAGCCCAATCGAGTTTCTGTGGGTTAATTTATTAGGATCATTTTATTTTTATTTTCATTCTATTTCTGAAGTTGAAGAAAATAGTTAGGCAACAAAACTCACCTCCAGTTCAATATAATAGTTTACTTTTCCTGACATTTGCCCTTCTTTTCGGTGGTGTCGAAATAATATAGAAGCTAGGGCGGTGGTGAAGCCGATGGAGAAACCAAGGGTAGCACTGAAGTTCATTTGGATGGAAATGGCAGTTGATATAGGACTGAAGTTCATTTACGGGAAGATCGAGCTTTCCATAAGAATCCAGGTCACGGCGCATTATTGATGGAAACATCCGTGGTTCAGTTTGCATAGAAGGCGGCTTAATTACCCAGGGAATCCGATAGTTTTCTCACATACAAAATGTTGCCGTCAAAATCTGAATCTGAACTAGATCGTGTCCTGCCTACTCTAGTTATCTTTTTGTTCCCTCCCAATTCTCTGAGATGCATTCTACCATTATTTCCTGCAATATCTCGACAATATAATTCAGATCTCTTTGTTTTTAATGGCATATGTTTTGTCAAATGCCAATCTAGAATCTGATTGTTTCATTTCTTGTAAAATTCCATGCCCGTACGTTAGAATTGGAGGTGTTGAGGTCTCATCAGAGTTGTACAAGTTTCCTTGTTGATGACTAGGACCATCAGAGCCACCTTGGTCTTAGTCATGAGATTCAGATCTTGAGAGTTTGACAGCGGCTCTTGCAGCTGCAGCTGCATACACGGCTAAGCAACTTGAGCAGCTGCCACACCATCTTTGCACTGCCTTGGTTGATGAGTTTCGCAGTTCTCGTTAGGTTTAAACTCCTCGAGCAGATCATTGATTTCATCTTGAGGCTCCCCACCATTCAAGTTAGATGATTTGGTTGGTTCTTGCCACTTCTGCTTCTGCTTCTGCTTCTGGCTAAAATTGGATTTCTCCTGAAGTGACCGTTGACGCAGTTGAACAACAAATTTTACTCTTTGTACTCATTGCACTACTATGTAGTGTATGGTTCCGTACCTTATCAACAGCAGGAGCATTTTCCTCCAATTCCAGGGTGATACCAGCCTCGGCTGCAGTGTTCTTCAGCATCTTCATTCTGCTCTCCAAGCTTGGCTGCCGTGCGGAAAGCTTTCGTATGATCTAACCCCGAAAGACAGTAGTTGAGACCAAAAGTCTTTCTTAAGCAAATGCAAGCTACAGCAGGCAACTTTTTACTTTAGGATTCACCCCACTGCTGTTGCGCAGCTCAACAGCACGAGCAGAAAACTCTTTACCAAACCTTGATGCAAAGATCCCCCGAATCTCCTGAAGCTCAGGGAGTTCCCCTCCTCTTGAAGACGCAAAGATCAAGCTAGACACTGCCACTTTGAGTTCATCGGGGCACTCCCTACATAGACACAGGCACATCCACAGAAATTAATAGCGGAACAGACAACATAAGAACATGATCAATGACCATAATTGAAGAAACCAACTTGTTCTTTTCAAGAAGCGTGACCCTTTCGACCAGAAGGCGGCGGTAGTCCACTATCATCGCAAACGCATCCATCATATTCTGATCCTTGATCAAAGGCTCGGCCTGTCAAGCCAAATCATTTTAACATGTACAGAAACTTAAGAAAGAAATGAATTGAGAGAGAGAGAGAGAGAGAGAATGAAGGGGGAGGGGACTGCGCAAAGAAGAGCACTTTCTCGGCGACCCAGTTTCAGGAGCTCAATAACATCGGATTTTGCCTGAGCACACCGAACTTGTCGCTGGTTCTTTAGAATGGCAATCATCGAGATTGCGAGTTTCGCCCGAGTCTTGAATCCTGAGGTCTTGAAGTTCCTTCCAAGAAGACCATCCAGTTTCCTTCCCATGTTGGATATGTGTCTCTAGAAACCAACGGAGCCGGTCAACCGCTTCAGTTCCCCCCAAAAGAAGTTTATTGCATGAGGCCACTTTTATAACTCGCTGATTGGACCGCTAGGTCACAGGCTCACAGCACCTTCTTAGCTTGACACGCGGGAACAGGTTTTCTCTGAGCTTTTGGTCCCTAGCTTTGAATTGGCCAAAATACTCCCGGACGATATCACCGACAGAAAAAAAGAAACAGATTTTCGGACTTTTTCTAGCGGCTTGGGACCTTTATTTTTTGAAGCGGCAGAAACAGTGGCCTTCCTTTTCGAAAAGAAAGTGCAGAAAATGCTTTGCGTCACTTACAATGTGGAATATGGATTGTACCCATTTTTCTTTTTTTTTTTGTTATGTCAATGCCATCACAAACCTTCTAAGAAATTGAGAAGAGGAACAATTGGATGAGTCTACATTTTGTTATGCATGCACGAGAAACTGTCAGAAAAGTATTTTATTAGCTTGAGAATCGTGGCATGAAAGCGAGTCACCAATTAATTGTGGATATGGAGCGGTCCAATCCTATGATTCCTCAGTTTGTTATTTCAAACATACTTTGTCCACAGGGGTTGAAGTATATGACCTTGTGTTACTTTCAATGCAAATATGATTGCACCATTTTGACGAAAACTGTAATTTGCAAGAATTTAGGGGGATTGACGAGCCAACCCAGCAACGTTCAAATGGCCTCGCAACCTGGTCGAACGATGGACCACTCATTAACACGTCACGATGACTTCTAGAAGAGATGCAAGGAAATTAATGTTCTTTTTTCATGAACTGAAAATGTTCTTGAGTCCAACGTTCACGGCACGCAGACAGGCTCACGCATGTACCGGCAGAAACGAGCTATTTCCAATGGAAAGTTGTCAAACAAGTCAGACAATTCTGGACCATCAAACTGATTCTTGTCCTCATAATTCAATTTGGCGAAGCCTTTTGTGCACACACAAGTAAACACCCAAAACATAAAAAAAAAAAAAAAAACAAAAAGTCTTACATGCAGAGTATTTTAGACTACATAACAAAAATTTTTATAATAATATAATAAACATTCATGTAAAATATTCTTTTTTATATTATATAAAACATTAAAATATTTTCAATATAATATAAAATTTTTATATTTATAAAATTGTGTATCTACGAAGTCGCTCTCATTTAATCTCGTCCAACAATCTACGACCCTCTTTGAAGCGCGGGTGTTGAGGGCAGATGGGTATCCGCACTTGCTCCTCGGGGCGCGTGTCGAAGCGGCTACCTCGTTTCTTTCCCGAGAAAACCACAATACAGAACATAATTTTGAGTTTTGCTTGGGGGGAGGACGTTTTGGGTGCATTTATTGGAATTTCTTGACGGCAGAAAATCAATCAAAGAGCGATGAGCCCTCCATGAATTCGAGAACTCAGGACTGGATTGCATCGTTTTAGTTGTACTTTCAGATCCAACGGTGCCTGTCGGGTAATGGTGGGGTGGGTAAAGAAGAAGCCAAGACTCTCTTATCAACGCCCTCGTAGTGGGAATGCCTCCATGCCAATGCAAATCATCCAGAGAAGAGAGGGGGGGTATTTCAAGGCATGCAAACATTTATATGGCAACCAATTTCCCAAATGAATTGACGGGACCGTGCGCAGCTTGTCCAAAAGGATTAAACAGTGACATGAAAGTAACGTTCCAGAGAGTCCACAATATTATGAATAATTGAGATAGAATACTTGATGGTAGTAAAAAGGAACTCCCTCAACATGGATGACATAGGCAGGGAATGCCAGGTTCATTCCTCAAACTCGTGCATGTGATCTAATAGATAGTTGGCTGCCAATTCTTCGTTCTTGTTGCATGCAAAGAATACCTCCAATACCATAGCTCGATCAAATCCCATTGCTTCAAGCTGTCAAAATCATGCAGCAAACACCAGACCAATAAAGAAGAAAACATTAGTATTATGGAGTTGGCATTCTTCTCTTTTTGTTTTTTTTCTTTTTCAGTAAGAATGCACACATGCACACAGATGGAAGCCTGAAACTATGGAACGAAGGATCTCTCGCAAGGAGACTGATTATACTTTCCTTGACCATAAAATGTAGCACAGTGAACAAAAAGAACTCTATAGATAAGGAGACTTACACGCTCAATTGCCTCATGCTCCTCAGGTGTGACAGTCACAGCCTGTGGCATTGCTGAAGCCAACTGACCTAGTAGGTTCCTGATTATTGATTACAGAAGCAAATTAGTATTATGTGAAGAGAATTCTGAATCATTACATGCAGCAGATTCATCTCACCCCTCTCCTTCAACAGGTTCATTTATCAAGTGCAAGAAATCAGCCTGATGCTCTTGAATTAGACGCATCAGGTGCGGATTTTGCTTCCCAAGCTCCTGCAGCATCGGCTGCAATATGACACATGGTCCATTGAGAAGATTAGTGGTATAAATTTATAATCAGCCAATGACACTCAAGCAAGAAGATAAAAGGTCACCTGCAGGATTTGCGGGTTTGCTTGAACCATTGCTCGCAAGGCTTGGAACTGAAATATAGAAAAAGGTTTAAATACCTCAATAACTCGAGCGACAACAAATAAATGTTGAACTAGCTCCTGATCAAACATCTTAAATACCTGTTGGCTGTTGCGTAAGAAATCCAAGGTTCCTGCATTAGTATTGGAACCTGCATTGGGAAGGCCCTGGTTCCATAAGAATGGTATACATCAGCTACTCTGTGACGGACCTCCAGGATTAAGTAAAAAGTGTTGCATATACCTGTGGAAATAGATCCAATGGGTTTGCATTTGGACCAGTAGTAGGTGTCACTGGTTGTTGCACCTGAGCTGGAGGATTTACAGCCTGCCCAGTTGTAGGAACCCGGGCAACAGGTGGAACTTCAGCTTGCTCAGGGATTCCCTAACATTATTTTATCATTACTTTATAAGAAGTTTTACGGAAACTCATAAATGACTATCATCAAAACAAAATTTGCAGCCCACTTCAATAAACATCATAAACAACTACAAGCAAAATGCTGATCTTTCTCTCTTTTTCCAACAAATAATATCCGGTCAACATATTCCCATTGCAATTCAACATAATCACATCCAGGAACCACAAATAGATAGGGAAGAAATAGAACAAGTTGCCAAGTCAGAGACTGACAATAATAACATCCATAACAAAACCTTAATCCAAATTTAACTGGGGTCAGCTATATAAATCTTGCAAGTCAGAGAATGAGGTTCCCAAAACTGCCCAATGACTTACAGAGTACAGATATTCAACAGCTCTTTCAGGGTTATTGAATGCGGCACGCAGAGCACGGACAACAGTGTCCTGGTCCCAACATCCTCCACCCATATCAAGAATCCGTTGAATAGTAGCATCTAAATTACTTCCTGCAACAAGGTTAGATGCTGCTTGCCCATACACATCTGTTTCTGAACTACTTGAGCACAAAAGCAAGAAAGGAAGATAAATCAAAAAGAGGAAAAAAGCCAATAAAATCAGTTGGCTAAATAAAATACAAATTACTTTCCAATGTACCCCAAAAAAAGGTAAAAATGAATCAAGTTTCAGAGATCACAGATCAAGGAAATAATATGGTAAATGTATATGTTATTCAATGCCAAAATATCACTCCTTGACAGGAAAAATAGGATAGAAATACTGGTAGAAATAGTACAAGAAAATACTCACGACACAGGTGCAACTACAGGAGGAATGAATTCAACGGCAGGTTGGGGCCTGAAAAAATCCAAAAAATATTTAAAAACCCAAGAGAGAGAGAGAGAGAGAAATAAGAAATCTGAAGCAGCATATTGGAGGTGGGGGGCAGAGGGAAGGATAAAGACAATGAATTCAAGACTCACGGTGCTGTAGTAGTGGCAGGACCTTGAGATGTTGTCAATGGTTGTTGTGGCACACTAGAAGACAAAGGACTTGTAGATTGCACCTGCATGTTCAAGTAGTTGTTTGTAACCGGGCCTCATATGCAACTAAGGAACACAAGTTCATTTGTCTTGTTTCTTACTAGTTGCAAAAAGGACGCATTTGTATACTTATCAAAATCGAAGACCCAAACCTTATCTTGTAGTGTTCAATGTCCTTTATGCAATGCTTTGCATCCTTTAGTTAAAATTCATTCATCTAATGATTTGGCTCAAGCCTCTCTGCACCTTACTTCCTATCCCACTCCTCATTGAGTAGCAATGGACCTTAAAGATAATTACAATAGAACAAACACCCCCACCTAAAAGCTGTGAACTCAGCAACTAATTCTAAGTTCATCCAATACACCATAATGATAGGTCATCAAAAGACAGGCATTACACATTGAGTGCAATGTGAAAAATCTTTCAATACAATGACTTTGAATGCATGTGTCTCACATAGGAATTCCAAAGGAGAGCGCATTGGGATGCTTTGCACAGATGTACAAAAAGTATACCCACATACTTACTTGGCTAGGAGGAGCAGTTGAGACTCCACCTGCTGAAACCTTGCTCTACAAATGGTCAAACATGCATAAATGTCAACATATGGCTGCAAAATTCTAGACAATTTTATTACTCAAATAACCCTACATAAAACTGAATATCAAATTAACAACAGACCTTGAAAACGGCCCTATGTAACCTTATTTTATCACTATAACAAGAGCAAAGTTGTGACCTAGCACAGAAGATAATAAAAGAGAGCCTTAAAGATTCCCACTACAAGGTATATACCATTACCATATGAATATGACAGAAGTTGCAAAACCACAATACAGAATTGAAAACTTAATATTAGAAGTACAAAAGTGCTGAAGAAACTTCTCCATAAGGAAAATTCCTTAGCCTTTTCCTTCTTCCAAAAATCAAAATTCACCCTTACAAGTACTCTTTTTGACATGAAATTTAATAGGACCATATCTATTAGTCCATGAGATTCACATTGACCATGCCAATACTTGGAATTGACTCATTTTTCATCTATAGCATTGACAAAAACGGCATACCCAATTAGAGAGCCTCATCTGAGGATGGCAGAAACACTTAGCATTGAGCATCTGTGACCTTGCAGCTAGGCAGACCTTTACTAGCTACGGTGCACTATGTTATGCATGCTTGGCAGTATACCACTTCAATCAATAAATAAGATACACTCACCTTGCTCAACATAACAACAATAAAACTGTTCTCTGGAACTTTATTTTCATCCAGTGTTGTGTTATCCTTGAGAACTTTCCCCTGATGGATGAGCATTTGCTGTGCAGCAGGATAAACATCTATGCCCTGAACCATCTCTATATTTTTCTTGACATCAGCAACCTAAATAAAGTAACAGAACCATGTTTTCATGATGCAGGGGAACTAGTCATAGAAAAGCAGAGGAAAAATATCCACAGAAGCTGAGCTGAATCGCCGAAAGAAGGTTACCAACTAATCCAATCTGAAAATCACCAAGTTAGTAATTCAAGGTGCAGTTAAAATAGATAGTAATAGACTTAACTCAAAAAACCCCCAACATCACAAAAATATGCCACACCCACAAATGCACGACATCTAACTGCTTGCATTTAGGCATAGAAAAATCTGCCATTTCTTCCTCCTGACACTCATCATCTCCTTCAATTGGCAACTTCTTACAACACCCAAACTCTAGGTATAGCACATTCCTTACTCAACCTAAACATCCCACACAATGACTAACCTAATAAAATCCAGTGGTTCAGGTCCCAGCTGTTACACGATAGCTCAATTAACAAAACAGCATAAAGAAACTCCACGACTATAAGTGTCAACCTAATAAATTCAAACCGCAAGTGAAACCATAAAGTCACTCGAATAATAAAACACTATAGACTCCATCTATTGACTATCTTATGCATGTCTAACAACCAAACAGGAAACAATAAAAGTATTACAGAACCGACATAGTCAGACAATCTAAGTCACATTGAATCAATATAATTGCATTGCATTAAGCAATACACACCGAAAAGAGACAAAAAAAAAAAAGAAAAAGAAAACCCAGAAATCAAAACACCCAAATACGCAATACCCATCTGAAATAGATGAAAAGAAAAGGTACGGAGAATTAAAAAGATAAGAAAATAGCATATGGGGGCAATAACCGTGTCTTCGGGTTTCACTTCGATCTCGAAGTTAGTACCCTTCAAAGTCTTAACGAAAACCTTCATCTACGTTCCCCAATTTTACTCCCCTTATTCAATTCTCGCCACCGACGAGTTTCCTATGCCCGTGGACCGCCGGCGATGGCGCTTTCACACACACAAGAATTTAGCTAGACACAACCAAAGCTGAAGAAAGTGACTATAATCAAAATCCAGTGAGTTATTATTATTATTATTATTATTGTTTTTTTCGAAAAAAGAAATACAATTAACTGGAGGTTTAATAAAAGCCAATCACAAGGCGACACGAGGTTTAATTACTTTAATCTGGGCCGGTCCGGCCCGGCGCAGAATTGTCTTATTCGGCGTTGTAGGTACTTGCCTAGCCCATCAAGCGTAGATCATTGAAAAACAAAAAGAAAAATACAAAAAGATAGTTTGTTCATATAAAATAATTGATCTATAAATTTTATATTAAAAAAATAAATATTTAAATATTATTTTATATTTTTTATATATATGTATAAGTTATATGATTTTACTTTAAGACAAAAAAAAAAAAAGATAAAACATATTCTGAAAATATGCTTCAAGTAGCATAAAGTGAATTTGGATACTTTGTCAGGATAATAAGCGAAACAAAAATCTATCTGTTATTTACCTTAACAAACAAAAAAAAAATCATATAACAAAAAAAAAAAGCCTAAAAAAATGAAGTATATGTTTCAGAAAGCTTCATAAAATAAAAGGTAATTACATAAAAGTTACATGAAAAAAATTCATGTGCTTGTGTTTTTGTATAGAAAAATTCACATACTTGTTTTTCAAACCTCACGAAAGTTTTATTATTATTATTTTTTTTTATAAATTTTTTAATTGTATATAGGAATTTAAAAGATAATTTAACGACACAAAATTGAGGTTTGGAGCTTTCTGCCTGCCCAGCGCCGGCTTCAAAGAGATCCATCACGGTTCGACCTGGAGCCTTTAGCAATTGTTAACTGTCGTTGTTGCGAGTTAGAATACCCACCATCTCTTATTGACAATGATCTCCCAAAAACAGGTCAATATACTTGAAATTTCTGTGATTTTAGATTTGGGGTTTTACTTTACTGTTGAATGCCAGTCCTCATTTGGGGCTCTGATTTTCTTGTTTCTTTAATGCTCTGCAGATGTAAAATTTCAGTTCTTGGTGCCTTAGTCTTGAGAAAGATTGAATCTTTATGTGAATTTTTAAACAACTAGGTCAGAAAAATGGAAAAGAAGGGGAGAAACAGCGTGATAAATGACAAGGTGGAAACTGGTAACAATGGTGAAGATGATAATCTGTGCTGGTTTCTTGTAAGCAAAGGGGTTGTGGGTTCATTCTTATGTATTGCTGTATTTGGGCTGCTGGTTCGAGCGGCTGTTTCACTCCACCCATATTCTGGTGCTGGAAATCCCCCTAGGTTTGGTGACTATGAGGCACAGCGGCATTGGATGGAGATCACACTCAATCTTCCTGTTAAGGAGTGGTATCGCAACAGCACTGCCAACAATATGGATTATTGGGGTCTTGATTATCCTCCCCTTACTGCCTACCAGAGTCATTTTCATGGTCTTTTCCTGAGATACTTTGATCCCGATTCAGTTTCGCTTTTCAGTTCCTGGGGACATGAGTCCTATCTTGGGTATGGACAATAATTTTTTCTTTTCCCCTGAGACTGTAAAATAATCTTCCAGTTACTTAGTTTTGTTTCTTTGTCCAAATGAAATGCTTGATACCAGTAGTATTTGGATATGGTGGTATTGTTTGTTTTTCCTGTCTCTTTACCTTACATTTCTGTTTTTGCAGGAAGCTACTTATGAGGTGGACAGTTCTATCGTCTGATGCCCTGATTTTTTTTCCGGCTGTACTTTATTTTGTTCTTGCACATTACCGTACCTGCCCTATCCCCCATAAAAGTAATGTAGCTTGGCACATGGTGGTCATCCTCATCAATCCATGTTTGATCTTAATTGATCATGGTCATTTTCAGGTTAAAAAATTTGTGCTCTCTTGTTTTACCTACCAATTAGCCTTTTTCTTGAACTGTTGTAGCATACTTATGCGCACTGTGCTTTTTCAGTATAACTGCATCAGCTTGGGCCTTGCTTTAGGCGCTGTTGCCGCTGTTCTTTCTCACAAAGATCTTATAGCTTCTGTCCTTTTCTGTCTTTCTCTCAATCACAAACAGGTAATTTTCTGTGTTGGCCTTTTATATTGTCTTAATGTTTATTTTCCCTGGGTTTAGGAAGTTGGGTGGCTCATTTGTAAGGCTTAAGGTCATTTTTTCTGGTCCTTTGCTAATTGGAGACAAGTAATTTATGTTGATTTTGGTCTATTTCGTGGTTTGTATACATGTTTTAAGGTGATTCTTTGTTCTTTTTTTTTTGGTCCAGATGAGTGCATATTTTGCACCAGCATTTTTCAGCCATCTCTTGGGTAAATGCCTAAGACGTAACAATCCCCTGCTTGAGGTTTTAAAACTGGGCCTGATTGTCTTAGGAACATTTGCTATTGTTTGGTGGCCATATATACATTCCAAGGATGCCATTTTGGAGGTAAAATGATGAATTAAGGGTACATTACTTAAAAAACAATTGTTGTCTTGCATTTGTTAATGGATATAATTCTTCTTGCTACTCATCAAAATGAAAGAGAAAAAAAGTTAAAAGGAAAAATGTTGCTCTCTGTGCTTTCTTTGGGAGGCTGCGTGTTGGTGACTGCTTTCTATAGTGCATAATTCTCTCTTTCATCATCATTTAGGCTGGTCTTGGGCAGAAGATCAAACTAGCTTGCATCTTTTGTGACTTGAGCATTATTTGTGTGCCTTGTTGTTACTTTTGGGTTGGTGTAATAGGGTAATTTTTCCTTTAATGTTCATGAATCATAACATTTTTCAATCTACAGTGAGCTCTAATAGAATATATCAATTTTATTTATTTTTGAATGATTGAGGACCTGTACGGTTTGAGATACGAATGACTGAATACCACAGGTTGAGGGATATGATTCCAGGCACTTTTAGGGGAGTACTGTATTAACCACCTTTTTCCACAGAGACCAGTTTGAATGCATGGATAAGTCTTCTTTTGGGTTGGGATGTATGATAGTCTGCTGTCTCCTTGTTTGAGTAGAGATGTGCTATTATCTACAGACTCCTTGGCATTGCTACATGTGAGGAGCGTTGTTATGGATTATATAATCTTGCTGTTAATACATATTGTTCATTGGATGTGTGGAAACTGTGATCAAGCTTGTAGATATAAGTTAAGACTTCATATTTGTTGTTCTTCCTGGAAGTTGGTAATTATAAATGTCAATGCTAGTGTGGTGGTGCTTGCAATAGGTTCTCTTGCGTCTTGCTCCTTTTGAGAGAGGGATTTATGAGGATTATGTAGCCAACTTTTGGTGCACCACTTCAGTTCTCATTAAATGGAAAAGATTATTTACGGCACAATCACTGAAGTTTCTCAGCTTAGCTGCTACTGTATTAGCTTGTCTACCTTCAATGGTCCAACAAATATTGGCTCCCAGTAGTATGGGCTTCCTCTATGGGCTTCTTAATAGTTCTTTCTCGTTCTACTTGTTTTCTTTCCAAGGTAAGCAATACATTTTTCTTTTACTAAATCTATTATAAATTTAATTTATGTCTTCTATTGCTAGTGTATGCCTAACCTTTAAATTTCTGCAGTGCATGAGAAGTCCATTCTCCTGCCACTTCTGCCGGCAACTCTATTGGCTATGGAGTTGAGGAGTCCATTCAAATTATTGATGCATTATGCATTGTTCTCTATGCTTCCACTTCTCTGTCGTGACAAATTGATTGTGCCATATGTTGCCCTTTGTGGTCTCTTCATCCTTCTTTATCATGCACCTGGTGGAAGACAGGATTCAAAAATTCATCATCCTGTGATTCCTACCCCACTGTCAATTGGGATGACCTTTTTGTATATTTGCTCCCTTTTTCTGCATATTATTTACTTAACCATTCGTCCACCTGAGAAGTACCCTTTCCTTTTTGAAGCGGTGATTATGGTTCTCTGCTTCATTCACTTCATTTTGTTTACCTTTTACACCAATTTTAGGCAATGGATGTTGCCCAGACAATCTGCATCAGGAGATAAAGAAAAGAAACAAAATTGATTTATGTGTTTTTGATGTTGGTTATTCAGGGGCATGCAAATGCATGGATCAGCATTTGTCTGACCATTGAACTTTTTTAAGGTATATGATTTGCAATTTCGCTCTTTCCTGGGATTCATTTCTTTAGGCATGCGTTGGGAATGTCGGTATATTATTTTTGTGAAATCTCTTTTGCTGATTCCCTTCAATTCCCTGGTAAGTCACTTTCTTTTACCGGAGAAATTATGCAATGTCGCCTACGAAGAAATTAAAATAAAAAATAAAAAATAAAAAAAAAAAAACCGTGGGTGATAGGGAGGGGAAGCTGCCAATGAGGCTGACTGAATGGTATTATGCATCTCCATCTGTGGGCACAAACGCCAAAAAAAAAAAAAAAAAAGTTCTGTTTGCAGGAATCTCATTTGTAAACTATTCTGCAATCGAATGGCGATCAACTGTCTAGCAACTTCAGGGAATGTCGAGTATTACAGTTTTTGAGGGAATCAACTAGTCCATTTACTCGAGAAACAAAGTAGAGCCAAGCGGCCCACGGGGTTAATTCAACTTCTGTGTAGCCAATCTCCTTCAACTCGATGGACCACCATATTCATCCCATTCATTTTCCACATCGCCTGCTGGTGTTACATTGAAGATAGCGTTGTCAAGGACTCAAGATCATATGTCTTTTTAGATAATATCAAAGTTGTTGCCTTAAAAATAATCGGTAGACTCGATTGTGTCATGCCCCGAGGCTCAAACTTCAATCTATACATGTTTATTAGGATTAGGCACCACTTTTTCAAATATACAATATGGTAAAGAACACAATATTATGTACGCAGTTTTGTACATGCCGTTCATTGCTAACCAACCTATTTGTTCGCGCACAGGTTCATTTGGGGCATTAGTTTTTACTTTTTTATCGTCAAAGATAAAGAAAGGTTCCAATATTATTGATAGGACTCGAAAATGCTCCAAAGTCACCGAAATCCATTAGCTCTACCTTGTTAAATCAAGGTGGATTTGATTAGGAGCAGACACTCCGTAACTTTGACAGTGGAACGAGGACCGTACTCTTAGTACCTGCAGAGATCCTTCCGAAGAGCAGCTATCAATCGACGTAAGGTTCAGCAATACGATCATTTTTCAGACCAAACACGGCTAAAGTTGAGGTAATATTCTTCCTTTTGTTTCTATATGCATTTGCGCTTGCCACCCCAGACTTTGAGAGGAATACGCCCTTTTTGCTTTAAGGCAGGCAAAGCACATTTATGGATTAGATTACTCTGCTTATGGTTGGGCTGTGATTCTAAAAGCGAAGCTCTGGAAAAGTTGAATTTGCTCATGCTGTTATAGCCACAATTCTTTTCCGTGGACAAGTTGAATTTGCTCATGCTGTTATAGCCAACCTCTGCTTGGCACATGTATGAGCCCTCGCGGGTCTCAAGTCTCATAATTAGTACTCCACAAAACGACCAAAATAAGTCCCATCAAATGCTGTCCCAATCATATTTCATATATGTGTATGCACGTTGATGGCAACTATGAGTCACTTATTCTGATGTTTTCAATGAAATGCTGCTTTCCGTCGTTAACAGGAAAAAGAGCTTCCTCCATGAAGAACTTTCCGGCAGTCATTAGACTTCTATTTTATAGTTACAATATTAGCAAATAACGGGGCTGTCTTAGCAGTTCTGTTTAGTGTTGTTTTGTTCACTGTACCGAAGTGACTACCTGCTAATGGTCCATGCCGTGCAAGCATATTGGACTTCCTCGGCATCTCTTATAATGGCTTCAATTCCTTCTTAAATTAATATATATATATATATATATATATATATATATATATATATATATGAAGAAGAAGAAGAAGAAGAAAGAAAGATTTTATCTACAAAGGGTTGCATCTAAAATATTAGCCTCGTCGAACCAAAAAAAAAAAAAGGGATAATAATAGCCATCAACCAACAAATGTCAGCAAGATGAGAAGGAAAACAAATCATTGTGGTTATTAATTATTAGGACGGGAATTCATATTGCATTTATTAGAAGGGGTGTCTCTCAAAGGGAAAATTAAAAAAATGACTACTTATCGAAGACCATATGTTATAGCTTTTAAAGATTATAAGATGGGTGGCTCACGGAGACAGGCGAATAGGCAGTAGCGAATTGGGAACAAAGCTCTGCAGATTTATGCGGTTCGATTGACATACAAAACTCCCGTTGATTGGAACTGACCAACGAAGAGTTTTGTATATGGGACACGTTCGATTATTGAGGATAACATATATATATACATGACTGAATGAATGATTTAAAAAATAATTGAATGTATAATATATACACCTTAAGCTTCTTTTTATTATTATTATTATTATTATATTTCTTAACAAGACTTTAGGCTTCTTTCGTGTCGGGGATAACATGACATATCATGTCAAGCGAACTTCATTTTCAAGATAAAATATTAAAGGTTGAAATATGATCATTTTTCTCAGAATGATTCAAATAATTAATTGACCTCAATATTTAATTTCTAAATCAACAATTCAAATTAACTCAACATAATTTATGGTGTTATTTTTTTGAACTCAATCTCAAATTCAACCAAAACTCAATTTTAAATAGGAATACTCTATTAGATAGTTAAACACGTAATACGCCCACAAAAATAAAAAATAAAAAATAAAAAGAGAAGTGGGATTAATGATTACTCGTCTCTCTTAGAATAAACTAACATTTTTTATTGCCAAACGAGCCAATGATTTTACATAGATTATGTCATTTAATTAATAAAGTTTATAGCATAAAATAAACTATTTTAAATTTTGTCAAAATATAGAGAGAGGCTTGTGACTAGAATGATCAAATTCTACCTTTTACTTATCAAAATTGAATAAAAGACGTTGATAAGCATTAGAAGGGTTAAATAATTTCGTGAAACATAATTTCGTTTGTCACAGGAAATCTATGTACAATTCTTTATATGTAAAGTATGCATTCTCAATTAAGAAGTTATGTTTAAACTAGATTTAGGATTTTACATTCAACTGTCACGTTTGATCTTTAACGTAGCTGCCCCATATGTTAGATTTGCATTTTCCCAAAGAACTGTGCAGGTCAATCCAATGGTTATTTTATTAAGAAAAATTAATTTCGATTCTTCTTCTTCTTCTTCTTCTTCTTTTTTTTTTTTTTTTTTGAGAGAATCAAAATAACGTAACACAAAAAATTAAAAATTAAAATAAAAAATAATTGATATTTTTTGTAATAAATTATTGTGATTCATTCAAAAAAAAAAAGAGTGAGTCAAATTAACATTTTCACCAGAGCTTTTGAACATTTTTCATACTCATAGCTGAGAAGAAATTTGAGTGCACTCTAAAATTTGTGAAGCCAGTCCATACATGGTAACAAAATCCAGGTTACTCAGGCAAATAATTGACATATTTTCCATTTAAGGCTTATTTGGCCAGCAGAATAGGATATCTTTCTCCAAAAACATGATATTTCGATCATAATTTAAAAGAATTTAATATATTTACACTATATAGTGTAAATTCAATGCAATCTTTTATAGTAAGAATAACTCTTGTTTTTCTTCTATATAAAAAAAAAGTGTATAATTCAATTGTCACATAGAGAAATAAAGTACATTTGTTTAGAAAAAAAAAATGCAATATTTTTTTGAGGGAGCGGAGTAATTTTTTTTTTTTTATAAGTGCAGTATATTTTAGTTTTTTTTTTAAGGTTTTAAAAAATAGAGTACAATTTTGGTAGTAAAATATATTTTTTTCCTACAATTGTCAGATTTGATCTTTAATGCAGCTGCCCCATGCGTTAGATTTTCATTTTCGTAAAGAAATCAGCCCAACGGTTACTGTATTAACTTCTTCATCATGAGCTTTTGAACACGTTTAACACTCATAGCTGTAATGAATTTTGAGTCCACTTTAAAACTAATTAAAATCAAGAATTACTCACAATATTTTTTAATTTAAAGACTGTTTTTTTTTAATAAAAAATTGCTCTCTAATTAACATTATTAGTTAAAATTTGTCTCTATTTTTATTTTTCTATTAAATCCATCACGTGCTTAAGTTAAGTGACCCCTTGAATTTAGAATATTGATTAGATTGTGAACATGATTTTTTTTTAATTTTTTATAGAAATATATTTTCAATTCCTGAATTTAATTTTTTAAAAAATGTTGTGATCAAAAATAATTAAAATACTCTTTGTTTTTTCAATTGTGAAGAATAGAGTTTTCTTAAAAAATAAAAATATTTTTATATAAAAAAAATTAAAAATTCACATCAATAATCTAATTAATATTATAAATCTCACGTCAAGTATCGTGTGAGGGACTTAACAAACAAGTAAAGGTGATGGATATTTTTAACCGATAATGTTAGCAATATTAACGTGGTAGGCAATTTTTGCAATATATATCAAAAAGCATCTCACGGGGACAATTCTTGATTTAACCTCTTTAAATTTTGTAAAGCCCGTTCATACAACAACAAAGAGCCAAGGGGCGATTTAATTTTACTCACTTAATTTTGAGTTAAATTAACCCAATTTTAAATATAAATGAAAAATTAAGTAGAATTCATTTAATTAAATAAATTTATATTGTGTAAAATTATATATGTGTTATACTTAAAAATATATAAATAAAAATGGCAGGCAAATGTGTGCTAAATTAATTTAAATTTAAATGTAATAAAAAATTAAATATAATTTAGTTAAAATTTAAAACAATATCAAATAGATATATATGGTATAAAATTATAAATATGTTATAGTTAACATAACAAATAAATGTGTATTAAATTAATTGAATTTTAAATCTAAGTGAAAAAAAATTAAGTAAGATCTAATTAAAATAAAAAATAATCAAATAAATTTGTATACTATAAAATTATATATATATTTATACTAAAAATAAATAAATGAAAGTAACAAGCACAGCATAGAAGATAACAGCATCCAGACTGCTCAGGCAATTAATTGATATATTTTCCATCTGAGGCTTATTGGCCTGCAGGATAGGATTACTTTCTTTAAAAACAGGATAACTAGGTCATAATTTCATGTAGAGCGCAATTATGTGACTTCACCTCTGGTGGGTGTGAAGTGTATAGTTCAACTGTCACGCAGGGAACTAAAGTTCAAAAATGCAGTATATTTTATTTTAGTTTTTTTTATATATTAAAAAAGGGGTACTATAAATAGAATATACAATATATTTTTTCGACAATGAAGTAGATTTTTAGAAAAATCAAGTAAATTTTATTGGAAATACAATATATTTTAATTTTTTTATGAAAAAAATAATAAATGTGATCAATAAATTTAAAAATTCTGAATTTCTAATAAAAATAAATTTTTTATTGTCATAAATTTTACGTCTTTTTTATATAATTAAAACTCGAAAACCTCAATTATAAAAGTGAGTCTCCTTCTGAAAAAAAAAACAAAAAATTTGGATTCTGTTGTCATAATGCCAATAACTATAAATCAATGCATCCGCTGAGACTCCATAAACCATAGAGCTCCAACAAACAGACCCACCAACAAAAAGCCTCTTCTGGATCTCTTAATCTCTTCCTTTCTGTCTGTTCCTAAAGTTGTTTTACCATTTGGATGGTCAGTGACGACCAAAGCTATGGTGGTGCTGGCAATTCTAGCGGTCGTATTTCTCTCATTGTTCTTCAAAATTGCATATGACACTGTCTCGTACTACTATCTAACGCCACTACGCATCAAAAAAATCATGGAGAAGCAAGGAGTGCATGGCCCCAAACCTCGGCCCCTTATCGGCAACATCTTAGACATGGGCTCTCTAGTCTCCCAATCAACCTCCAAGGACATGGATCATATCCACCATGACATCGTCGATCGCCTCCTTCCACATTATGTTGTCTGGTCCAGACTATATGGTACGTTATTGCATATGTAGCATAAGCCAATTCCATTCCATAATCATTCAACAAAGTACATGTTTTTTGATGTTTATACAATAAATATCTCATTATATTTTACCGAACAATCCTGGGTTGTTTCTTTTTTCAGGGAAAAGATTCATATTTTGGAATGGGATTGAACCCAGGATGTGCTTGACAGAGACTGAACTGATTAAAGAACTTCTGACCAAGTACAGCACCAAGGCCGGAAAATCTTGGCAGCAGCAACAAGGATCAAAACATTTCATTGGCCGCGGTTTGCTAATGGCTAACGGTGAAAATTGGCATCATCAACGCCATATTGCTGCTCCTGCCTTCATGGGGGACAGATTAAAGGTAAGCACTGCTGCGTTTGATGTAATATAGAATTTTCTTTTTTCGATTGTTGGTTTATTTATGTGACTTGAAATGTATGTTAAACATGGTTGACTTGGATTCATTTCTTTATGACAAAGAGTTACGCGGGGCTTATGGCGGAGTGCACGAAGGAGATGATAGAATCACTGCAAGGTGCAGTAGAATCAGGCCGAACCGAGTTCGAAATAGGTGATTACATGACTAGACTCACTGCCGAAATAATTTCAAGAACAGAGTTTGGCTCTAGCTATGAGAAGGGGAAGCAAATATTCCATCTCCTTACAAATCTACAAGGCCTTTCTGCCCAAGCAAGCAGGAAGCTGTGGTTTCCTGGAAGCCGGTGGGTGCTTGATTAAATAGCAAGAATTTTCCTCTTTACTTCTTTCTTCTTTTTTTTTTTCCTTTCTGCCGTTGTCTTGATTCAAAATATGATAAGCAGGGATGTTTATTTGACCAAAATATGATTTCTGCTTTAAATAATCCTCCTTTTTGTGTAACTTTCAAATCCTTACATCCTGGACAGCAGTCACGTTCAAGTTAGCCCAAGTTCCTGCATATGAACTCGTGTCGTTCTCGACTGTAGCTGCAGGTTCCATTAATAGATTCACCTATTTCAATCTTTTTCAATAACAATTTCTTTTTTAAAACAGGTTTTTTCCCAGTAAATACAACAGAGAAATAAAGTCACTGAAGAGGGAAGTGGAGAGGCTGCTCTTAGAGATCATACAAAGCCGAAAAGATTGTGTGGAGATTGGCAGGAGTAGCTCTCACGGGGAGGATCTGCTAGGCATTCTTCTAAATGAGATGCAAAACAAGAGAGGAAGTGGATTCAGTTTGGACCTGCAGCTGATCATGGATGAATGTAAAACATTCTTCTTTGCTGGACATGAAACAACTGCTTTGTTACTCACGTGGACTGTCATGCTTCTAGCTTGCAACCCTTGTTGGCAAGAAAAGGTTAGAGCTGAGGTGAAGAATGTCTGCAATGGTGAAACTCCTTCAGTTGATCATCTCTCTAAACTCACTCTGGTAAGTCGAGAAGTCTTTTCTCTTACATCTAAAAGGAGTTTTGACGTTAGAATTTTCGGCAATTACAAGAGTGTGATTACTGGGAATGTAATCTCAGAATATAGACTCAATTCAATTTTGCATACTGTGCATTTTAAAATTCAACTTACATAAGGCTTAAGCCACGAAGGAAAGCCCAGCGTAGCATATTCTAAAGAGAAACGAGTGCTCACGAGAGAACACAATTAACTACCTAGTAATCTTGTAATTAAGTTGGCTAAAATTGATGATTAAGATGATGATTGCTGCTGCCTGCTTAGATGAGCCCGGTGTCTTGCAAGAATCTCATATAGCAAGACCTCGGTTCATGACTGTCCACTTCAGTATTTGCTATCCGCCGGTTGCTCGAAAGCTTTTGTCTCATAAGAAAGTTGAAGGAATTCCAATGATTGATCATTTACCAGCCTAGTGATGACTATAATCAGTATCGTCAAAGGAAGTCAAAAGTGATTTTCGAATTGCTCACACAAACGTACCTACTTGATGGGATGGTCAAGAAAACAATGTCTATACCCAGTGGCGTGATAAAAAGGTTTATAAAATTCCATTCAGCCAAAAGCTGCCTGTATTTTCCACCCCATGTCTTTGCCTTATCTTTATGGATACTATTCTGCACAAACACAATGTGATCAACTTAACGAGTGCCTATTCCTTATATTTTTGCAGCTAAACATGGTTATACTTGAATCTCTAAGGCTATACCCACCAGCAACTTTGCTTCCTAGAATGGCCTTCGAAGACATTAAGCTAGGTGACCTTCAGATTCCACAAGGCCTATCAATATGGATTCCTGTGCTTGCTATTCACCACAGTGAGGAACTATGGGGCAAAGATGCAAATGAATTCAATCCTGATCGGTTCGCTTCTAAGTCATTCGCCCCCGGCAGGCATTTCATCCCTTTTGCTGCCGGTGCGCGGAATTGCATAGGCCAATCTTTTGCAATGATGGAAGCCAAAATCATACTGGCCACATTGATTTTCCGGTTTAACTTCACAATTTCGGACAGCTACCGCCATGCTCCTGTTGTTGTCCTAACGATAAAGCCTAAATATGGTGTCCAAGTTTGTCTGAAGCCTTTGAATTAATCCGCAAAAAGTCTTAATGTGAGAGTTTGTTATCGCTCCATATTAGGAGTATGAGATCAGGCTTCAATAAAGATTATCGCATTTTCCCCCTTTATACTTATGCTTATATAATGGTCAAGAGATAGGCATGAAATGATGCTTGTTACCTATAAAAAAGAGTGGTAATAACATTAATTATAATTATAGAAGACAAAGAATGATTTGTCATTTCAACCATATAAATTTTTTTATATATATATTTTGAGTTATTTTAAATAATTTTATAGAATGAATTCATTTTATTTTTTAAAAAATGGTACGAATTATATGGTTAATAAAATTTGTATTAAAAATAATATTTTTAAAATTATAAATACAAAATGATTTAATATGTTCTCATAATTCATACGATTTTATATGTTAATAAAATTAATTTTTTCAATAAAAAAAATCATTATATATATATATATATATATATATATATATATATATATATATATAAAAGAAATCCAAACAAAATTGACGAGACATTGATATGCTTAAGGGACCAAAACTACAGCATTTTAAGTAACGAGGATCACGAAAAGTTGACTGCTGTTGTAGACAAGTTGGATGAGATGCCCATCGAAAAGGTTAAAGAATAACAATAATGCAAAGCGTGGGGAGGTAAAAAGGGTCGCTAACTTTCTTCTTTTTATTAGGAAAAAAGAAAAAAAAAAAAAGAGGTGTCTTGTCCATCATGGATGCTTATAAAACTCACAGTAGCAGCCTGATCGTTCCATCTTTTCCGAGTAATGAACATTAAGGTCAAGTTATATAAAAACAATTAAATTAATTTTTCTAAACACGGATTGATAAAACGTATTATTATAATTGTTAATTATATATTTTAATTTTTTGACACATAATCATAAATGTTAATTGACGATGTACACTCAATAATTACAAGCGTCAAGTTTATCAAAACCATTTAATATAGTGAAGCTCGATTGATGGAAAACATACTATGGACGCTCAACGCTGAAAAAACAAATTGACAGCCAGTTTGTATTTTGCAGAGAGTGGTACAGGATCTTTTTCTTCGAGGCCTTAATTGGTAGGACTTCGTGCCTTCTAAGCCGTCCCAATATCATGCACGTGAAAACAGTCTGTGATTCTGCCGCTTCCACGCCTGTTTTCTCCAATTATTTTTGCCTCAACTTTCTTTAATTAATCGTTTTGCCTGTCTCAGTCATCGGCCGGGACACTGCCGTGGACCAGAAATCTCGTGTACCATGCATGCCTCATATTACTAAACTAGCATAGAATAATCATGGTGAGCCAACAATGCGAATAAGTGACAGAACGACTTTGAAATAACTAATCGAGTTAAATGAATCTCTTATCGAAGCTCTTGCGGGAAAAAGACAGCGGCAAAAGGCATTCTGCCTTCGGCAGGTTTCAAATGGTGTGCTTATCCCTCGGGGTCCTGTACAGTTTTCCGTACACACAACCAAAAAAAAAAATAACGGGGCCAAAATTAGAACACAATACAATATTCGCATGAACTCAGCCTAAAAATTGTGTGGGGCAATCTTTCGAATTTCCAAAATTACGTCGCCCCCGAAAATAAATCTATTTCTCGGACCAAAAAAATTCTCTCGATGTGACGTCAGAAACTTTCGCCCGCGTTGCTCGAGTTGGGGTTGGTCAAAATTTAGTTGACATGAGTTAATGAAAGAACTAAACGGACATGAGATGAAGGAACACATTTAACTTAACCCCCCCCAAAAAAAAATTAAATAAAAAAAATAAAAAATAAAATAAAATCTATAAGCAATTTTATGCCGTGTATGTATACTTCATGGTTTATAGCAATCGAGCTTCAAAGTGATAATAATACTATGATAAATGATTAGTTGCGAATCTTTTCAATTCTTTCCCCCCCCACCCCTCGTTGCACGAGTGGGTTTAAGTGGCCAAGAAGCAGCACGTCATACTTTATTAGTTACCCGAATCCCTCCCTCTCATTCTCTCCGTGAAGAAAGTGGTGGCACGAATTATGCAAGTTGGGTCCTTCATATAAAAAGCATATATAAAGGAGTCAAAGATAAATTAAAAACCCTCTTCCGTAAACTAATGACAATTGATATATAAAAACAATTGCATTAGATATCGAATTATACGTACACATGCCCCACCCATTACTGGCACATCAACCGCCTAGTGCTCCCCACCAGCGTCTCTCGTTGCCCTACAAAAGCATAATAATATGACACTACCAAATTTTTACCCTTAAACAATCATCAGTGCCACAACTTGAAAAATTGCCAGATTTCCTACAGGCTGTCTCCATTCTTAAGACGTGTGGCCTAGGTTACTATAATATTATATATAAATCTACTCGTCCTTCGCTAGCTACGAGTTCGAGTGGCACCCCATTAACCCCATTAATGCACATGCACGCACTTCAATAGATAACTCGTGTGCAAATGGTGGTATAAAAATCGACGAGACCCCAATTCACTCAAAGTTCGCGTTGACAAGTAGAGACCTTGATCTATACACTTCCATACTTTAGCATCTAGGATGTAAGCGCAGTCCATAACTTAGCTTTTACGGTGCTCATCGAGCGCGAGAGTGAAAGCATCGGTTATTTTTAAGGACAACGATAGCGCGAGTTCACGGGATTTTTTCTTTTTCTTTCCAAGTTTTAAATTTTTGTGAATTTTTAAATATAATCTTAATTTTTAAAAAATTTTAAAAATAATTATATAATTTTATATTTGATTCTAAAATGGGTTTTTTTTTTCTTCTTAAAGGAAGTTTGATTAAATAGTTAAATACGATATTTAACCTAATAAAATACAAATAAAAAATACACATATTTGAAGCCAAACTAATTTTTTCAACTACAAATACTAATTAAGTATTCAAAAGTTCCAAAAAAACAAAAAAAAAGAAAGAAAATACAAAAGGCAAATCTTAAAACTATGTCGTTTAGTCCTTAAAAATACGCAATACGTTGTCATTTTTTATCGTCATCAACCTCCGGCCACCCTCCGTGTCTCCCGTCTCTCTCTCTCTCTCTTTCTCTCTCTCTGGCGCGCCTCGTAAACTTCTAGGAAGCCCAACAGAGAGGCATAAACTCCTCGTGGCCAGTAAAATTCGTAGTCCATTTTATGGGTATCTCAAACAAGGAAAACTCGAGAATTCTTATCCCAGACAACATTTGCCGCCGGTGCTTTCTAATCAAATTAGGCCAAATATACTTTTATTAGTTCAAAGGGCATTGATGCCCATCCGGTGGATTGTGAAATTGCTCCTTTTGCAGGCCTCCGGCGACTCTTTCCCACCGGAAACGAGGAGCGCCCGGCCACACAAAGGAAAACACTAGCCGACATCAGGCCGTTCCGGGAGATAACGTCGGTTCCGTTGGTCAAAACCAGAAGAAGAAAAAGAAACTTCTCATGTTTACACAGTCCATTTGCATTTCCCGACAAACAAACCCCAGTCCAATTATGTC
>CM034046.1:2274909-2306136 GCA_019804595.1 Bruguiera parviflora
AATTAAAAATATAAAAAATTATTTAAATTTAATAATAATCAAATAAGTGATGAATTTTTTTATAAAAAAAAATTAGGTAAAAATATTAATATAACTTCAGCTTATAATTGACCACTAAGTTTTTTTTACTTTTTATTAAAAAAATTGAACCAAAATTAATATATAAAGTACCATTCTAAAACAAAATCTAAAATTATAAGACTATTTCAAAAAGGCGAAAAAACTTAAGATTAGGTGAATAAAATTTACAGAGTTTTAATTTCAAAGTACCAAAAAAAACAAAAAAAGGGGGGGTAACGAACCTCGCGCTCTTCCTCCTAATTGAATTGTTTAATCAAAAACACGAATTGGGATACAGATCTCCATGGCCACAATCTGAGTGTTGATCTGGATGAGCAAATTGGATGGCAAGCCCTGCTTTCGGTCTTGATATGGAACTCGTTTTGTTTTATAATCATTCACGCGATACTTCTCAGTATTCTCCACTCCCAAGTATACTAGTGGGGTTTTCCCCTTTTGGTCACTCCACTGGTTGTGTATCGTGTGAAGCTTTGGTGTTTCGGGCACTATTGTTAACATTTTTATAATATATATATATTAGAAAATAATAAAAAGAAAAAAAAAACAGAAATTGTTAGGTAGACCACACATCTCATGTTTCCATATTTAAATTAGTTCGGTTTATTTAGACGGGTTGGATAATTTTTCGTTTTAAGTTCCCATTTAACAGCGCTCAATCACAACTACCCCCAGGGCGTTGGTTAAATACAGAAGTGTAATTGAATAAAGAATTCCTATCATTAGATCGCAATGGAAAAGACAGTTTAAGACATTCAAAATGCTATAGAATCTTCGATGATCCTTAAAAATAAAAAAAAAAAATGATTATAAACGATTCGACGCTAGCAAATGTTCAACTCGATGTTGGAAACCCGAACGCTTAATTAACGTTGTGTTTGATTGCTTACGGGAGAAAATCTTGCCGATATCTTCACCAACCGATCCGTAAAATCAATGAGATTTTATTTTGATTTTTTTTTTCTTCTCCAGAGAGAAAATTTTCCATAATTAATAAGATCGTGCCAAATATAGTATTTAATTTTCCAGCTTCTAGAACCTCGGGGGTCACACCCAACTGGCTAAAAATTACCATACATGGTATTTAATTAGATTTTTTTTATAAAAAAATCAGAAAATATTTTATCCTAAATTCTGCCCTCGGGTTGCCCGTGATTGCACACTCGCAAGCCTTGCATGCGGCGCACAATGGTCGAATTTGATGGCGGACGATGGCAAATGGCCGTCGAGCTTTTTGATGTTGGTGCTGCGACGGAGGGGCTACGGTTGCGCCTGCGGAGGTGAAGAGAGAGAAAATCAGCAGAGACCACAGAACGTAGAAAATTTAAGAATATATATATATATATATATGAGAAATCGGAATTTAAATTTTATGATAAGAATAATTTTAATTTTTTATTTAATTAAAATTTAGTCAAATGCTTATTAACATTAGAGGTAATTTTTTTTCCTTGCAATGAACTTGCCAATTTGACTTGAAAGTAAATAAAAATCTATATTATGTTATCGTAATTGTAATTGTAATCGTAATTTTGAGATCAAACTTTGAGAATGTAATATTTTTAAGAAGTTTTAGCCTCAACGCAAATATTCAAACCCTATAAATCTCACTTTTAGGTTAAATTTAATCTTCTTTGACAATTTTTTAATCAATGAAAATTATAAAAAAATTAAAATAATAAAAATTATTAATATTTATAATAAAAGATTACTATGCAAATGTAAATTAAAAAGATATAAGTAAAAATATAAAATTTTTTAATAATTGTAATTAGTTACTTTAAAAAAATAGAAAAATAAAAAATTTTTAATCGGTTAATTTTTCACTTTTATGATATTGCTCAACTTCAACTCCAATTTGATTGTGCAATATATTTTCACCCATTTTGGAAACCAATTGTGTCTTTTTTTAAGCGCCACTCATAATATTTTAGAGTTATGTAATACGAGCACACAGACTTCGTCACTAGAAAAGAACGTTACATAAATGAGATAGTATTCCACTTGGATTTCAATCGTAACACCTTGGAGGAATGCATCATTAGATTCGCTTTACTTCAATTCCGTATATTATCGTGGACATTAGGACTAACGATGACTTCTGTGTTAATTCCTTTGTGAAGGAATTGGACTCATATAGGACCTCGGCCATTTTTTGTTGTTGCATAATAAGGTGTAGCACTTGGCCTCGTTTTTTTTTTTTTTTTTTAATTAAATAACAAATAAACCACTTGATTTTCCGCTGCGTTTGATTGTGCAAGTGGAAAAAGTAATAGACGCAATAAAAATTAATAAACTTTATCCTAATAATAATAATTTTGAATTTGAGTTTAGTGAGCGTAAAATAAATTAAAAAAATAAAAATAAATAAAAAGAAGACCAATTAGAGCTAGAACACATTTATGATTGTAGCTCATTACAAAATTTTTCTACAAACTCATATTTTTCAAATTATTTTACGCAAATATGTAATATCACAAATTTACAATTACGAAACTAAAATTATCTTATCTATTTGGTTAAAATTACAAGTTGACGCCTCATTCACAATTAATTATTTCCTTTCAATTCAGCGAGAGAGGGGGGGGGAAAGCACACTAATACACATCAATTTTCCAAAAGTCCATCATTTCTTTTGGTTGTTTAAGCTACTATGAAAGAGATTTGTGGGGATAAGGTGACCTCTTAGAGCAATTAGAACAGTTTCTGTTGGACGTTCCATTGATAAAAAAGTTTGGATATTCAAGTTTTGCCGACACGCAAATCAATTTGGGTGTAAAATGTTATCATACATAGCTGTATCTACGTACAAATATATTTTTGGACCATCTTCCGTGCGCTAAATTTAAACTCACATCAATTTCTTTTCATATAGACAAAAATTTTGGTGGCGCCGCAAGAGAGAAGAATTCGGTGGGCGCTGCGATTGATGCTACAAGATTAATATCTTTACCATTAATTAATGCCTTGATTGTTAAATATTAATTCCTGAGGTGATCGTGTATATGATACTCAAAATGTCAAGTATTTTGATCGCTAAAGAATTATGCATGAGGCAATCGTGTGTAGCATGCCAACATGTTAAATATGTTGACTGAATTATTCTTGGTATATCATGAGATTTTTTTTTTTTTTACATATGCTCATGCTCGATTCAACAGGAGCATTAGACATCAAGTTTCTTTTTTTTTTTTTTTTGGTAATATTTACAATATAGAGTCATCAAAACTCGAACCTAAAACCAACAAATTTTGAAAAGGATGCCTTACTAGTACGCTAGAAGGACGCAAGGTCCTAAACATCGAGTTTAAAATATTAGACAAGATTTCAAGAACTTTGCTAATGTGTACGCAGTCGAATAACGAGAATAACGAGAAAGTTTATTTTCCCCTTTTTAAAAAAAATATAAATATAAATAAATAAATAAATAAAAAGGTTTATGTGAGACTGGCAACGGCTGAATTATTTGATACTTGACCAAGTGGAAAATATGTCGGCTGAGGATGAGCCACCACTACAAAGTCTGCTGCGAAGATGAGGGCACTAGTTGCTCTTACTTGCACAGGAAAGTCAATACACACAAGCTACTACACAAGGAGAGCGTTCCTTGAAGAAAAATATGAAAGGGACTTAACCCCGTAAGGCATAAACGAGGAGTCAAAGCTCAATGATCATGGACCTCCGTTTCTAGTGCCACTTTGTTTGCTAGGCTGATGACAGAGATGAATGCATTTCATGTCACAAACGAAGAAGTTTCGCATACTGCCGTAGCTATGTAGCAGAGGGAGTTCAGTGCTGGTATCTTTAAGCTGAACCCATTTCCTCTTGCTTTTATGACAACATCTTTACAAACAGAATTATTATAGCAAACATTTTCCAGTTATTTTTACGTGAATGATAATAACTCTTTTTTTATCACAAAAAAAAAAAGAGGCGGGGGGGTCCCATCTTGATCGATCGGTTAACTCAACTACACAAAGATGGTAGGGTTCATTTTTATAATTTGTTTGTAGCATTAGACTCCCGCGCTGAGGACACGCCAAATCCAAGTCCTAACATCATTCAAACATGGCTTTGGATAAGGTTCTGCTCGTGTACAAGTTAATGCAAGAGAGTACCTGGCAGCAGCACATCTATGTTTTTCTGGGGCTTGCGGTTGAGCTTATGCTATTGGGCCAATCTGTGACCAATTTTATGCACGAATTGCATTGCATAGCCGTGAGCGGGGCATTAAGTTTATTCATCAGCCAAACACGGGAAATGGTGACTCTTCCTGTGGTGATGTAAGAGTTCGCATGCACCTTTAAAATGTGAAGTTCTACCACAAAATGAAATCTCTGTGGTTGTATCCTTCTTTGAATTGACATTATCCACCCACAACACTGCACACCCTTTGACGTACAACGATTAGTTTTTAACACAGGACTAGATTTGTTGGATGATAAGGCAAAACAACATTAAGTTATTAGCGGGGAACATCAGGCAGAAACATCAGTGGACAATCCGAAGGTGCATTTCTTTTTCTGGATGAGAAATGGGCACATAATGTAAAGAATCCCCAGTTGCTAACTGGACCTCATCCATCTGCGCCCTGCATTCGCAAAAATGGCCTAGAAGATACACATTGCAATCATCGCTGCACCTTTCGGTACCAATGGAATGCCTGTAGATGGTCAACCGTGGATTAGCACATTGCGATGGCGCTTGTTTGTATTTTGTCATGGTTACCAGAACTTGCAGTCTCCACACGACACTAAGTAAGTAAGCATCCTTCACAGGTTGAATTGTTATGAAGAAGATATGAGCAGATGTGCCTACATGGCATGGTATCACGACGCAGGACTGTACTCTGCGTGCGCGAGTAAATATATGCACATAAAAAGGGTATACGATGAAAGAACAATGCGCATTTTCCTTTCGTGTCTGGAGCTAGCAAGAGAGCGAAAGAGGTGATGGTATTTCTCGTCATTATTCATATTTGCAGTTCCAGTGGTCAAAAAAGGCAGACTAGGAACCGTACCAATTTCCGGTAACAAACTCTCCTAAGGCAGAGATTATAATGATTCAATGGTCAAAAACAATGCTCAGGATTTGTTATTTTTAATAGAGGATACAATTATAAGAATGATATCATGTATTCCTCTACTCTCAGACGCTTACACTGTGCATGAGCATAGCATAGCCGAATCTGTTCATTTACTTACATCTAAAATCCCCAGAATGACAACTGTTCAAAATACGTTCTCAGAATTCTATTCTATCCTATAGGGATGCAGAGCCTATGGTTAGAAATAACAAACTTGCCAATAAAATATGGTACAAAGTGTCCAAACCAGGGTCAGTACTGGTATGCGCCTTGTTGTGCGCTGATGTTATGGTACACACCATGTGGATCACCGGCATTTGTGTAAGCAACTTGCTGAGCAGTAACTGAATAAGGGCTTTGCTGCAAATTCACATTTTGGTAGGGACTTTGCTGCACATTCATGTTTTGGTAGGTGCTCTGCTGAGCACTCATATTTTGGTAAGAGCTTGGCTTATCAGCCATGTTATTTTGGTGGGAAACTAGCTGGGCATTCATGTTCTGTCCAACAGAAGACCATGCCTGAGGAAAACCTTGTGGAGCAGTCAAATTCTCAGAAGTTCCACGAACAGACACCACACTTTCAGAGCCACCAGGTTGAGAATCTCGGAGCTTCACCCTCGTACCCACACCCTACAAATTCAAGTAAGCGTTACAACAGTCTTCTTAAAATAGAATGCATACGAAACAGTATTGAAAATGATGCCGCCTTTCAGTATGGTGCACAATGCAGTGGAAACATAGAGCAGTGCAAACTTCATCAAGAAGCATCAAACAAGAGTAACTGCTCAACTCCAGGTGTTGGTCCTGTACAAAATGGTCCTATGTATTTCTGTTCATGCAGATAACATAAGAAAGAGTCCCTTCAAACCATAGTTGTTTGCAAAGCTATCCTCTTCAAGAAAAAAATATTGACTACCACACAACAGCCGGAAACTGCAGATCTTGGGATGTTACATAAATATTAAGAAGGATAAATTGTGGCTGTAAACAACATCAAAAAATCCCATTAGTTTTTTCATGTCCACAATGATATTACACCAAAAATATGCTTCCCACTTAAATGATTGGATAAGATATATCCATGTGGATAACTGGGCATGGTAGAAAGATAAATAAACTGAAGCACATAAATAGGGTAATATAGATGATGAAGAAGAGCAAGTACAAGAAGAATTCCAAGATCCAATCAATTATCTTCCCTTGTTAGAGCTCAAGCACAACTGAAGGACATACCTCACCAAAGTTTGAAATGTTGCTTCCTCCAGCTCCCATAACATAATTTACTCCATTGTTTGAAATATTACTCTCCCACAGACTGCTTGCATTAGAGTATCTGGAATTTGAAGAAAATAACAAAGAGCTTAATCACGTTGTTCAAATATTAAACTGCAATCATAGAAGGTGAAAGAGCAAATGTACCCAGTAGCAGATGCAGGAACAGGATAAGTCTGGGGTTCATAATCGTGCCCACCGCCCTTCAGAAAATCATAAAGAAAAATTACAACTGCCAGAAAATATCTCAACAACAGTACAAATAACTCCATTCACTCAAGAATGCTGATTATGCATCTCAGATGCCACAAGATGGAAGTAACTTGCATTATAGCAAAAGTGTCAAAGAATGCCAAGATTCAAAATTAAATAAATATCATCTTCCGAACATACATGCCCCATTGTGCAGTGGCTCACAAATAGACTAGGTGCATAGATAACATATCAAACTGTACCAACCAGTGCGCTTCGTGAATCACACATTCCATAATTCCATTAAATTATTGGAGAGAGAGAGAGAGAGAGAGAGAGAGAGAGCAAGTGCTATCAAGGCACATGGATTCAGCAATGGATAACAGTGCAGGGGATAGCATGGTGAAACTAAGGAATCAAATCAACTATTTAATAAATATCATCAACACTGCTCACGTGTAAACTCAAATACTTAGAAAACTGGAAGCCCTCCCTAGTCTCCACTATTAATAATCCTTTTTCCAATGTTCTCAATTCTAAGAGCTAGCTTTCCATTTCCACAGTTCTCTTTTGCATAATCACATGCACTATAATTCATTAAAATCCAAAGATTCATGTATCCACAACACATGCACCATGCATGCATGCATACACTCAGTTACATATAGATGTAGAAAGAGGTAAAAGAGAGACCTCATATGCAATACAATGTCAACCAGAGACTGACCAAGTAAATGTTTGGCAAAAAACTACTCTGGTTCCTATACAAAAAATGTAAGTTCATATAAAGCAAAAGGAGATGGGGCAATATAGGAAAAATTACCATGAGAGGTTCACATCTACTAGAGATGCTTCCTCCAATCATGCTGGATGGCAGGGGTCCTCTGCCTGGTCTTGCAGGCCCAAACCCATGAACAGATCCAACATGCCCAGATTCTGCTCCTACATTTGCATCTCGCAAAGTTCTCACCCTGATTCTTGATGCTATCTCTGCCAAAGCATCTTTAGCAACACCAAAATTTCCAGATATCTGAAAAACAAAGGAGAACCAATTAAAGACTAGGCAAGCCAACAATTAAACATCCACACAATCACCCTATAAACAAATCAAACAGTTCGTGACAAGTATGAACTATAAAAATGTTCCATCTAATCATATTACCTGTACAAGCTCTTCGTCCTCAGATGCACACTTGGGTTTCTCATCCTTGGAATAAACACGAATATCTGCTTGGGTTCTCCTCCTCATTTCATTAATAACTTGACCTCCTTGCCCAAGGATGCAGCCAACCTTACTTGATGGAACAAGAAGTCTAGTGATGATTGCACCTTTCTCAGAGAATTCACTTGTTTTATTCTGAAGCTGAAGAATTGCCTCGATGGTTCTTGATCTTGGATTCCACAGGGTCTAAATTGACATTAGTTCAAGAATCTGAGTCAGAGTACCAGTAGTATACAAGCATGTTGGCACAATCAAAAGATAGTTACACATAGAAGTTACCTCAAAAGCAGAGACACGAATTGCTCGTTCATCTGAATCAGCTGAAGTATCCTCAACTTTAATACTTGCTCCTGTATCCTGCTCAACTACTCTTATATTTGAGCCACCCTTGCCAATTACACCACCAATTTTGCTCGTAGAGCACAAAATTTTCACAGAAAACTCAGCTTGAGGTTCCCCACCATGACCAGGAGGAACACCATTAAAGCCACCTGGCCCATATCCTGAAGGCTGATTGCCATAACCTCCCATCCAGGGCATGGGAGGCATGCTATGGGAGGCAGAGTCGCGGTGAGACCACATACGATTTCCTGGAGGAAGTGTATTTGTCATGGGACCAGAAGGATGAAGGTTATGGCCACCATATGGCATAGGAACATTTGGATATTTGTCCTTTCTAGGATTCTGATGTAATAAAGTGGAAACTTCATAGAGGGCCCTCTTTGCCACATCTGTTTTTCCAGATATCTGAAACATACCTCCAAAAATTAAAATTTGTTGGGAGTGGAAAGAGAATTCCTCTTCTTCCAAAATTCACGAAGGATGGAGGAGAGTAAAAAGAGATATTTAAACAACACTAGAGTATGAAAGGGGAGAAACCCCCCCCCACCTGCGAATAGGGGTGTTGCAGATAACAATGTCATAGCATTAGCCATTCAATGTCAATTGCACAGCATGTTTGCAAGCATGCGTAATCATCAAACCAATTATCAACTAACACAAAATTGTGAGTCAAACACATATTCAAAGTCTCCCTTGTAAGTAAGGTTACAAACAAATTCTACCATCCTAGGTTTCCACTTCAGTTGAACCTTTTTCTACAATAAACAAACAAGGATGTTGACGAATCACATCTATTCAAAAATTGCAAGCATGAACAATCAACAAAAGAACTAGTCAACTAGCGTTGCACAATTGCAAAGTCAGATGACGAGATATACAGTCTTCCTTGCAAGCTAGATTGTACATCGAGCCACAAATTCCGCCATCCTAGGGTTCCACTTGTTGAATCTTTCTCTACAACAGGGCAAACAAGGTGATGCTTGATTAGGTTTCTCAAAACCTCAGAAAACATGGTGAAAACATGCCGAATGTCACACCGACTCCAAGGTCACCTTGATAACATGTTATTGGTCATGGTAGGTAAAAGCCTTTCCAAAATAACCATCTGAAAGCCCACCAAGAGAAATTATTTTCTGTAAATCCAAACAATGTGAGACCCCTGAGGACAGGACTAACACCATAATATGGATTATGTTACATGCCATGATTACCAATCCTCCAAGAATGCTACTTGAGGTATGCAGGGCATTATGTGAATTAAAACATTGTAATTTCTAGGTCAAACTTCGCTTCTTTGCAACACATGGCTGCACTTGCACCCATATACATGTGAGCATGCAAGCCACCACACAGATAGACAAACTTAAGTGCAGACAGACACAAAACATACAAAATAAATGTCATGAAAAGGTGGAATTAGTGCCAAATAGAAAATTTACAGAAAGATAAAATTCACCAGAATTTTATTTTCTAATCAGGTCCTTGCTCAATGCTAAATCCGCAACATATCATGGGTGAACCTGGAAGCAGAGTCTCCCTTCTTAAGGGATAGAGATTAACACTTGGGAAATGGGGCTTGTGGTCAAGATGGTAATACATCAATCAAAGCACCTAGGTTAGCAGCATGGGAAAATCTAACGAGAAAAATGCACCCGAATCACCACAACATTTGGGAATTGAAGTCATCAATGGTGACACCTAGTAGCTCACTCAAACACTAGCATGACAATTCCAACCATCAATGAAAGAAGGAGCGAAGAATGCAGAAACAAAAAGGTATGAGAAGAAAATGATTTGCTCCCACTTCCTAATGACTAGATGAATGTTCCTACCCTCAATGTAACAATTCAATGAGCAAAGGTCACTGCACCTACCTCTTCTCATGCCAAGACTTATCCATTGCGTCCTCCATGAACCAGGATATAATCAAGGCATGCTTGGATCTTACAGGAGCATTAAAATTTGAACATAAACTTGTGAACTCAAACTTGAGCCTAGAAACTTGCAATACAAAATACATTCAGCGAAACGGATCACTTCAGCTCAGAAAAACTGTAGTCATGACACCTTCCAGGTGTGTCAGCTGCAAGCAATAAGCAGGCTAATACCTGAGGAAGACCTGTGTTAGCAAGAGAACCTGCATTCCACCATGCTGATTAAGAAGGTGGAACTCATGTGAGAAATTCACCAGTGCCTTGAAATCAGTAGAAATTGAACAAATGTTAACACCAAAGGTGTTGAAAGAAGCCAAGAAACATTCAATGTCCCCCTTTCTATGTTCTGCCAAAGCATTTCATCCACATGACCCAAGAATACTGCTTCACTAACAACTTGCAAGCATAAATGTTTTTGCTAAGTCCTTAATCATAGCATCTCAACACTTAGTCTCTCATTACAAACCAATGCCCAAGTCCTTACAATCCAGAGGAATGCAAACTTAATTCCATTGTGCCGCAAATGATAAACTGTGGACTTCAACAAGTTTAAATCATAATTTCTTCAATTCTTCTCAAACCCAAACAGCATTGAAGTTCATGGAGATATAAGGTCATTGCTAAAACCAGGAAGAGCATAGCTGCCTTGCTTTTGACCAGCAAAGCGGGAAATTGTGGGGTATACTACATCATCTATCCTAGGATAATTTTTAATCAAAAAGCCCGGCTTCTCTTTAGTTCCAAAAGGTCTCGATGACATAAGAGCAACTTGGTGTGGCTGGCCTCAGTGTATGGCCCAAGCATAACCAGATTCTTATAAAAAAAAAAGGAATCTTGCCATCCAAACTGAAGCAACTGGCAATTAGTCTTCAGAAGGAAAAACCAAAGAAACACACTAAGAAGGCCCAAACATTTCAGTAAGCATCCCTTTTTCTCCAATCTAGGACAAGCTTTTAAACCATCACTCTGCAATTCTAGTGATGAATGCAAGCCATGACTGATCTCACTTTACAATTTATTAAGCTGCTTAGTTAGCCATTGTAACACTTGCAAGCTTCAATCAAATTCTGTAAATGATGAAACATGCCTCCATGGGCAATTCATTGTAAAAATTTAAGTTCAAATGCTGCCTAGAGATTTTTTCTCTTTTTGTTGCTTTTCCATTAGTGTGATCATCACTAGTAAAGATGTCTCAAAATCATCTAATATATGAGATCCTGATATAGCAAATATGAACACCACAGTATCATGCCAAAACAACTCTCAGCGCAAACAAAAAGAAAACATTTTATATGAAGGCAATGAAACAACACTAAAGAGAAGAAGCAGATAATATTAAGATAATATAAAGAACCACACACGCATTGTTGATGTCTCTGCCTCATGAACTAAAACAAGTAAAGAGGGCTAGAGAACCTGGACTAACTCATCCCCACTCATTGCGCAGATAGGAAGATGATCAGCTGGAAGGACACGAATGCTTGCACCTGTCTCACTCCGCAATCTCTGGATAACATCTCCGCCTTTACCTAGAACACATCCTACCATATTGTTTGGAACTAGAAGTCTTGCAGTGACAACATTGTTCTCATTGTCATCATCAGGTGCCATGCCACCAAAAAGGTCTTCCTCAATGATCCTTTCATGAACTTTTAAAAGGGCATCCTGTGCAGCACAATGAGGTTCCATGCAGTCGTCTTCATTATCTGTATCTGAATCCTCATCATTATTGTGTTTCCTTGACATTTTTGCAGGAGAACTGTATATGATAATTACTCTCTCATCTGACCCGGGAACTGAATCAGCAACCCTAATCTTTGCATGGGTCTCTTCCCTCAGTGCTTTGACTATGTCGCCACCCTTTCCAATAACACCCCCAATTTTTCTCGAGGGGCAGAGTATCCTATAGACAGTATCAGCAGGAGAACTCCCTGAAGACTGGTCACTGCTAGAATTGTTCCATCTTCCTTTCTTGCCAACCACTTTTCTCTTAAATTGATTACTTTGATGCTTATGGAAGAACTTTCGCTTGTTTCCATCCATAGTTAGACGAAAATACTTACTATCAAAATTGTGATAGTTTAACCTGCAGGAAAAAGTTTCCTACTCATCAGAAATAACTTCAGGCCAGACTTTCTTTTTTTCCGAAGTTACGCAAAATTACCAATAAAGCAAGTTGATATCAATGATCAATTATCCCATTGTGGCAACAACAAATACAGAATCTAGAGTAGCCTAGTGGTCTTGTAACAGGAGAATAAAGAAAAAAGATTTCTACTCTCAAATTTTTGATGATGTGGGAATCAAGAAGGCCCGGGAGGAAAAAACGCAATTCCTAAAGTATCCTCTCACAGCTGCAAGGCTTTGTTAACTCCAGTCTTTTTAATCACCATGCACACCCATTTCAAGAAATAACTATAATTTCGCAATCCCTATGCTTCTACGACCAGCTAAATATACAAGAAAGAAAAATCAAGATCTGGGTTAATCTAATAAACTCTGTACTCTAGCAATCCCATTCACAGTAACATTTCCCAGTGTTGGATTATGAAACCCACAAAGTACTAATGCTAACATTACCAGGGAAAAAGAAAGAAAACAAAGCAAAGAAGAAAAAAAATTCCCCCCAATTTTCTCACTGCAAGAGACGCGAGTAGCCGTACAATTACACGTTCATACCCTACCTACATCCAATGCTAAACAAGCAAAAAAGAGATGAAAAGAACTCCGAAGATTCAAGGTAATACGGATGGCACTGAAAACGAAATGATCAATTAAAATCATAAATTTGGACACAAAGACCCGAAAGAATTTAGGGTTTAGAGAGAGAGAGAGAGAGAGAGAGAGTTACAGTATAAGGAATTGTTGCTGCAATATAGCTTGAGAAGCGAAAGAGTTGTTGCCGCACAGTACCGTGGCGCTGGCGGTGGAGATGGACGAGGGATTTGGGTGCAGTCATCACGCGGAAGCCATAGAGGCTGTTTCTTCTGTTTTTCGGGTCGTTTAGTTTCTTGGGTTTTCGGCTTGGGCCGTCCATTTCGGTTTAGACCACTTCCAACAACAGACCGTAGGCAAGACTTGTTTATACTTTACCTAAGACCTTGTCTTCTTGTTCTTGGTCTTGGATTGCACTATAGGCGTATTTATACTTGTTTTTGGACCTGACTCGGTCTCGTTTAGCCGTATGCGACCCAACTTAGCCCAATAGTTGTTTACTGGAACTCAACCCAAAAGCTTGTTTCTGTACAACAAACAATGCTCAAGGGGCTCGGTCTACTTGAGCCCAATATAACCGGTCTGGGCTTCCGGTGCCACGCAACGCAACTTGCTGGTTTGGAGAAGAAGCCTATAGAGTTTTTTCATCTTTCCTTCTTCTTGACCAATCTCAAATAAGGCATCGCCATATTTGTGTAATCGTGGAATTATTCAATCTGACATGACACTCGCACACTCATGATTTTATTTTGAGAACACCTAATATTAAAAAAAAATTATAGAAAATTTTTAATCTGTAAAGTCGCGTGTTACATAAAGACACTCTCGCAACCTTTAAAACATTCTATATGTCAAAAAAAAAAAAATTTTGAATTGTGCATTTCTGCCCCGGCAAAGAGGAGTTGTTGGTGGGGATCGCTCCCCGACCCCATGCGCTACACCCGCAATTTAAGATGCTTGATTTAAAGTTTCTGGCACCGTCACTGTAGCATCCACCAATAAGTAGTTGACTGCAGAAATGATGCAAATCCCATTTGCTGGTTTTAGTAATTTGACATTCTCACTCCTTGGGGATGAGACAGCGAAGTAGAACTCAAAACATTTATGTAAAAATGTCGAATCTGATCGGCAAACACATTATTGAAGCTAGTTTTGAGGCTTAAAAGGACTAGTTAGGTGCCATCATCCAAGCTAAACTCAAGCATCTCACCCCTCATGTCAACATCATTTAAGCTAAGCCTAAACAATTAATTTGTAACTTCCGAGTTGAATAAGCACATCAAACATTAATGAGTCTATCTCCTTCCCATTAGGAAATTAATGCAATTTACCGAGCAAAAGTTGATGTCATGTGCACGGTCCTAACCACAGCCTTTCACGGAACCCGCCAATCAATACAACTCTCCAAATTCTGAAAGTGTATATTGGCCTTAAAATTTCGCCAGCTTTCGTCCCCATGTAAATAGCCGATCGTTGTAATGTGTGGATACTATGTGTGAGAAAAAATAAAAAATTTAAGTAAATTTTAATTAAAATAAAGACGACGAGTTTAATAAATTAAATAATAATTATTATTATAATAAGTGTGCCAAGCGCCAAAATTAGATGCTTGATGAGTTGACGAACAATTCGCTCATAAAAAGACAGCTAGACAATTGAGAGCCAATTTAGAGTTTTTAAAATGGAGAGAAAGAACGGATTGTGTAATGAAACCAAAACCTCACTATCATTAAATATCGAAGAAAGCTTATCCAGTCCCAATTCCATGCGATAAAAACATGGGGCACCCACGTAACCGAATAACAGCAAGAGCCCAAAGGGTTGGATGAGTCAGACCCCCGTCACCCAACAAATTGCCACTTGCAAAACTTGCTCGCTTATGACCTTCCAATCAAATTGTGCTAGTAATGTCTCCCGTGCATCACTCGTGTGTATATACAGCACTGAAACGGTACTCTGAGCCAAGTGCAAACGCATGCGATGAAGCCAAGTACGTGGCAGAGCGATCAAGGCAAGTTGACAAGGCAGTCTGGTACCCACAACTTCCCAGATGGCTTATTTTGGCTTTCACCAGCTGCCGAATTCATTTATCGTCTATAAGCACATTTGCTAAGACAAAACAAAGAGTTTCACTCAACTAAACATTGGTCGCATGAAACCACAGCATCAAGAGCGTCCCATGATTTGTACTGGAAAGTCGGAGCCTAGCAGACAAAAACAACTTGCTTCAACAAGTTGCTCGAAGCATGGCTGTGAACTTTGGGGCCAAGTGGTTTCGAAAACGCGGCACTGGATTTTGACCCAAAGACATTCTACTTCAGAGGCAGACACTTGGAATCCACAAACGTTATTAAATTGGAAGCAGGTAAATCTCCACATGTATCCGCGAACGGACCACACGATATAATTATGCCATTTATTCCATGATAGATTCAATTAAATCAGAACTCTAAATGCCACGAAATACTCCACAATCCTTTGTCACTGGACGACGACCCTTTTAGTTGGCGCACCCATTAACTGCACAAAATATAAGCATGCATCGCCCGAAAATATATGTTAAGAACCAATTAATAAATAAATAAACTAAAAAATATCCCTCTATAGATTGATTTAACATTTATGTTCTTGTAAAGACCAGATTTGTACATCTTCTATCTTCGCCGTAAGGGGCCCCTAATTAACCAAAAGAACAGAAAGAAAAATGCTACACAACATGAAAGCCAAAACCACGAGGTAACGTCTCTTCTTCTAGAAAAAAGCGGAGCCGCCGAGCCACCAAAACTGGAACATCATCGCATTTTTCTCAAGGTCCTTACTCAAGCCGAGCAATCGAGCCCCAGCTCCATGTTACACACGGCAACAGCACACGACCCGCAAGCTTCGAGTTTCCTCTTCTTGACGGGAACCACGTGACTAGCACGTGACGCCGGCTCGAGCCCCAGAGTCAGCTCGAGTCCAACCCCAACCATCCCGGTATTATTGGCGTCGTGCTCTCCTTGATTGCGCTTCATGGCCGACTGAGGCTCCAACTCTGGGTCCGCTCGGAACAGCAACGTGGCCTCAGCTGTTTCCTCGGAGACCATGCTCTCGGTCTCTTTGCTCTCACCATCCACCACAGCCAAGTCGGACTGGTGACTCACCGATGATTCGTGACTCGCCGAACGAGTCAACTCATCCCCTGCAGCCGACTCAACAACCGAGCCAAGCCCACCAACCGGCTTGCATGTCTTCGGTTTCACAACCCGCCTGACCCGGCTCCGAGTCTTCGGTCGGGTGGGGTTGTGTGAGGCGGCCGAGTTCTCGTCCTTGGAGACGTGCCGTATGTCGTAAGCCTTCAACGGCGGTCCCTGGCCACTGGCCGCCAATTCAGAGTTGATTGGCGTGATCGCGGCGCCCTTTAGCACCGCTTCCACGGCGGCTTGACAGAGCTGCCAGCTCCCGGACCATAACAGCCCGACCGACCCATAAATCGGGTTCACTATTCGCCCACATGCCTCATATAGCAGAGACCTAAAAATCGCTGCAAAAACCAACAAAACAAACAGGAAATCATCATCATTTCCAAACCCAGGAACCAGAACTGAAAAGGGTCACGAGCAATCAAGAAAAGAAACGGTCTTTCTTCGTCAAATTAGACGCTAGTTGCTGAAATTCACGTGCATGTGGAATCTTGAGGTGTAGAATCAATTTAGAGTGAAAGGGATTATTACCGGGACGGAGGTGTTCAGGGCCGGCGTTGATGAGGTTCATGAGTCCAGCGCGACCGTAGAACTTAGCAAGAAAGACAGTGGCGTTAGCCTGTGCCTCGGAGCTCCTGATCCACTGCAAACAGGGCCTGATGCTGCAATTCTCGCTGCAGCCCTTCCGTAGAACCCTGCATCCGTTGCAACTCATTCGCATTTTGCCTTACGCTTGGTTTTGTCTTGGACAAAGAAAGAGAGACTCAAAATAGTCGGAGAAAGCTTGTGTCTTGTGTACAATGGAGAGGAGATGGGCCGGTATATATGAGAAGGAAAGGAGGCCGCTGGGTTTACAAGGAACCGGGGACGCAACTTGGTTTTTTGTTTTTTTTTTTTTTTTTTGGTATGTACAGAACCCTGGTTTTCCCCATCCAAATAAGAGGTTTTGGATTTAATTATAAAAATATTAATTGTATGCCAAAACCATCCTCAAGCCCATCCCCCACTCTCACTTTCCAGCGTGGGCGGAACACCCAATCCCAAGAAAATTGTCGATGTCGCCATTGGTGGGTACTGTAAATTGCTTTGCGTGAATACATAGAAGTAGAGTAGGAATCCAATTGGTCGCTTAAGTAAAATCCTTTTTAGCTTGCCACCTTTTATTTTATTTATTTATTTATTTATTTATTTTTGCATAAAACCACTGTCTTATATTTTATTTTTGTCTACAGACACGAGTTTCCTTAAAAAAAAAAAAAATTGTAGAATCGAAATTACTAACTTGATATAGGTAGGGAGCCAAAATTACTGCAGAGGATATAATTTTAGAACAGGTATCGTCCACAATAACTAACTTAGGTTATCTAGCAGGCCGTCCAACTTCATGCATAACGATCCTTGTAAATAAACCCAAACCACAATTCAGTTTTAACCAATATGATAATAGTAAATATATTGTACCCGCAAGTCTTAAATACTCAAACATTACCAGAAATAGAATTGATTATAGATCAACAGTTAATTAATAATGGGATACAAAAACAAATGAAAGTAATTGAGTTTAACTTAAGCACGAGCCAATTAAACAACTTAATTTTCCATTTATGAAGTATAGAACAAATCGGCACTTCGAACTTCGGTGGGCTTATTTGCAAAACATAAAGCATACATCTTTACTTTAATTGTTCAAAATCATCCATTTTACACAACAATCAATCATATTTGTAAATAAACTAGTTCAAAACAAATAATTAAGTAAAATGTATAAATATGAATACGCTATTATTAGAATACACTATTATATTTTGGTGCACTTGACTCAAAGACGTATTTATCGTTCATGCAAATCGTTTACCGGTTAATTTTAACTGTTAATAATATATATATATATATATATATATACTTTCGCAGACTCCTTTTATCGTAACTGATATGCAGGCTATTGATATAACGTCTGTCAATTGCATCGCTGCCGCGTCATATAATTTATTTGGTGTTCTAGTAGTTTCATGGGTCATGAGCTTAAATCTTCTGTTAAGTCGTCTGATTAAGTTAAACATGTATTTAGTTTTTTAAAATATTAGAACAATTAGTGGTTTTTATTTATTTTATAATTTACTATCTCATACTTTGCCATAATAATTTAACACGTTTTACGATACGTATTTAACGCAATTTTAATTTTTTAAATAATATTATAAAATATCACATTTATTTTATTAATTGTAAAATAAAAGGCAACATAATTTATTTAAAATTTTAAATATAATTTCTTTCGTTCCAATTTTGTTGCTGGTAAAAAAGCCTGTAACGGAGAACATGGGCAAAACGGTAATTTGAAAAAAGTAGAGGACAGGTGTGTTGGACAGCGTTAGAAAAGGACACAACAACACCCATGAAGGCGGGTGCAAGACTCGAGGAGAACGAGAGGATGAATGGATCGCGTGGAATGCACGTTTCGGTGTCAGAAGGCGGTCGAATCGCCACATTCTGGGTTTAGAAAACAAAGGGCCCACTCGAGCCAAAACTATCTACTTGCCATGTAGCTGTAAGTCATTTTATTTAAATAAATAAAAAAATTATTTTAGAAAGCTCCTGGTTTTCGGGAGCTCGCAAACCCGCTTTTTAAGTTAAAACCGCTAACCAGTTTCCGGATTCAATTGGGGTTTGGTTTTGGGACTGTGGGCGCACGACAGGACTCGCTAGCCAACGGTTTTGGAGTTCTCTCTCGCTTGTTGTCTTGTGCTTATCTTCCAAGAGTTTGAGTCACGCGAAAATCTACAAGAACTAGATTTGATTTAACTTGGAATTAAATTAGTCGGTTGACTCAATTTACCTCTAGCACTCAAGCGTGTTTTGGGGATTTGAGGTCGTTATTTTTCTAGCTTTGGGACCATTAATTTGGAGTGAACCGAACTCATTAGTCAGTCAAGTGGTCAAGGAACTATTTTCGGGCTTTCCGAGCAGTTGTAATTTTTATAATTATTTTGTGGGCTAATCAATTAGTTTTAATAATTTGCGTACGATAATGAACCGACAAGTGCGCGACATTGTCTGGCGTCCCGTTCATTTATAAGCAGAGAGGAGCTGCCAGTGGTGACACTTACCTCAAGGTTTCACGGTCGAGTAATATAAATTTTTAATTTTAAATATAAATTTTAGTTTTTAGATATAAAAAATGTATATTTGAGGCCCAGTTACCGATTTCTCACCAGTGATCATTAAATAGTTCAGATGAGACAAATAGAGGAAATTGGCTAAAGGATTCCGAGTTGGATACAAACAGTGATATCATGTTGCATGCCAGCAGATATTCCTCGGTTGGAACGGGTCGGGTTTTATTGGGTGTGAATTGTTCCTTGCTTTCCCTGCTTGTGTACCAAAATGGGAAGAAAACATATGACCAGAAAACAGAATCAGAGCGTGATGGCCACGTCAAAAAAAGGTCCTCCTACACCACCTAGGCCACATGCATGCATGATGGTCGATTGGATAAAAATTCAAAAAAAAAAAAAAAAAAAGGCATTGAGAATCGAAAATGAATTTTATATGCAGATTGTTAATTCCAATCTCAATCGTTCGTGCAAATTTTGATCGTAACATTTATTGATTGGATGGCTCCAGTTCATGGGACTCCGAAGAAGGGACTACTGCAATACAACCTTCTTCATTGCAGCCTGTACTTTTCCTTAACCTTGTCGTTGATCAATTTCCAGCCAGCTCCTGCAATTGTTAAATTTCTCGTTCCATGTCGGACAATTAATGTCTCAAATTTATTTGGCACCTCTCCCCCGAGCGGGCACGGATAAAACCCATTTCCCAAGCACGTGTGCTTCCTTCAGATTCGCGATTCAGCACTTATTCTCCACGCTTTATTTAGATTATTAAGCCACAAATTAACAAATTGTTACTCGCAAAAGTTTCTAATAGGAATGAGTTGGCATGGTCTGGCTCCCTGGCCATAATTTCAAAAGAATTTGACAATCACATACGTACGTCAGCTAAAAGTTTAATACAGTATGGTTCACGAACTTTGATTGAATTTTCGATTTCGCCCCTATTTTGGTATTGAGGAATAAATTTGGCCTTCCATTTAGACATTCGTCCTTATTTTATGACTTATATATAATTACGATAACGCAAACAATGTCGTTGCTTGTGATAAAAATTAAGCATAATTTAATCACCGTCAAATTATTTGTATAATAGCCAAAATAATACTTATTTTTCAATTTAATTAGACTAAAACTTATAAAATTTAACAAATTTCCATTGAATTTTGAAAATTTCAAATAGAGATTTCGAAAAGAAATTTTCACAAAACGATTTTTCTAAAAAAAAAACAAAAAGAAACTAATGAAAGCGTTAGTTTCTTAAAAAAAATTTAAAAAACTTACGTAAGTATTTTAAAAATTAGAATATGAACTAAATTATAAACTGAAAATTAAGAATTAAATTAAATTACAAATTTTTGATCTGTCCAAGAAAATAAAATTTAAAAATTATATATATATAAAAAAAAAAACTCATAGCATACAATGACTAACTTGCCAATAATAAATAAACTGAAGATAGTTAGAAAATCACTATTAAATGTAATTAAATAAGGACAAGAACCTGAATGTTGTCAGGTGGGATAGAAAAGTAGGGTAACTTGCATGCAATAGTGTCCAAAATATCATGCAAAATATGGAGGCAGCGCGTGGCATTCACTTTTTCAGATTGTTACTGAGAAATTAAATCGCCACGTAAGAATTTGTAAGCCTTCAAATAAGCTCCCTGTTTTTAGGAAATCCACCTAGCCGGTTTCGGCTTCTAGGTTTCGTCTGGTGGGGCAAATGCAAGAATTGATTTGACGGCATTATCACAAGAAAGGAAAAGGGGTGGGCCTCCAAAGTTTGGAAATTGAGCAGAACCACCCATTTGCCTATCTCTGTCTGTGCAATCTCAGTTTGTTAATACCATTATTTCCGTCGAAAATTTAAAGCCAATGAAATATATATATTTTTAACCCAGTAATAATTAATAATTAATTTAATTGAATATTTTTAAAATAAAATTAAAAAAGAAGAAGAAGAAGAAGAAGAAGAAGACGAATGCATGTCTAAATACACTCGTAGGATACTTTACGGCTCAACCCATATTTACGAGAAATCTTACAAATTGTAGATGATTTTGGGGGTGAACTCTCGCCGTCCCCATAAAATCAAGGTCTCATGCCAATTCTATTAGGGCGAATTAAGCAAATGGCATCTTAGTTAATTTTTCACAATTTGTAAAAGAAAAGTTTACGGTGTAATGCCTACTCGCCATAATTTTTAAGCAACTCTTAATGTTTCATATAAATGGGCACCTTAAAGTTTTATTAGGGTTGATAAATATTTAGATTTTAACCACTGATTTGCACTATTTGACAATATAGATCCCAACAATACCAACAGCTATACCGGGAAAGTCCCTGAATCGCTATGAAAGATTTAAAAAATATATATATATATATATATATAACGCTTTCTTTGACCAGAGAATTTACAAATAAAACGGAGTATAATATTTGTTAATCAAATGGGTAAAAAAAAAAACTATTCGTCAGGAAGCAAGTTGATGTTGCGTTGTATGCGTGAACTCTCGGCGTGTGAACCGTTAAAGTAAATGATTAAATGCGTCCACCGGGCCTGCAGTGCATTAAAACCAACGACTGCCTGCTTTTCTGGAAATGCGGGAATTTGAGGCTTCTTTGGCAATGCCATTTTTCCGGGGCTACCATCATGGAGGATATGGTTGCGAATTTATTAAAAAGAAACTGTGGGCCAAACGTTTGACGAATTTGTTAAAAAGAAAAGTTTCCAAGGCTGTGTGATGAATGAAACAAGTCAATGCGATAATGTACATGTATCATTTTAAATGTGAAGCCATCATTGTCATTAGCTCCAGGTATTTAGGGAAAGCAATACTGCTTGTGCGAAACCAGTGGCTGCAACTGCCGCGAATATGTGGTGTACCTAAAAAGAGCCTTGGGATGACCGAGCCGCCTTGACCAGAAATTGCTGGCTCGAGAAGCCATCACCCCACCTAGTTCTCTTCGTTAGCTGAACGCCGGAGTATTTAATAAGAGTAATTAACGTCACTTAATTTTTATGGTTAAGCCGATATTCCGTTCTATAGTTTCCACAACACCAACTCGTGCACAGGCCCCAACTTCCCAAACATCCATATTATGATAAATTCTACCGCTGAATTATCGGGGAGTTATACATAAAATCAATCGTGGTTGTGCCAAAAAGTCAGCTTCAGGGTGTGGAGGCCTGCGGCAGCCAAAGATTCCTCAAAATGTTCGCATTTTTCATAGATCAATCAAGGGACATTCTTTTCTGACTCGTCGGTTCCAAGTTTTAGCAAGATTTCAATTGATTTGGTGCATGAACGAAAGTACGACAAAAAAACATTTTAAGGATTGAATTGAAGTTGTTCGTGTGCAAACAAAGGTGTATTCCGTTTCTTGATAAGATGACTTTTTGGGAGTTTCGTGGGGGGGGGGGGGGGGCGGGGGAATTTGCTTGCAGTGATATATGCATTTGTTTACGCTATTTGCATTGTTTAGTCTCAAACCTTCGAATTTTGTTTGATGGGCCCCAATCACGGCAAGTTGACTACTAACAATTACGCTTGCACATGCTTGTTAAATGCCAAATCCTGACGGGCCACGGAATATGATCATACAAATTGCGTTAATCTAACCACCTTATCGAGGCTAAAATTGATTAATTAATTAGAGGAATGTAAGGGAGACAAATAATTTCCTCCCGCGACATGAGTCACCGAAAAGGAATCCGCCGGGCCACGGATTCATGTTCTTGACAATTAGGCACCGCCAATCGAGTTTTATAACAATTTTCAACCCATGTGGGCGGCCGCTGGATGCCTGGAACACAACGATCACGGTTTCCTTTACAATTGTATCTAATCACCTCTCTCTCTCTCTCTCTCTCTCTCTCTCTATGAGTCTCCTATTTTTTTCATTTTTCCCGTTGGAAACACATCAGGATTCCTTCATCCCAAGCAATCATTTATTCAGTCTTGCGTATAGCTTCAAATGTACGATCAACGAATGGGATCGATTTTCATGGTGCCAGTCCCCCCCCCCCCGTAATTCCAATATGGCTGTCATAAAATTTGTTGGCCCACCGTGGCCCACAGAACTTGATTTGAGAATCTTATCGAGTAAAAAACTGCACGCATTCCGTGCCGTGTACCAATTAGATTAAAACATTAATTTTCTTGTTTTCTAACTCTTAATCCAACTTCCTATTTTATTGGGCTAAAAACAAGACGTCTAACCCCACCTCCCTTAGCTTCTTCCTGTGCCGAGCAGTCACATTTGTAACATTATTTTCTGGGACCCTCCAAACTTTAATTTTTTTTTTTTATATATATATACAATGTGTTTGGATTTGAAAGTGGGGTGTTAAAGAAAATTTCGATAAATTTTTTTTAATAGTTATTTAGATAAATTAAAAATAAGTGAGAACAAAATAAACATTAAACTTTTGTTTATATGTGCTAATACAGTATAAAGATAAAATATCTATGCGTATAAAATAACAATTAGGTCTCTTCATCAAATTTTTTGCTTTAATTTACTCGAGTCACGACAAGTATATAAAAAAAAAAGTTAAAATTTATACATATTTGTCACTAGATCATGCCTAATAATTGATTTATAAACTTTTACCGTGTCAAATCGGAAAATGGAGTCAAATTTCTTTTCTACTTATTTATTTAATGAATTTTTCAACTAATTATTTAAATTTAATTAATATCATTTTATCATGATCTAATTCCAGCTAATTTTCAAATTTCATCATTTTGAGACTTGCACTTGAGTCTCCTTTCCAGCTATAAAGTGACTAATTATTCAAGGTTGGGTTAAAGTACACTGTACCTTGCTGGCGTTGATGATAAGGATAAGGGTAGTATTTTCAACATCAAATCTATACCGAATAAAAGCTCATGTCTTGATGAGCCGACGTTTTCTCACTATTTTCGCGAGAAAGTTTTATACTGGGACCCCCACTTATTTTCTCGTGAATTTCAAACCATTTTCTTTCCCGAATCATATTCAAACACACGATTATTCGTTTGTAACCTCATTTTCCTTCCAATTAGTTTCTCTCCCATCTGGTTTTCTGATCAACCAAACAAGCTGTTAATTTTGGCCCTCCTCGTTCTTGTATTATGTTCACACCCACAGAGACACACACACACACACACATATACTCGACTTATCAGTTCGGGAGTTTACTCGACAAAAGCTGGGTGGGTAAGAAATGAATATTAATCCAGCTTTCCCATGCCAATTAGACGGTATTTAATATAACACACCGGACTTTAAACATTGTACTAAAGTTTATTTCTTACAATTAGTTCGAAGATAATCATTCATAAGACATTCAAAAAATTTTAGAGCATTATTAGGCGAACATAAGTTAGGAAAATACAAGTGAAAATAAAAAAATTTCGACAATTTTGATTACTATTTTAAAAATAAAAATTAAAAAAGTAAAATTCTTGTTGATTATTTTATTTTTATGGCTGCTATAGCCCTTCAAGGTTAGTCTAACTAGTTTTTCTTCTTTATATATATATATATATAGATATAAAGAATTTTTATAGCTTTAGTATACGGTTTCTGGATGTCGCCCATAACTATAATTGGCACAGTGGTGTCTCTTTAATATATAGAAATTGAATTTCATTAAATACACAGGAAGTATCGATCCGGAGGCTGAAGTAGAATATGCAGAACAATCGAATGTGCCAAACAAAGATAGAGGCATCAGTTGAAGAAGTTCTCCGTCAGTTTCTTTACAACAAAAATTGTATTTGGGGGTAGATTCGAAAGGATTTGACTGATGCCCGTGATTTCAGGACCGAAGCTTGGTACAAGAAAGACTGAAACAATGAGAAAGATGGAGTAGAGACCGACGCAGCGCTTGCTCGTAATTAAAAAGTAAAAACATCCAAAGATAACGTAAAAAGTATCGAACAGAAGAAACCAAAAATGCTAGGGGACCCAAAATGATCACATGCTAAATTATGGGTCGCAAAAGTTAGTGGACGAAGAAGTCGGTTGATGGGCCCTGCCTGGTGACATTGTGACGTGAGTTGCATAACCAGATAAAGTAGAATATTTATCATCAACAACAACAAAAAAAAACTAAAATATGGGTGTGTTTGTATACATACATATATATATATATATATATGTAAAATAAATAAATGAATAAAATTTACACAAAATTTACGTAAGCCGTTACGAGCCTCGGTCTGCCTAGCAGTGCTTATTCTGGATTTATACACGGAATTTAAAATTTTTAAGCACGGTTGGGGCAGGCTTGAAACGGGACAGGCGTAGTGACAGCCCTGCACCAGAGACGTGAGAGATACTCAATTGCGTAATTATCTCCCCGTTTTTAGGAAACTGCACATTTTTTTTTTTGTGTTTTGGTCAAAACCCGTTGCTGGTTTTAGGACCACTGAATCTTGCAGCAGAAAACTTTGATTGATGTCCGTCCAATAAACCAACCTTCCGACCAGAGCTCTGCCCTCTCACCTGCTCCACCCTCTTAAACCGAACCACCCCCCCCACAAAAAAAAAACCCATCTTTTAAATCTTTAGCTGTGATCCGAGCACGCGTCGAAGATTGGATTAGTCGTGCCTTTTAGTTTATAATATGAAAGAAATTATAGATCGAGTGCTTTATTATTATTATTATTATTGAGAAAAAAAAAAGAAAAAAAAACGAAGCAGTTTGAGAAAAGGACTTCCGTATTCAACTTGGACTTGGCACCGAACTTCTGGCCGAAAACGCAACATAAAATACTATAACACAGTTTTGCATATTCCTTTTTCTCCATTTGCCCTTTTAACTAATGAACAAACCTCGTATAAATTTTGTCTCGCGGACTCCTCGCATAGAAAGCAACTTCGTTACTTACGATTGGAGTGCTAAAGATTGAGTTCAAAACAAAAAACAAATAATAATCAAGAGTTGAACAATCATAGCTAAAATAAATCGAGAAATCTAATTTGACAGACGCATATTAAATATGTTATTTCTTCACGGTTGGCCGGCATGTTTGTGCTCTTCCCGAGGATTAAAGTGTAAGGTTTTTGTGACCCTATGGAACGTGCCGGGCGACCCACTCCTGCCCAGACCTTCACGAGTAGGCGAGCTTCACAGGGTCTAAGAATTTAAAAAAGCGAAAAAAGGCCTGAAATTGAAACGTTACGGAAAAGGAATAGATGCTCTAGTCATTGTTTAGTTCATAGGCCACTCCGTCTCAATTGACTTGGAGACAAAACAACCACCTTCGGAAGGTAGAAAGCGCAATTGTGTATAAAAACGAAACTAAACAGACAGCTAAAAATATATGGGTTTGTTGGCTAAAACCAGTCTCGCTGGATTTTCTTTTTTTTTTTTTTTTTTAAATGATGAAAATCGGAAAAAATATATAATTAATATATCGAATATAACACCTATAAATCGAGATCATAAATTTTTTATTAATATTTTTATTTAATTTCTTTGTAAAGAGGAGTCGCTATCTTAATACAACAATTTGAGAACCGAACCCTAAATTCGAACATAAATTTTAAATTTTTTAAGATAAGTGTCAATGAATGAAAAAAGAAAAAAACTCAAATCTAAATTAATTATATAAAAAAATACTAAATTACCAACTTAATTAACACTTTAATTTTTCCTTGCTCATTTGTTAGTGCTGTTATTAGCAATAAATAACAAAAGGACAAGAATCATGTCCTATGAATATTCTGTCAAGTAATGGCTAGACGTGACTCAATTTGTCAACGCACCTATACGAGTTCCCGATCATAACTCCCGCAACCAAACTATAATTCAATAGAAATTGCCTTAGAATTGAAGAACGACGACCAAAAAATGGCATGATCATCTCCATAATATTTTTGTGGACATCAAATTAGTACAGTGCGAAATTCGCTGGGTGGGAACTTTGCTGCTTACGGTCGGCTCAAGTGCACTGCCTTACTCAACTTTGGGCCGATTTGAATTGCTTTCAGTTGTATGCAGTATTGGGCTGATGTCTTTCAACGTTTTTTGCAGTACAGCTAATAATTATCGGGCCGTTAGAGCCATGCCGTGCACTACCTCACAATGGGCCCAAGTAGGAGTTGGGCCCACCAGCCTACCCATTCGGTGCTACACCATCCACGTCTCTTCTTCTCTTTCCTTTCTTCTCGTTCGACCCCCTTTTTTTTTTTTTTTTTGTCTCATATTTCAAGCGAAATTCCATTTTGTTGTTGCGACGTTGTGAAATAGTGGGTACTCTTTCTAGATTTTTTTGCTTTCCTCGGATCCTCCTACGATGTCGCTTTACGCTTTATGAAATATTTAGTCCCGTGGTACGAGGGCAATCAGGGAACAGTCCAAGCTCACTTTCAGAATGAAATGAAAAGGTATTAAACTTCATCTTTTTTTTTTTTTTTTTGTACTTTTTTACCACTGCGGAAAAAACCCTTTTAGGCTTCTCTGCAAGTAATATTGTTTGTTTATCATCAGGTGCCATATAAATAAACTTTCATTTGATGATATAAGCGGGCGTGGAAGATTTGAAGCTGGCGTTTCTCGAGGAGCACTTTGGATTTCGTAGGAGCAAAGCATATTGGATTTTTTTTTTTTTTTTTTTTTTAGGTTGGGTCGTCACATTAGCCAGTTTTATGCCAGACGGCATAATGGAGCTTATTCAAAAGTCCTTGAAGAAAGCCCGGAGGCCTTCCGCAAAGGCTCTTTAATAAACTTCTGTTAGACAAGTAACGTTAAATAGACTTTTTTCCCTTTTTGTATGGGTTAAAATTAAATAGACTTTAAATGGATCTGGTTTACTTGTGCTTTCTTTTGTTTGCAATCAATTTGTCTCACAAAAATGGATTATATTTTCTCTTTTCTTTCATTTCTTTTGTTTTTGAGGGGGGATAGTGAAAAATATGTTATTAGCCGGTAGGAAAGTAATATTTATTTTCAAATTCTATAAAATATTAATAAAAATCATGGAAGAGGTTCAACGCAAAGATAAAGCTATCATTTACTTTAGGCAATGCATCAGCCAATTAATGACAAGAGAAATCGATTTCCCCCATATCTCGTAGAAATAAGGATAACTGTCCACGTAAGGGAGAGCATTTGTCACTTATATGTACACATATGATTTTTTTTTTTATTACCTTAATAGGACAAAAAACTGAAATTATTGACATAATTCATCGTGGTGTTAAGAGTAATTTTGTAGTTAATATAATCTCATCCATAAGGCTTTATTTAGTAAAGATTTAACACTGTAAAAAATTTTCTAATTGTTTCCTATGAATTAAAGTGTTTTCCAGTAATGACGAACGAAACTTTCTATTAATGTTCACATAGGTTTTTAGCCATTAATCTTGTTTTTGATATTCTAATTACAATAGTAAAAAGCAAATCTGGTCGTATAAATGAGAGTAGCAAGTCGGTCTATCCATCACTTGACGACGCTTTTATTCTGCGAATATTTTCAGGATTGCTAGGCAATTTCTTAAGTTTTCCAGTGGATAGATTTTGCAGACTTCAGGAAATGTCGCTTGCGTGTATGAGGAGCCGAGCGACTATGGAAGAAGCCATTAAATTCTGAACCATGACCCGCCCTAAGAGATCAATCAAGGAACAAACTGCTTTGAAGAGAATGAATGTACACAAAATAGAGCAAAAATTGAGACATCGCTTAGGTTGGGGTGCGTAAAGATGACCCTTCAATTGTTAAATTCAATGAACTCAAAGCCAACGAACGAGAAGCTATTTTAAGTGAATACATTCCGCAGTTGCGCAATTATGGTTTGGAAAATCTAACGCAAAATTGCTGACTGCGTATGTATTGCTTCAGTGTAGGACTCTCCCTCTCCCTCCCCTCTCTCTCTCTCTGTTTTATTTTTTATAACTCATAAAATCTAAATGTGCTTTGTAATAGTTGATTAAAAAGATGGGAATATGTGGGTCATATTATTTCTCTTAAAAAGTTAAAAAAAAAACAACTAATTTAGCACTTAAACATTCATATTAGAATTCCCGAATTAAAATACAATCAAAGTTCACAATGAATCGGGGGTTATCAGGGCCCACAATTCGTCAGATATAAGTTAACCAAAATGAAAAAATAAAAATTTTAAGAGCAATATCGCCACGGCTTTTTTTTTTTTTTTTTTGTGGGAATTAGTTAGAATGAAATTTAGAAAGTTTTTAGGCAACTAAAATTAGAATGTAACTCTAAAAGATATGAAATTAGATTGCGGCCCTTTTTCTTTGGATCGATGGACCGAGGGAAATTTTGGAGCATTCCACATTGGGAATTGTTTTAAGTGTAACTGAGAGTCACCACCAATGTTTTTTGTTTTTTGTTGTTTTTTTTTTTTCTTTCAATTGCAACACAATCTTAATTAACCTTTTTCTCGGAAGGATTTTTATTGGATTAACCTCCATTAATGAGACAGTTGACTAAAACATTGCAAATCCTGAAATTGAGATATAATTTTTTAAAAAAGAAAAATCCAACGGCAGCAATCATGGAGATATCGTCACCCGTGTGAGGGGTGAAACATTTGTCTTTGAGGGCACTATAACCATGGAGATATCGTCTCTCTCAATTCTTGCCTCCGAAATTCCAAATGTCATCGCCCCAGGGCTCGTCTCCGTCGTCCCCTGCGACGCAACCAAAAGTACCACTCATCGGCACCTCCCAGTAAGGGCGGCCGCCGACGTCGGGCCACACTCCGTCCGGCGACCACCACATCCGTTGCTCCTCGTAGGTCCAGTTCAAAGGCCACTCCTCCCACCACTCCGTCTCCCCATTCCATCTCTCCATCGTAGCATTGGCACTTATCACCGGCGGCTCCGCCGCGACTTTCTCTCCAGCCCGGCCAACTGTAGGTTCGACGACGACATTTCCACGAGGGTCGTCCATTATTTCTGGGTTCTCAACAACGACATATAGTACTATCTTTTCGTTCTCCGTCTCGCACCGTTTCACCTCGGTCACGGATCTGGTCATTACAGTATTTTTTGGGAGAGCCAAGCAAAGGGCATTCCAATATGGTTTCCATGCATATTTTCGGGGCCTTCTTGCCTTTCCTGATGCCTCCTTCTCGCCTGCGGTTCTCTTTCTCGGTTTCCTTCTCTCATACGCTGGGCTCACGTTTGCTATTTCCATGATCGAGAGAGAGGAGAAAAAGAAGAGACGCGCAGAGACAAGAGAGACAGAGTGTGTGTGTTGGTGTGAGTGCAGACAGAGATCTTTGGATGGGGACTTTAAGAGAGGCTGTGTTTGGTGAGTCTGGTTTTGGTTGTGTAGTGGATATTTATAGGCACAAGCCCGTTGTGGCCCTTTTGGTGATGAAAGAACTCTCTTTCCTTTTTTTTGGGGGGGGGGGGCGGTCAGAAGTGGAAACAAGTCTAGTTTCCTTGCCAGGACTGCAAGGGTTGCTCCCAATAAGTATTTGTCGCGAGAAAATGACAACATATCGCGATAAAATGAAAATGGGATTGTGTGTAAGAAATTTGGGCCATGCATTCCTCTTGATTGGGGAACCCGTCTTGATTGAATAGGAGTTGGCTATGAAATTTTGCATTCCTTGTTGGGACTGTCTCTTTGTTTTCGTTATATGTTCTTGTTTCGCATACCTTAAAGGGACTCTTAACTTGTCATCGGCGGGGCCCCCCCCCCAAAAAAGAACTAAAAGGAAATGGGTTGAGAAAGCTCGTTATCCAACCGAAAATTGTTCGGATTTATGTACTGTGAGTTGTGAGAGAGAAAAAAATAAAAAAGTTGAGCGTTTTGTATCTGATCTAACTTAGAGACGTGGCGATGGGACAACTGAAGCTGGGTATACATAAGTAATTGAAAAAAGAGACGAGGCATTGAAAAAATCATCACATAAGAACCGGGTTAAATCTTTGGTACCCAAATCAGTTTTCCTTGCACTTGTGATGCAAAAGTGTAAATAGTAAGGTTGGGTAGGTAACAGGTATTACTGCACAAATTCCTGACTTAACGAGTCACCTTTACAAAGGCTTAACACAAGCAAAGCTTGATCCAAACAGTGATTTTGGTCAGAAGTCTCCTGTTCCATTAACAATCTGT
>CM034046.1:2306146-2517425 GCA_019804595.1 Bruguiera parviflora
CTTCTGTCCGGCATAGCATCAACTGTTAAATTTTAAGAAAACATTCTTTTAGATTGATTACCCAGGGCATACTCTGACACTTTGGCATATTGTTCGGAAGGATGGAAAACTCTCTGCTTCACTCAAAAGTAGTAGCACGAAGCTTCTTGGCCGGCGCATAGCAAGGACGGGAGCTGATATACGTGAATGGAATTTTCTCAGAGGTTCAAGAATTAGCATTCAGCCAAAACTTGCGAGATCCTTGGCCTTTCAAAAATGTTTTGGAGTACGCGCATCATGTAAGTGTTTTTAGCCAACAGTACAGTCTAGTATTCCTTTGCCGTTAGTGTTTCATATAATGCTTCGAATACTTTTCATTCTTCAGTTTCTTTGTCGTGTTTTACGATGTGTGATGTCAATCAGTTATCAGATGACTTAAGTGAATCATCGTCGACCAGTGAGTGGACCTAATGGTATCGATCCATGCAGAGGCCCACTTGATTAACGATGATCTACTTCAAGTGTACTGTAGTTGCATCATATGGATCTACCACTCGATAAGAACGTATTGTTCTTGCACTTAATCTCCTCTCAAAATTGCCAACCACCAAAGCCTCGAAGAGTAACAGCTCAGAAATTATCAATTCGGTCTCTTTAGACACACACAGTAGTTCTCTCGTACTTCATTGTATACTTGCCATGTAATAGTTGGGAGAAAAATGTTTTCCATGTGTCATATGGTTGGAGTGTAGGTGGCAAAGTGCTTTTTACTTGTATGCATCACTTTCTGCCGCTGAGTGTCCATTCTTTCAGAATGCAGTTCTTAAAATTGTTCTATACCATCTTGTACACTATTCCTGCATATACCAGGGATGGAAACTTCACAAATAGCAAGGAGCATATTTACTTTTGGAACAGCAGGTGTTCTACCGTTTTATGCTCTCATGGTCTTGGCTCCTAAATCTCAAATGGTATGCTATGGACTTATCCTCTCGATTTTGTTTGGCTCTTAAATTATCTAGAGTGTAACTCTTGTACCGCATAACCTTTACTTATAACTTGAATTTCATGGCATTGCGAAGTTGATACCTCCAATTATTATGCTTGTCTTGCTTAAGCCTTAATTGGCCCGAACTGTTGGCTATCATTTTGTTTTCCTGGAAAATCTGTTATTCCTTTGTTTTCAACTCTTAAGCTATGGAATTGACTAAGATACTGAGGTATGTGCAAGTGCAGACTAGGAAGTCTATGGAAAGTAGCATTCCCCATGTTGTGCTTGGGCTTCTGTATGCATTTCTATTATTCCTCTCCTGGACACCAGACAAGTTACGGCTTCTGTTTCCTGGCAAATACTGGTTACCAGAGGTTGGTATGCCATAGAGCATAAATTAATGATGGGTGCCTTCTGTTATTTATGAACTGATGTCTATTTCTTGTCATCAAGTAGTAGGAATGAAAATATTGATCTGTAATTTTCTCATCTGCCTGCTTAATGCTGCAGCTGCCTGGCATAGCTAAGATGTTCTCCAGTGAGACGACATTAGCTTCTGCATGGATTCACTTGTTAGCTGTAGATCTCTCTGCTGCAAGGTCACCTACTCTCTCCCTCTTCCCAGACAAAGTCTCTCTCTCACTTTCTCAGACCCTGACACATAGACACGAGCAGATGTTCGCAAGTACGTGCACAGGCGCGCGCGCACACACACACACACACAAACAAACTTCTAAAAGATCTGTCTCCTTGATTTTTGCAGGCAGGTATTCTATGATGGCCTAGAGAATGCAATTGAGACTCGGCATTCCGTTTCTCTCTGCCTCCTCTGTTGCCCTATTGGAATTGTTACTCATTACGTTACTAAAGCACTGACCAGAAAGGCTAGAAATAGTCAATGTGGCATATAAATTGTTGGTTTTTTTTTTTTTATGAGAACCAATTAAACATTTTGTCAGAATTGATGTAACGGAATTGCCTTTTTCAAACAACTCTGTAAACCACATCGTCTGCATTTGGTGAACGTATTTGCATTCGAGCAAACTCTTCTTGGCTCTTGTTTTAAGCAAGCTGCTCGTCCTTACTATTGTATGGGTTACAGTGCATTTCTTTTGTCTGGCATCAAATGAAGCGGATGAATTGAGAATGTCCATTCTTTTGTCTCATATTTGGCTGCAGCTAATCTTTGCAGCACTGGGTAGTAATAAAAAACGAGAACCAATGCACCACTGGGATAGGATGATTTCATACATGCTTGATTTTATCATCCGAGACTCTGTTCGATATAAACATATAGAGAGTGTGGTCTGCGAAATTAAAGATAGAACGGGCGCCAGAGAAGACGAACACAATTTAGCACAGAAAACCTGTGCTAGCCCAACCAAGTACGTACATTTCCAGAGATTCTCAATGTACGTACATTTCCAACCAAATACAAAAAGCGATCAGCCCTTGGTTAGAAACTTAGAAAGAGGTACCCCAGAGATTTCAAAAGTGGATTTCAGTAACCGGTTGGGCTAGCCCAGCGGCCGCCCAAGCAAGGCTTTGGTTCAAACCTATGCCTGCCCTACAAAACTCCTGCCCCCCACCCCCCCACTCAGTTAAGGACCCAAAAAAACTAGGATCAGTCATTGTCTTCCGAACTGTCAGTGATAACCTTTGCTTTCCACTAAGATCAGACAAGGATGTTAAAATGGGATGGGTAAACGCCCGCTCACAAATTCAAGTGGGTCCTACGAATCTAATTTCCGATCTTACACAAATGGACAAAAATTAATCGTTATTGATATTTATTTGTAAGAATTCAAAATTTATATCGCAAAATCAGGTGATAAAGCCTCGAGTAGTTGATCTTATTAAAGAAAAGATTAAACAACAACATAAATAAATAATTATTAGTTTCAATTTATAAATACAATAACTAGTTACTTTTATTTAAGGAAAAAAAAAAAAAGAATCTAAGGTAAGGTAAGCTTTGACAGCAATGGCTGCTTCTCCTCTCGTTCTTCTCCAACCAAGGATCGCTCCCAAAATGACCACAAAGCCTCTTGCTGTTTCCGATAAATTCAGCAAAATGAGGATCCCCTACGAGTTGAAGATTGGGCAGACCCGTCTTTTCCACCAGCTCCCTTCTGGCCTAAACATGGAGGTGATTGCGCAAAAGGGAGTTATAGATAAGAGTAGGGATACTAATAATAGGAGAAGCAGTGAAAACCCACCTCTGGTTTTTGTTCATGGAAGCTACCATGCAGCTTGGTGCTGGGCTGAGCACTGGCTGCCCTTCTTTTCAGGCTGTGGATTTGACTGCTATGCTCTTAGCTTGTTGGGTCAGGTGATCTCTCTTTCTATACAGCAATTACTGCTGTGTAAAAAGGCTTCCTGCAGTACTTTTTCATTATGTGGATCTGAGGCCAGAGAGGAAAAAGTTTGTTTTTAACATTTCTATTGTGCACAAATCATTGAGGTTTATTTCGATCTAAATTCGTATGCTTTCCCTTGTTATCTATTTATGGGCCGAATGCTTTCGATGGGTATGGAGGAAAGCTGAGTCCTAAGTTATTCCTTTCAACTAAGTAAGGGAGTCATTTCCTGCTCCTCTCCTCACTTCGACCAATGAATGAATCTTAAACATTTAGATCGAGCGGGTCTCCGGCAGTTTATCTTAACATTATTAAGATGTCCTCAACTCCAATTATTGTAACTGCTTGCTGTGTGCATATGCCACAAGCATCATCTTCTTCTTTTTTATCATCTAAGCACTTTTAAGTATTGATTTGACAAGTGAATCGATATGTGGCGGCACTAAACTGGAATGATTTGCCTGCCTATAATGAACTGATATGCTTTAGCCTGATTATGTGCTTACAGGGTGAAAGTGATGCGCCTGCTGGATCCATTGAAGTGTCTCTCAAGGTACCTGTAAATCCTTGTTGGGCTCATTTAGATGATGATTTCCTTTGTCCTTGTTGCAAGTAGATATCAAAATGATACTCTTATTTGCTGTTGGATTTCAAATTCTGCAGTAGACACACGCAGGTGATGTTGCTGATTTCATCCAGAAAACACTCGAGTCACCACCAGTCTTACTTGGACACTCATTTGGTGGGCTAATTATTCAGTACTACATTGCAAATATAAGAAACAAACAGATTTCAGGTAATCTTGTTTTTCTCATTTATCCGTACTTATGTTTGAGGTGGATGAGGCATGCTTAGAATAATGTGCCGCATTTCAGATCTCTTCAATCATGTCAACAGGGTGATGGGGTCTTCAGACAAGCTTCTGTGTGCGTGCACACATGTGCATGTATGCATGTCTATATTAACATTCAATCCATACAGAATAACAGTTGTCCCTTTTGTTTGTAGGATCAAGAATCAAATTATGGTCCAAGGCCAACCACACCATATTTATCTGCTATAAGATGCAAATCTCCATAATAAAAGAATTTTTGGTTGTGCTGTTGTTTGGAAATTTTCTTTTTCAGTTCTCCTAACTTTGATTTTTTACCTGCCGGGCCTAATTTTAGAAAATAAATGGTTGTTCCCTGATCTCACTGGAGCTGTGCTTGTTTGTTCTGTTCCTCCGTCAGGTAACAGGTATTTTGCACATTGTATATTAGTTTGTTCTCATTTGTTTTTAATTAATCACCCAGATTGAATGGTTGTTTTCTTTCTCCAGTGGGTTAGTGTGGCGATATCTTTTTTCCAAACCTATAGCTGCTTTCAAGGTATTTGCTTTTAGATTTAAGGAATAATATTAGTGAACCTCTTAATCCCCCTAGACAATATCTCGCCCAATTTGCTCTTACATTTCTACACGAAGTACAGGATTAAATTCAGCTTGTGACATTGCAATTTATGGTTGCATTTCTAATCTTAAAGCTTTCAACTTAAATAATATAACCTCTTCAAATTGACTATAAATTCTGATCAGGTGACACTGAGCTTGGCGGCTAAAGCCTTTCAAACTGACCTCTTTCTCTGCAAGGAAACTTTCTTTTCATCAGCCATGGAGGATCATCTTGTGGCACGGTTTGTTACAGGATCTTCTCACTTTGCTATGTATATTTGTAGCCTCATGCTTTTTGAATGACAGACAACAAAGAACTCACATTCATGTAATCAATATTGCAAATGATTATGCTGATGTGAGGATTGGTTTGCTTAGAAAATCCACCAGCCGCACAAAATAAATAGAAACAGGATACGGTTCATTGCATGTGATGGAAATATTTTATCTTCTATTTTCTAACTTGTCTTAAATGTGTGTGTTCATTTCCGTCAAAGGCCCACATTTAATACAAAGATTTGCTGGAGTCAAATGCTTAACTCTACAAATGTAGCCTGTAAATCTCAGTGTCTGCTAACCATGTTAAGCCTGGGAGATTGTCTTCTCACATGCATGCCAAAACTCTTGATGATTTTTCTAAGTTCATCCTTGATGAACATGATGGTTTGACTAGACTTCATTTCTTTCAGGTACCAAGAGCTAATGAAAGAAAGTTCAAGGATGCCACTGTTTGACCTAAGGAAGCTTAATGCATCTCTTCCGGTGCCTACAGTGCCAAAATCTTCTATTGAGGTTCTCGTGTTGGGTGCAAACGATGACTTCATAGTGGTAATCTCCATGTCTAGCTAACACTATGTTGATTCCATTTTGCATTTCTCTGCCAGTTTATTTGTTCATTGTGATGGTAAGGTTATTTCATTATTACCTGAAAGTCACAACTCGTGGAAATAGTCTCTTTGTGAAAATAAGGGTAAAATTGCATATATTTAATACTTCATAAACCTCACATTGTGGGAGTCTGCACTAAAGCACCCTTTTTGTTTTTTGACTTGTTTATTTGTTTAGTGGGATCTGGTGTATACTCTTAGACAGTATCAGTTTATATGGCTAGCCTATAACTCAAAACCAAAAGTGTTTTTTTAGGAAACCAACAGTGAAAAAAAAAAGGAATTACTCTCTAGCAAGGCTGCTTTCTGGGCATTCTTCCAAGAACATGATTTCCGCTAATTTCCACTCCTTGGGATTACCAATTTTTTTTTCTGGGTTAGAACCTTTTTTTCTCCTTTTTTCAGACAAGGTATTTGATGATCATTTCAAACTGAGTTAGGAATCATTCTAATACACTTTTAGGATGCTGAAGGACTCAATGAAACCGCCAGATTTTATGGTGTATCACCAATCAGCGTTCAAGGGGTTGCCCATGACATGATGCTAGATTGTTCGTGGGAGAAAGGCGCTGAAGTCATATTTGCATGGTTAAATGATCAAAGCAAATAGGAACAGGAAAGTGCTCATGGAGGTTTACTATGCCATTTGGGTCGACTGCATGTCCACACAACACACAGGTTTCGATTGAATGGCATCATATTTTTCTCATGTAACGTTCTTGGTGTGTCTGAAAACTTGTGTTGTACTAAGATGTAATAAGTCCTTTCTCATATCCGTTGTTATTCCTTCTGCTACTAACATTGAACGAGCACTTTTTTTTTTTCTCTAATAAGAAGAATGATAGTTGCCAAGGCTGATTGCCATATCTGTTTCTTGTGTGTAGGAAACAAACACGAGCTCGATAGCATTAATGTCAGATATCAACCTCTGCGGTTGGCTTAGTTCACATGTACAGGTTAAAGAACAATCAACTCCCATGCCTAGCATGCTTCACCCCATTTCTGTCTGAAAAAGGTGTTTGGGCTTAAATAAGCAGTTTAGCGGGCCTAATGGGCCATGTCTTACTTGAGCAGGGCCAACTGTTATCCTTAACTTGTTAAAGGTAATGGGCTCAGGTGAGTCTAAAACCAGACCTGTATGATATGATAAGATTTATGGGCTCAAGTGGGCGCGGGCTAGGTTCAGGTCGAGAACTTAAGGCTAAAGGGATTGTGGGCTCGGATTAGAAACCGAGGGACCCACCTAACTTCAATGTAAGAAATCTCAACCGTCAAAAATAGGGCAATCTATAAACCCCCTCTCCCACTAAGTATTAAAACCCTCGTCAACGCCGGCCTCCCGTCTTGGCTGTTTTTCACGCAGCAGCAGCAGAAGCAGCAAGCCGTTACTGCTTCCATCTTGCGCTCCCACTGCTGCTTGGTAAGCCTCCATAAACCAAATGGGCTGTCCTTTTTGGCGATTATGTTAACTGGGTTCGTGCCATTTTCGCTTGTTTGTGCGTGCTTATCCTAGATCGATGCTGCTCTGTGTGCCGGTTGTTCCTTGTGGAACTATGAGCCGGATTGATGATTTCTATACCAAGTCAAATGGGTCGTTTTATTTTACATTTTTGTGACCTGGGTTGTCTTTATTTTTTTAATCTCTTAATTGCTTTGAAATGGACTCTTTATTACCGCTGTCTATGAAATGTCCGGCAGTTCAGTGTATCGATTCATTAATCTCTGAGCGAGCCCGATCTTTCATTTGATGTTCTTTTAGGATTGGTTTATCATTTCTATGTTTTGGTCTTGAACTAAACTTTATTTAGCGGCGGATTAATCCATAGAACAAATAGGACATTTGGTTTTTAATGTATTTTCCTTGTGAGATTACTGTTGTGTTTTCTCAAATGATCTGGTTTACATGCGTTTGTAATCGATAGCTTAGAGAATTCATTATTTGATTTTCCGCCAAATTGAGAGAATAGAATGAAGATAAAGGTGGGTTCTATAAGGTACCACTACACGATGGAAAAGAAAGACATGCCGAATTGTTGATGTTGGGAATATTATGTTTGCTTTCTGTGAAATGAAGGAAAGGCCTTTAGCACGGATATTTAATGGTTGCAATCAGGTCAAAGGAGTGCAATTTGGGATCAATATTGTTCAATCTCACCAGTGAAATTTTCTATGCGGAAATGTATTGGATCTGTTATTCATTGATTATTTATTTTTCAACTTTCAGTCTTTGCTATGTCATAGAGTGGCAAGCATGTTTCTGAATGCTCTACAGGTCATTAGGTTTAATAAAGTACTGTTTGTGCATAGCAGAATATAGCAGAATGCCAAGATAATGTTTCTGGGCCTCTGGATTTTAGTTGCTATGTACATGTATTTCAAAGTTGCAACTTCAGTTTGTATTATCTCTGATCTGTCAATGTTTAAGCTAGAGTTGTCAAGATGTTTACGACAAAAAGGAAGATCCAAAAAGACAAGGATGCTGAACCTACTGAATTTGAGGAGACGGTTGCTCAGGTCAGTTCCAGAAGTCTATATATATATACTAATGGTCTATAGAAAACTAGTATGTTAATTTCAAACTTTTCTCCCTTCTGCAGGCATTATTTGATTTGGAAAATACCAACCAGGACCTGAAAAGTGAACTAAAAGATCTCTTTATAAATGCTGCAGCGTATGAAACTGCATGCTTGTTCTTGGATAACTGTCCTGTTCTCCTTCAGAGCTTTAAATCATCATCTGAACTCAAAACATACCTGAATGGAATCTTTTAATTTTGCAGCCAAATGGACGTTTCAGGGAATCGCAAGGCTGTTGTTGTTTATGTGCCATACAGATTGAGGAAGGCTTTCAGGAAGATTCATCTTCGCCTTGTTAGGGAGCTGGAGAAAAAGTTCAGTGGGAAGGTACAGTGTTGTTTACTGTTTACATGTTCTCCAATTACTTTGAAGAAATGAAGCCCCAATGGGTATGGCACTGCTGTTATTTTCCTATCAAAAGTTGTTTTTTAATTTTTTGTTAAAAATAAGCATAAAGCATAATAACACGCTGGCAAGTTTGCAAGTGATGATGGCTATAGGTTGTAGTATACGATAAGCACACATGTTTATACTAACATGTAAGTATGTAAAGAGCATTTGTCTCGTCTGTCAATAGTGCGTCTGTTTCTTACACATCGCAATTCATATTTCATCTGTCGAGATTATCACTATTCATTACATTGTGTGCCTGCGGTTTCAGTCGGACATACAATTCAATGTTGGTTCCGCTAAGTAACTTAATTGCTGTTCTCTCACTGTTTGCCAGGATGTTGTCATGATTGCTACCCGAAGGATCCTGCGTCCGCCAAAGAAGGGTTCTGCCGTCCAGCGACCTCGCACCCGTACCTTAACAGCTGTGCATGATGCCATGCTTGAGGATGTTGTCTATCCCGCTGAGATTGTTGGGAAACGCGTTCGTTACAGAGTTGATGGATCCAAAATTGTCAAGGTAGTCTCGAGGCCTTAAATTAAATGGTATTAGAAACCGTGGTCGGAAATCTCTTATCTACCACCATATTCACTGCACCTAAAACAATCTCTGATTCGCTATATTCTCATTAGATTTTCTTGGATCCCAAGGAGCGCAACAACACCGAATACAAGCTGGAGACATTTTCTGGAGTTTACAGGAAGCTTACCGGGAAAGATGTAGTTTTTGACTATCCAGGGACGGAGGCATGAAGAGCTGTTAAAATTTCTTCGGCTGTCGTTTTTATTCTAGAATCGATAATCCCAGCAAATAGGATACTTTCCGAGATTTTGACTTAGGGTCTGTTGTTTGTTGAAAAAAAAAAAAATTACTTTTCAGATTACTCATTCTACGCACTTTTTTTTTCTCCTTCGGCACGATAAAAAACTTGCGTTCACGGAAAATAAATTTATTTTTACCGAAAATGATTTTTGCTCGTTACAAGTTGGAAGTCGTTCTTCGAAATTACTACAAAGTAAAACCTGAGATGTTGAGAGAGGGCACGAATTAGAGAGAAGAGAAGGCTGTCGGACTGACCTGTTCTGTAGTTCGTGTCGCTAATCGTAGGCTGTTGTGTTGTTAGTTGCCAGTCGTCGGCCTTCCCGCCGCCATCATTGCCTCGCTACGTGGCTAGCGTAGCTGTCCGCCGCGTCGCGAGTCGCCAGCCGTCATTCGTTGGCCTCTCAATCGTTGTTACAGGTAGATTAACAAGGACCGCAAAACTCTAATTTTCAAAATTGAACCTATTGTTGTTCGTCGGATTAGAAATTTGTCGGTATATTTCAGTCATACTCTTGTAAAGCTCCATTTTCCATTGTTCTGATGAGTATTTATTTTTTTATTCTCAAAATTAAATATTATGGTAAATAGTTTAGTTTTTCTTTTTATGATCAGTTTACTTGTCGCGACAATTAAAGAGTTGACGAAGGCGACGACCAGTGGAAAGATAAAATTTTTACTAGGCCAAGGTGGAATTTTTGTTTGATAATAGCAATGCACACTACTTGTTTGCTATTTTGTCTTTAAAATTGTAATTAGTAAATAATTAATGTACACTAAATAAAAGAAAATTTTATTTTAATATCACGAACAAATAAAACAGTAAAAAATAATTTAATTTTTTAAAATTTATCTCAAAAAATGTTTTGTAAAAGTAATTTATTTTTTTAATAAACAAATAGATATTTATGAATTTTTTTATTTGTTAAAAAATAATTTATTTATTAAAAAATATTTTATAGTGTTGTTGAAAATATATATATTTTTAAAATTTTACTGTTGTGATTTTAATTGTTATATTTTACTTTTTTTTATTTTAGTTATCATAAAAAATAAAAAATTTAAGAATTTTAATATGAATTAATTATTATCATATACAAAATTTTAAAAATTTTAGATTAATTTTTTTCAAGATAAAACAAAATATGATATTAAATAAAAAATAAAAAAAACCTTTATATAATAGTAATAAAATTAATGTGTTGTTAATAACTGAAATTAATAAGAACAATCATAAAATTAAATAAAAACAGAAAATTAAGAATATATATTTTTTATCTTTAACTTACACTCCGTCTTATTATATAATATTTACGAGAAATAATTTTTAATTGTTTTGAGTAAAAATTATTTTATATCATAAAAATAATAATATTTTTTATTAATTTTATAATTATTTTTTATTAGACTATATTTTTTCAATCTGCTTAACACAAAAAATAAAAATAAAAATAAAAAATTAATACAAATAGTTTTACCGGAAACCAACGGACCGTGTAGGACAAACATACTTCCATAGGACGAATCCAACTTTCATCGAGATGTTCGCTTTTAATTCCATGTTCTGTTTTGGTTGTACAACATGATCCTTTCTGAAAGTGCCCTCCTGCTCATCCGAATTTTAGTAACTGTCGTTATTTTTTTTATTGAAAAATTGTAACATTAGAGGCCATTGAAGAAGGAGTTTTTGTAGAGCAATCTCAATGCTCCAAAAAGCACTTGAAACGTAGAGAACTATGTGTAAAGCAAAGGAGCGGCACAACCCTGGCCACTGCAACTGTTACTAGATAATCTTATTCCATTTATGTGCAAGTCCTCGCATTATATTCTTACGCCTAGAACTGACAGTTTTTGTTCTTCCAACTCATTGTTCTTGGAGGAACTCGTCATTCACTCCAGCCCTATACAAATGCAACTCAGACAAAGAGGTTATGTAGATTTCAGTATCGGCAGGTGCAAACACGACATCTCCTTCAGTGATTACAACTTCGGAGGATTCCGCATGCATTGTCCCTTCCCCCAATGCTACTATAAAAAGGGAAGGACCTGGGACTGCTGTAAATACTGTGGATGCTCCTCCGGGCAGAACGCAACGATCGACCTCAAATTCCTCAAACGGTGGAGAATATCTTGTTACATATGAATTCAACTTCACAGGACATCCTTTCAGGATATCGGGAGAGCCCTGGATAAGAACCAATAACAGCCTGAGTGTTTTTGCAAAATAGTTTAACCTCACAAGAAAAATCAATAAAAGAAGATTTTGGATCTATTATCCCTTTCCCATAAAGGATCTGATCCACTCTTCTTTTGGTGAAAAGGTACATTCAGCAGCACTGTCTTTCAAAGGAACAAACAACTGAACACTTTGTTGACACAGTATCAATGAATGCACATGACAATGGTAGATAACTGTAACAGAACCAACCCAGCCTTGACATGGACATCATTTTCGTGCATAAATAAGAATTTGTCACATCAGTTCCATTACAATTAAAACCTCTCCGGCTCAGCCCCTCTAAAAGAAAGGTCGCCGTTCCTTTCATACATAGAGATGAGGCTAATTTCTTCTATGCAACAGTTGCATATTTTGACCTCTTTGAAACGGTCACAACTTGCTTAGAATCAAAGAATAACTCAAATCAATATAAGAAATAAGGGAAAAAGGGACTCCTAAAATACTACAGTTGGGCTGCAAATAAAATGCATAGGTGAGAGGAAGGCTGTCATCTTGACAATTGCAAATAATAAAACAAAATCATGATACATCTACTATCACATTGAATTTATAGAGGAACATATCATTTGTTAGCTTGCTGAAAGGTTTATGTCTCAAAATAATTTCACACTACTAGGGCAAATAGCCTTGGGAACTGGGGTTGAAAAAACATTGGGTTTTATCAGGGGAAGAACCATTGAGAGCTCTAATAGACGTGTGCCAACATAATTCACATTAAGAAACCTCAAAAAATAAGGTAAAAGAAAGAATTCTTTACTTGTTTGTATGTAAGCATGGAACAAAGGGTTTGAATGTCTCTATGCTTGGGAGTAAGGCCAGCGCGCACAACATTATCAGATGTTGCCATGCATTCAATGCATTCACCTAGTATATATGCGTGCAGTTCATTTGGCCCAAGATACAATGCTTCACCAGGTTGAAGCTTCACGTGATTAAAAAAGAAGGCTGATATTACACCAACATCAGCTGGATATTGCTTTTCTAACCGCAAGACCAACTGTTCCTTATCAGTCAATTGTCTCGCCTGATTGAATATTAGATGGATTAAGGAGATGAATTGTGGAAATATAAAGAACAGGAATTAGAAAATTAGAATAGCGAAGTTTTTAATCTAGTCAATAAAAAAAAGATTACCATGTCATCAACGTAATTCTTCATTAACTTTATTTCGTAGCCAAAGAAAATTTGAAGAAGTAAAAACAGCTAATGCATTTTCAGATATCTTCTGTTTGGGACAAAGTAATAATACAGTAACTGCAATGAAACACAGAGGCAGCAAAGACCTTAAAAGATAAAGATCCCTGATAATATGCAGCAGTTTCATTAGGGGGGAAATGGGAAATGAGGGCAAAATGGAGCTCAGTTGCACAAATCAGTCATTATGTGTGGAACACCCTATGGCAGAAGCCAGAGAAAAAATATTTAAACTGACCTGGCTTTCCATTTGCAGTCGAGTTTTGAGTTTGGATGTAACTCTGGTAACCGTCTCTTCGTTAGTGGACATGAGTTGTGTAAAAACTGATCTCAGAAGTGATTTGACTTTCTTTTCTTCATCTTGCTCCTTTGTGTTTAAGACTCGGTTTGCATCTGAAGTGCCAACAAGTTCTACAATCTCAGGAACATCATTAAGAACAAGCTTAAGCTCCTGGAGAAACAAAAAATTTTAAAGAAAAGATCAAGTCACATACTTAAAAACCAATGTTGAGTTCAACTGAAAGAAAACTGTCTTCTCTATGGTAGCTCTAAATTTCTGGTAACTTTACTTAATTGAGAGAACATTATACATAAGTATGAGCATTTAACCACCCTGCAAATTTTGACTTACAAACATATGTTTCTAAAACAGATTCGGGACCAAATGTGAATCACCACATATGAGCTACTCCAATGTGACCTGCAAATGATTCTAACCAAAATCCATTTCTTAGGTACAATAAGAATTTATATTCGCAAATGACACCTGAGGGGTTTGCGGTTGTTGTGGAAATTCCATTTTGTCTACAATTAGTATCTTCTTTAGAAGAGTCAGCTTCTTTAAGGGGACAGCCATGTAGGAAAAGTTATTGGTGTGTAAATGTGCAGCCACAAGCATAGCCAGCAAAACAGTGTAAGCAATCAACTCTGTATAACTCAGGGTTCCACAGGAAACTGAAAAAAAAAAAGAAGGAAACTAATCCTGTTAAGATATACAATCGTTCCAACTTGGGAACCATTGCATTGACAACCACATGGGCCTTCACTAGTACCATGAATGGTTAATAAACATATTATAAACTCTCTTCTATGAATCTCTTACTTATACACCTACAACCATAGCAGACAATTTGAGCTAACCCATTGGTCCATTTGCATGTAATGTCTTTATGCAGCCCTTTCAAATGGTTATAATATCAGGTGTGATCCATGACAAAGACACTAAATTACAACCAAAATCACGCTTAAAAAATTTGCCAAGTACATAAATCACCATGAAGATCAGTAAAGCACCTGAAGAGGGATAAAGCCACAAAGGGCCTCAAAGTCTGTTATTGCCAAAGCGATTTCAGGCTTGTGATTGCCATCCTTATAAATGTCTGGCCACCTCTTATGCAGCTGTTTAGCTAATTCCTTGTCCGGATGAGCCTGAATTGACAATGCTTTAGCCACAGAAAGCACCTATCAGATATGGAAGGGGTAAGTACCCCAAACTCCCAAAGCCGAATTAAAGATCAAATATTTGTAGCAACACAAATTGTAGGTACAATAATCAGAGAGAACAAATTGAACATCTAATCAAGCATCGCAATTGCATTCTAATTGAGAAAATAGTTACGCAAAACCGAACATCGGAGAGCAATCGACAGTAATAGCACTTACCTACGCTAGTTAACATAGATGTTCTAACACCTAAAAAAAGCCACCTCTCTGACTCAAACTTGAACAGATTACATGAAAAGAAAATTACAAAATTGAAATTCGGTCAGATTGTATTCAGTTGAGGAAAAAATATTTAACTCAAAACCTCTCTCAAAGATACACAAATATACACAATTAAAGAGAGAGAACAAGAACTATACCTTGAACAAGAAAGGGAGATCACAACCCCACTTATCAAGAACCTTCTGCCCAAGCACATTGGGGTTCTTAGCAATCCACTCTTTCAAACGAAGAGTCTGAGACCCCATTGCAACTCCATTGTCCACCCCACTTTCCACCACAAAAGATGGCCCAGACTCGTGGGTCCCCATCCAAAGTTCCGCATAAGGCTTGTTCTCCTCAATGGTAGACCCAGAATTCGAAGCATACAGCCTCGCAACACGGGATTCTACCCCTCTCTTGCCCCAATCATAGTTTTGCACTGAACACCTCAGTCTCTGAAGTCTTGGGTGCTTCAATTCAGTGTCCATGGCACTGGTTCACGCTACCAACACTTAGAGATGCAGGAGTCGAGAAAAAGAACGAGAATTTATAGAAGGGCGTATGGTTGCCATTACAAAGATGGTGTCTTTATTACTGGTTTTTCGAAGAGTTTCGAAGGAAAATAAGAGAGAGGGAAACAAGTTGGTGAGAGAGACAAAAGGAAAGAGACAGCCTTGACAGGGAAACGAGTTGGAGAGAGAGAGAGAGAGAGAGAGAGAGAGAGAGAGCCTTGACAGGAAAGATCCAAAAGGAAAGTGGGAAAGTAAGTGGGGTCTGATCTAATCTGGAAAGATCCAAAAGGAAAGTGGGAAAGTAAGTGGGGTCTGATCTAATCTAACTTGCAGTTTCTCCCTCTGTTTCTTGTATTTCCTTCATTCTTCGCTTCCAAAACCTTATTTTTCGCAAATGTACATTGCGTACATCTTTTTACCCACTCAAGAAACTTCCTTCAGAGCAGGTACAAATTCAACTCATAGCCAACTCCCTTCCACAATGGTACAAAATTCAACTTGAGGCGAGCCGGTGGATGAGATGACCTTGTTCGCCAAGCCTTTGTTTTTTTTTGTTGGGGGGGAGGGATCTTGATTCTTGGTTGTCAAATGTCAAATTTAGGAAATTTCCTTTCAAATGCCTTCGGTGGTAAATTTATAAACAAGAGGGTAGTCGAGAAACTAACCAAAACTGCAGAAGTTGATGAAAAAAGACTCGGTCGTTCTTCTCGTGTCTAGCGGTGGTTCGGAGCGGTTGCGGTTGCGGTTGCTGGTTGCTGGTTGTGGGATGCTGAACGAGACAACGTCGCCCCTTCAACGACGTCGTAGAGTCTAGAACAGGAAAGACTAATTAACTGAGGTCAAAAATTGAAGTTACCTTGAATTTTACCTTTTGGACAACCTGCCTTCGTCTCTTGATTGGTATGTGATGCCAAACGCTCTCTATTACTACTACTCCGTGAAACTATGGGAGAAGGAGAGTGCGTTACACTGTCATTAGAATTTTGATGCCCCATTGAGATTGAGATTGCGACTGTGACATGTGAATCTTTCTATCGGGGGTAACTGCTAGTAAAATTTATTGCACCCAAAAAAAAAAATTATTAATAAAATTTGTATTTAACATATTTTAATTTTAATCTAATTCATACCTTTGTATCTCAAAATAGAATAAAACGGAGGCAATGTTAAAAACCTGGGCGAAATGTATGTAGATTATGTTTGTTTCTGCCTCGTTGCTTGGGCCGACGCAAGAACCCGACCTTATAATCTGAATCAGGAGCTTGGGACACGGCTTCACCATCCGACGATCCCCCCCCCAAAGGCTAATGAAATCAGTTAATTCTCTCTCTCTCTCTCTCTAGGAATTTCCTTTGCACCGTATCGCTTTTAAACAAAATTTTGGGCGTCAATTAATTAGAAAAGTTTTGATTTGGCAACCCTCTTTGTTTGTTTGAATATGTACCTTAATAATTAAAAATTTAAATTTTTATATTTTAATTTTAAAAATAAATATAAAATTTATGTGAACGAAAATATAAATTTATTATGTAATTTAAGATTTAATAAATTTCTTAATAAGTATAAAATAATAATAATAATAATAGAATAAATTGGCTTGGCTGCGGTTTCCCTCCGGGAAAGAATGTCGGCAGCGGACCTGCGGTTTATGTTTTTACTAAATTAGGAAAGATAGAATTCGTCTAATAGGGTTAGGGCCCAAAAAACAAAAAACAAAAAACAAATCGTCTGATTATATATATATAGTTGGCATTTGGCGCATTGGGAACACACGGGGAAAATTAATCATTAACTATAGATGTGACATATTAAGTAATAAGTACAAATAACATTGATTGATGCATCATGTAAAACGTCGCATAATTAAGATTTACATCGTCGCTAGAGTTGGGATTCTTTCAACCTGAAAGTTTAAAGATCTAATGATATATAAACTTCGAACAAAGAGACTTTGGCTCTAAGTTTTAACGGCATATCAATGTCTTCACACCATAAAGTAAACTACCGTATCTGAGTTAATTACCTAACCCCAGAGGCTGAAGCTCAAGATGGATGATGATGGACCAAACGGACGCCAACTTCTTGTTACTCTTCTGTTCTATAGTGCGAATATGAAACTCCACGTGAATCGATGACAGTTAAATGAAGATATAACTATTTTTTTTTTAATTTGTAAATGCCATAATTGAAATTATTGTATTTTTTTAATAAGAAAAACCCTTTTTTTTGGGGGGGGTTTTGAGCTACGCAAATGGGCACGTGAAATTCGCACTGGCAACTCCACGTAACACGTCGCGCCACCAGTGCCGCAGAACCAACGCGACAGCAACCTTCACGTTACGCATACACGCCATCAGCATCAGCATCGAGCGTGATGTACCTGAAAGCGAACGAATCCGGTACAGAAAGCCTTGTCCGAGAAGCCCGCCTCACTGCTAAAGTGAATGGCATCAGAAGTCGTACAAAATTATGCATCTTCTGATTTCACTTTCCTTCTCCCGAGCAATAAAAGACAAAAAAGCGGACCCACAGTACAATTAATTCATCTATCAGACAGGTCTCGGGGCTACGGCACAAAGGACTAAGGCAAATTGGCCTAATGAGAAATACCTCAAAAGCAGATTTTATACAGCCAAATAAGCCGTTTATATCAATTTAGTTGTATAGAAGGGGAGAGTCGACTAGATTTTCTAAAGAAAATGAATCTTGACCACTCTGTTACCGGGCCATTACCTTCTCTTCAAAAGACAGTCTGTGAATTTTAGGGTATACAGCACACCCTCTTATAAAGTACAAGTTTCACCTTTTCCTTGATGATACGAGAGTGAGATGACCACGACCTTTACAACTCGCTATCTAAACCCAATAATGAAGATTTGTAGTTCTGGGGGGCCGTTTGAGCGAGCGGGGAAAGGCCCCGACTTCCAATAGTCTAGACTCCATTTATGTTAGACATCAAACTTCAGTGTAATGTCGGGGGCCTTGGATACAAGTCCAAGGCTTTCTCCCCCAATAACGGTATTTTCTTGTTAAACCTGGCCGGCTTTATATTCGGTGACCCTTTTCCCACCCAGTACAGAAACCAATCAAAGATTCCTATGTAAACCCGAATAAAAAGGGTCAAAAGAATGAAGAAATATACAGGACAGTGGCAGGAGCGCAAAACTTAAGTTTCAGATAAATCAAATGGAAGTGTCCTAAAACTAAACCTTTCTAGAGAAGCAAAATCCTGACCGCCAAAGCCTCTGCAACATGTCAACAAGTATTTGATTCCCACGTTCCAATCTGAAAACTCAAGGAAAAAAAAGAAAAGAAAAGGCCAAGATAACTCTTAGACATGAACTATCCTTGTCAATGAATTGAAATGCCACAAATTCAGTTGGTGCAACTTCGTTCAACCTGAAAGATATACCTCAAGATAAGATCACGAGGCCAAGATAGATGGACAGACAGAGAAATATGAATGATATCAGTCCCCTGCCAATATATGATGTCATACTTGAGTCAGTAGAGTAAAAAGTAATTGTAATCAACATTTGACTTAAAACAGTACCCACATAACATGCAGATGCTCTTAATATTCAACTATGTATGCTCTTGTTGAAGCTCAGAAGCTTACCAGATAAACCCCCAACTGGGCCCGTTACAAGGGCATGGACATACTTCAGCAAATTTTTCAGCATCACTTGAGTTAACTCTTCGAGATATTAGATCATCATAAATATCTGCAGACCAATTGCATTGCCATGGCATCCATAATTATCAGAATAGCAAAACTGTAAAGTGACAAGGAAGAGGAATGGTAGAATATATACCATAAACTGAAAACAAGCTGTTCATTACACCTGCAATGGCCAGATGGAATATCAGCTTTATTTATTTATTTATCAATGGTTATCATATGGAAGTAAGTTCCCCAAATGAAAGGAAAAGCTATGATGAGACAAGTATATACCAAGGAAGAGAATCACATATCGAAGAATCCGTACTTTTGTAAATTCTTGCAAAACCCAAACAATAGCAAGGAAGACAATAAATCCTGAAAATGGAGTATTTGGATTGATAAAGGTGAGGATTTGTGCTATGAAATAGATATAATAGGAAGCAGAGGAGGGAAAATAATGGGAGTACTTACCAATACAAAGACCTCTAAGTGTCCACTGCTCAAGAAAATAAAAAAATAGCGAGTGAGAATCAGAAAATTCCAAACTTCAGAAAAATCAGTGTTTCGGAGATTTTTATGATACACACACTCTTTTGTAATAAGATCATTAGAAACACAGATATGTGCTCATTTGAGTTGCTAAAAGGTGTTTTGATAAAAGTAAAATATCTTTGACAATAATTGGAAAACAGAAATAGGAATAAAATGATAGTGTACCTAAGTGGACGGGTAAAGGTTAATATTTCAAAGAAGTAATATTCAACTTTTTATCAATTAGCCTCTAAGTTATTTTCCTTCTCAGCCAAATTCTCCCAAGTAATATCATGTCATTCTTAAATTGCTGATAATTAATAAAGCTCCTTAGAAAAAAGAGATACGTTAATTAGCAGGAATAAAATCTTAATGCTATGTAGGAATTTAATAGGGTGCTCCAGTCAATCTGAAAAAATTCAAAGTCTTTAAGGTATCATATTTCTGACATATAGCATCAACCTGTTCTCTCTAACTTACATTTTTAGCAACAAAGAGCACAATTAGCAAAGCAACGGCAAAACAACCAGCAGCTATCCTTGCGGTAAGGAGATTTGTAGATGCAAGTACCAAAACCATTCCCCAAAATGATGAACCAAGATCTGGACACAAAAAGAACCGTACACTCATAAAAATCAAGAATAAGCAGTTGCAGCATTCACATATTTAGAAAACTAATAGAACATATAAACTGTGCATCATGAAATCTTGCGATTGTCTGTACATGGGGAAATATTAGGTGCACTAGAAACCCTAACGCTTCTCATTGGTAACTCTACAGCACTTCTAGCGTACTAAAGCTCAGAAGCTCAGCACTGTCAAACAGAGACTTGACACAGGACTTGAAAACTCTGAGAAACTTAACTCACAAGTAGTCCAACACCCATGGAATTTATGCAAATCACAAATTCATTAACGGGCAAATAGAGGTTCGGATGGTATTGGGGAAGCCATTCATGTTCAAAGTCAACGGGTAACATAGATTGAGCTTTCAATAACAGGAGGAAGAAGAAAAGCACAGAACCAGAGGACAAGTTACATGTCTCTAAGATAATGACTTTGTCAAAGCATACATAAACACATTATTTTGCCCAGCCTATCAGTGCAAAGATACATCAGCATATATAGATGATAGCCCCCCTGTCTTGCCCCATTTATAGCCCAAGAACATATGTGGCAAAAAGGGGAACAAATGGATAAGGGGTGCGAGAGAATTACATCCTGCAGGCAAGATCAACCAGTACACACCACCACGGGTAAGCGTCACACCACCTTCATTTGCATGAACCTGCATCCCTTCCACCTGCATAATACGGCATTGAGATCAAAGAAGCTAAGGGGACAATAGACAAAAGCTGCTACCCAGTACTATTAAGAATGTTTGGCAGAATGCAAAGGAGCACAATGGAATGTAATGGGTTGGATTTTCCTGAAAGAATTTAAAAGAAATTGTACTCTATTACACTCACTTACACCCTACCAAATGAATGCACTTACACTACTAAATTAACTGCATGTAGATTCCCTTCTCCTGCCATTTCTGTCAATGTCATAAAAGAGGAAGGAAAAGAGCTTCTTACCTGGCCACAAGTGAGCTTACAGGCAACTGCGTGGCTTGCTTCGTGTAAAAATACAGCAATGAGCTTGAAAGGTGTCATCAGAAAAGTCCTCCATAGCTACAGCAATTCAAAAACATTTAAGCGCCAAAAGCCTAGTTGAGCAGAGGAAGTCTGACGTGAACAGTATGCAAGGACACTGCAAGTGTGCATCAGTGCATGTTCAATCTACCAAATGAAGCTACTACAAGAATAATACCAATAGTCATACTAATAGCATTGGCAGATGTTTAAGAATGAACTCTAGGCCATGTTAATCATTTTGAACCCAACAGCTTGAATGCTTCTAGTCATTCTACCATGTCCAGCAAAGCTGAGTTATATCAAAGGCAGTCATACCCAACCAGGAATGGCTTGAGCTTTGACATACGAATCCAGGTCAAAAGAGCAGCAACAATCAAATGTTTTTATTGAATATTTTACTTCTTTATCGTACCTCTGCATGATCAAGCTTGTTTTGAGTGCTAGCAAAGACAGAGAACATAGGTACAGCATTTGTGCCTAATTCTAGTTCTTTTGCCACTGTTCATGATTCTGATGGTCATAAGTTGTAAATTTACTAACATGGAATGCAAACGAAACAATTTTCTGTCATGTTATGCTCTTCAAAACACGCTAGTCTTTCAATTTCCTGTTTCCAAAATTAACAATAACTACATAATTTTTCATTAGGTTGTGATTGTATCTAAATTTTCCTGATATCTTTTCAACCTGTAAGGGATGGCAAACTACATAATCGCTACTGCAATGGTGAATAAAACTGACTGAAGCGTCTCACTGATATCATATTACGTCTTGCCAAACAGGATCAATGCAACCGAATATAAACTCAGTCCCATACAAACCCAGATCTGGTTTCTTACAAACCAAAGCATATTGAATAAGATCGACGAAAGTCAGTTTAAACTCAGTTCCATCCAGATCCGGATCCGGATTCCTGCTAACTAGAACAAATCAAGTGCTCGTGAACACAATACACATTGTAAATAGTCCACAATCTGTGGTCTTCACCACATTGTCGCACGCCCAGATGGTAAAATTCCCAGACAACCGTAAAGAGCAGGACCACAAACACACCGTTAAAAGAAAGCGCAAGCAACTTATACAAGAAACGTAGTAATAACAAATCATCTGTTCGAGCCAGAAAGATACCAGGAGTATGACAAGCGAGTAGACACCAATCACGACTAAGAACACCACCTGGTCGTGCTTGCAACAGTTCTTCAGTTCCCAATTTGGCATTTCTCTCTCTCTCTCTCTCTCTCTCAATGTGATTTATATTTACAGGGTCGGGAGGCTGTTTGGGAGGTGAGAAAAGTGAAGGGAAAATCTTTACAAAGGTAGGCTGTGAAGAGAAAATCTAGGGAAAGTAGGACTTCTGTCTTTCTGGGCCTGTCTTGACTTTTACTGGGTAAAAAACGGTAGCCGTTGAATTTCTTAGAAAAGTCTATGAACAAATGGCCAATGGCGTGTCGCGGTTTACCTTTTCTTTTGCTTTTCTTTTTCGTTTTTGATCTAATGGGATATAAGAGTTTTTCTGGTAGATTGGAAGATGACCTAATCGGGTTTGGCTGATTTTGCAAGAAACGATGTTTGTATTTTATCTCTCAAAATTTGCATTAGTCGCATGGCTTAAACAACATTAAAATATAATTAATATAATTCGAAGATTGCACATCGAATTGGCTTTTGTTTTGTTTAACAATTTTTGAATTTTTGTTAATCAATGTTTGTTTCTTGAATCTTTCTCCTTCATTAATTAATTGTTAAACATTGTACCGCGGTGAATTCGATTTTTTTGGTTAAAATATTAACGTGACAAGGAAAAACAAAATAATAATAATAATAATAATAATAATTGAATTGACGAACATATTATTCTATTAAGCCGAAAATTCACGAACATACTGACTGTTATTTTTTCATTTATTTCAATAGAACCCATTTAAGATTCGATTGCCGTGGAATTTTTCACGCATTAATAAGAGTATGCCAAAGTCACCCCTTCTACCCGATTGTTTGTGTTCGAAAACAAAAGGGACTGCAGCTTGTGCGCGTGCATGAAGGAGCAATCTACAAAAGAGAGATTGTACAGGAGAGGGTGTGGGAGATAACAAAGGAAGGAAAGGGCGAAGAAAGGTGAGGTGTGTCTGTGTATCATTAGCCAGCTATTTTGTGTAAAAGGAATCCTACTGAACGACCTCTCGTAACCTAAACAAAACGTGATTGACAAGAATCACAACCAGTGGGGGGCCAAGAAGAACAATTTTCTGGCTACCAATATTATAATCTGAAGTCGATAATCCCTGCGAGTAGATGAACACATTTCCCTTCAATCTCGCCGAAATAATTGAAATGTGACGGTGGGGCAAAACGATACACAACACATGCGGTTGCATGATTGCGAAAGGACATGGGGACGGACATGCATGTCGGCCAGCGGAAAATTAATAAAAAAATAAAAAAATAAAATCACGGTTTGATTTGTAATTTTATCACGTCGGTTAACACTAGCTCGAGAGGGTGCTCTCGGCTCGATCAATTTTTGAGACTGAATTACCCTCCTGTGACAGGAAACATTGCAAATGACTAGGCTCAAATCCATATCTTTCAATGCAATATTGGCCCAATGACCAAACAAGCTTTTCCAATCAATACCAGTGGGTGAAATTGTCACTTTGCGAGATGCTTTTACTATGGCTACTTTTCCTTATCCTTAAGGAATATAAGCTTTTTAAACCAATTTCGATAAGCATAAGCCCCTCGTGGCCTACCCCAAACAGTAAAAACAGATAAACCTCTTAACACAAAAGCCTCCTTTCCTCTCTTTGCCTTTATTCGGCCTTTTATTCAAAACCCTTTTTTTGGGGGGGGGGATAAATGCTTTATTTCCAACTTCTCGTTGGGCCAAACATGAAATAAGGCTGTCGTTATTATTCTTCCCTTTTTCTTTTCCTTAATAATTTGCCGTATAGTTCTCGGTCCCCTATGATTCTTTTCCACGGTGAAAGACCACCATTCGACTAGCCATTTGAAAAACAAAAAGGAGGCAACCTTTTAGCTAAAGGGTTAGTTTCAGAACTAGGGAGACGCAATCCAAGTTCGAGCCAAGCAGAAGAAATAAAAAAAACAAAATACTTTATTAAAAACACTTAAACCCATAAAAAGAAATTTAGGATATATGACTAGCCAATCAAAACCAGGAATAGGTGGCAGACTATGAGGGTATTTCAGATTGCCTGTCAGAAGCTGTAATATTTGGTTCGAGTGCCGCTGGCATGGCAGCTTTACAGTGTGCGTAACCATTTACCTTGTCATTCCAACGATCCAAAATACAAGGCCCAGCACATTAGACAATGACAAGAGTCCATTTGATTGTCGTAAAAAGCAAACCCGAGATTCTCAGATCGCTTATCTTTGGTTGTTTTCTTTTTGGTCGATGTCGCGCGCAGCAAGCGGCCCTATATGGAAACTGAAATAAAAATAAAGGTTGAATGGTATGTCATGGGCCCATTACCGCAGCCAATATAAAAAAATATATATATGTATGTATATATTATGTGAATGTAAGTCACAGAGATGCAAATAAAAATAAACAATTTCTAATAATTCTGATTAACTATTTAAAAAATGAAAAAAACGAGAAAAATTATATCTATTTACTTTTTTTTTTTTGACTCCCTATGTCTCGTCAAAGTTAAATCAACTATTTTTTTTTTCTCGTAAACAAACGATCGAGGACAATATTTGTCAAATGGAAAATAATAACAAATGGTGTCGAGGAGGGTGGAAAAAGGCATGTTTCCATCCCTTCGCCCTTCATCACCGCTAGGGGATTAACAGCAATTAACAAACATTTCTTAATAAAAAAAAATAATGAAAAAAAAAAAGGGTAACTGAAAGGTGTTACAAGGCTCGTGAAGTCATCCCACTTCAACAAGGAAACCGTAGGAAAAAAAATATCATACTTCAGATCTCTTTCCTTAAACAAAACGAGAAATAAGAAAATTACCTTATAGTTTATCAAAGTATTAAACTTGTAGTTATTCCAAAAGCGTTACACTTACAGTCAGTACATATGGTTAGAAGCTTCTGACCCAAATGCCACAAAACTTAGATGCTCTACTAATAATGAAATACTATACTTTTTTAAAGTTAATAACCGTGAATGATTGCGTGCTCTTCAATCAAAAAGAAAATTTAATGGGGACAAGGACTTTGGGTATATGCATGCAGTCGACGATGTTCCACGTGCATCTGTTGATCAAATTAAAGATACCCATCGATAAAGGAAAATGTTACAAAGACGGAGAGTGGGTGCTCGAGATTAACCAAAAAAAAAAAAGTAATTTAAAAAAAATACATTATGTAACGTATAAACAGTTGAATTATAATGTGTATAAAATGTTAAAAAATATATACTTTTAACCATTAAAAAGTGTTAAATATACACAAAAGAATATTTACGTGTATATCTTATTTCAAATAATTACACGATATATATTTAAAAGAAAAAAATAATTATGGGTGTTGGAGCCCATCAATCAATGCATTTTGATTGGAAAAGGGGCCCAATCTAGAGAAAGATTTGAGCAAAGACTTGACAAGGTTAAGCCTTGGACATATTGCCAGCCTTAGACATTTTAGTCATTTTGATCTTTTTCTTTTTTTTCGCTTGCTTTCAGTCCATTCAAGCATAGAGAGGGCCTCAAATTGAGAATACAAACTGTATAGGGGCCATTACTTTTGCAGCTGTCAGAATCATTTGGTCTTTTGGGTCTCACTGACATGGGTGTGCTTGCCTGCGTTCTGTTAGACACACATCTGTCAAATTCAATGGTCACCTTATTTAAAGCTACCGTGGTGGTTAGCCCATGGGGACACCTAGAAGGTGCTAGAAGACCACTAATATTTTCTTGTCTTTTCGAGCTAAAAACCTCTTAATTAAGAAGCAAAACAATTAGCCATGCCGATGAGAAACAACGTTGGACAGTGAGCCAGTGACCACTTCTCCCGTGGACTTGAGAAATGAACCTCAAGCCCTCGGCTTGATCCTTGAGGTCTACGGCGCTAAACTTCCAATCTTAAACACTTTTCCTTTTATGCAGAGGGGATTTTTATTTTTCCCCCTTTATACAGCCATGTTATATTGTAAATCAATTTGCACATGCTAAACCCTTGTTTTTTTTTTTTTTCATCAAGAAATACATTAGATTGTGAATCGTACAATAAGTATAATTTTCTTATTTTTATAAATATCATTTTTGTATTTTTGAAATTAAAAAAGAAAAAAACTTTTTTTTATCACCAATACATCGTTTAAAAAGAAATAAATTATTTAATTTATTTCACTAGATCACATTAACCCGAAGTTCGCGAAGAAGCACTGCTCGTCTGCTTGAGTTTTATGGAAACAATCGACAAAACGAACAAAAAACGAGCCCACCTACAGATAATTAAAAAGTTAATTATATTTCAACGGGAAACCTCTTGCTGTTTAACGGATAGATGAGCAGTTGGCAGATTGCCGATTCCAAGCAACCAGAGCCCATTAAATTACTATAAATTTTGAATGATATACGGGGTTTTTTTTTTTTTTTTTTTTTTTGGGTCTGAACCACTACCGACTATTGGCCACGATTTTGACTTCGATAGATGACGAACGTCTTTCAGAATCAATTTTGAATTCAATAATCAACGCCATCTTCCTACTCCTCCCGCATCAATTCAAATAAATGTTTCTTTTTGAACCTACCTCACAGAGTTTCTTGACACCATTGTTGTCTTTGCCGATAAAAATTTATCTTTCTCTCCATTTTTTCTTCGCCCAGGAAGTTAAAAGATTGCTTAGGTACGCCGTTTGGAAATAATTTCTCTCAAAAGAAAAAAAAAATAATAAAAAACAATATGAACCCGCTCAATTTGATGAATTAATCGAGTATTTTTAATTTTTAATATAAAATTATAGTTACGCATAAAAATTATTAATGTATATTTAATAATTATAATAATGGATACGAATCAAAATCAACGTGCTTACGTGTTCTATAGTCCTATAAACTCAACCGAGCCGGTTTTCGGAGCTGAAAGGTCTCTTCAGGTCTTCCACCCATAATCTAAGAAACCCAAATTATAAAAAAAAAAAAAAGAAAACGAAAGCGAAAAACCCAATCGCTCAACTTCCTTTTTAAAGGACATTTAAATGTGACCATTTTGTATTACAGGCAGCCGCCTTTCTGTCTTCTTCTATCGAACGATCAATTTTCTTGGTTTCTCGTAAAGGTTGAATACAAGAAATGGCGGTGGAACTTTGTTCAGAGAATTCTGGCGTTAGTCCAAGAATTTCATTTTCTTACGATCTTTGTCTATCCGATATTGTCCCGGTGGAGCCACACCCTCTCCGATCAAACTCCTCCGGCAGCAGCATAGATTTCGACTTCTGCGTGCGCAAGAGCTTCGACCAAGAATCGTCGTCGGCGGAAGAGCTGTTCTCCGACGGAAAGATTCTCCCCACCGAAATCAAGAAGAAATCCACACCCACCAAATTAAAAGATCGATCTTTATTGCTCGCCTCGCAATCTCTGCGCAATGATAGTTCTTCGAGCAGCAGCGATGGGTCAAAGAGGGAGATGACGCTGAAGGAAACGAAGAGCGGAAGTGATGAAGCCGAAGAGAAGCAAAGCGGAGGTTCAAGATCATTTTGGGGGTTCAAGAGGAGCAGTAGCTTGAATTGTGGAAGTGGGTATGGGAGGAGTTTGTGCCCTTTGCCGCTCTTGTCAAGAAGCAACTCTACTGGGTCAACGCCAGGCTCTAAGAGAGCGTCACTGTCAAAGGATATCAATGGTATCAATCAGAAGCAGCACAGACAAGCGTTCTTGAAGTCATCACAATCAACGGCTTCGATGGGTTATCAAAAGCCTCCTTTGAAGAAGAATTATGGCAATGTTGTTCGCGTTAATCCTGTTTTAAATGTTCCGTCAGGGAATTTGTTTGGTTTGGTTTCGATCTTCTCCAATGCCAAGGATAAGAACAAGAAGAAGTGACTGATTATATACGTGTTAATTACCTCTAATATCTCTGATTTTTCTTTCAGTCTGAATTGCCCTTTTCAATTTTCTTGGATTGGGGTGTTTCTTTTCTTCTATTAATCACATAGGATAGGATTAGTGTTACTCTTGAGTCTTGATTTGTCGGATGAGTAAGGAGAGTACGTTGAGTGAAAAGAAATATAGGGGTAGCCAGGTGGGATTGGTTTAGACATTAGGGGGGGGGGGAGGAACAAGTTTGGATGATATAATTCAAGGGCACATGCTTGTGGAGCACAGTTTGACAGGTAAGGTAACCATTGCTTTCATGGTTGTCACTTTCTGTTTCTGTCGTTTTGAATTTTTGGGTTTGCTCATATTGTGTAAATACTTTTGATTCCTTCTCTCTATACAAGAAGAGTAAGTTTGTGATGTGTAACTTTCAATGTTTTTGGTTTGAGGCCAATATGATTTTTGTGTTGGTATCTGCATTTGGGTCCTGATACTAGGATAACTCCTTGTCATCAGTTGTTTCATGATGAATTCCAATAATATAAATGTCTTTGCATGTGCATCGGATAGGAGGTTATAATCAGAGAATTAATACCCATTTATTTAGGCCGAAACAGGAGAATGGTGCTTGATCCTTGCCAATGACAGACAAAGCTGTGAACGAGCTTCTCTGGCTACAATTGCATAAACTTCGATAACAATGGCAAGACAACATGGAATTTTTTTTTTCCTTTCCTTTTTTTGTGTAGGTGGATTGTGGGGTGGGGTTACTCAACAATTCACATGCCGTGGGACACCAGAAAATGCACATGTGCCTTTAGAAAATGGCAGTGGCTCCCCTTTCTGGTTTTCCTTTGCTTTCTGGTTTGCTCATATTGAAACAATAATTTGCCTCTCCTTCCCTCCAGGTACTAATAGCCTTTGTCCTATCATGCAGGCATGAACATGGTAGTCTCAGGTTATGTTTCCCTCGCTTAATAAAAGGGGCACGAGCCCCAATGTTTTGAACACCACAATGGACCCCAACACAATCATCAGAACCAGAGCTCAATTCTGGTTGGTTTAAGCCTTTTGTGGTGGATACTAATGAAGTCTAATTGCATAAAGAAAACTAACTGATACGGTGATACTTCACACAGTCATAAATTTTAATTGGAGCACTTTACATTAGTGGCTTTACGCTTACGCTGACACCTACCAGCTGTTGCTAGTTTTTGGAGAGGGTCTTCGCTTCTCTATACGACCAAATGCGGGCCATCTTCTGTCCAGGCCCATTAACTGTATGAGTAAATTTCACCATTGCGCAGATGGGCAGATTAAGTAATTGTGCAGGCTCATTAATTGTCTGTTCGCCTTCGGTAGATGATGATCTGTAAGCTAACCGGTCATATCCTGAAAGGCTCCAATTGGACCTGCGTTTGGATTTGTCAATTGTGAAATGCCTTTTAAATTCTAGTTTAGTGGCTTAACAATTGAATTATATCTGGAAAGCCAACATCGAAACATTCATATCAATATCATCCTTTTAATTTCAGACATGCATCAACATTTAGATGACTTTTGCACCGGTTATTTGCCGCTAAGGCAGAAAAAAAGCGAGAATAATAAACAGGTTCCCTGCGATGGGCTGGTCAGCTGAATAACAAAGTGCTCTCTCATTTCCATGTCCCAAACTAGTCAGAACAGGAAACTACCAAACTGTTATCTGTCGCCGGAACCCTGCTAAAAATGTTTTCTTTTCATTAACAAGGATCAAAGTCCCATCAATATATTTCAATCCTTCTCAGAGCCATTGGAGCGTTTGATGAATTCGGTTGAATAACTTCAAATTATGCTTAATTTATACAAAAATCTCAGCAATATTCTAATGCAAATTGGACAGCAAAATTGCATATGTTTTTGTATCAACAAGCTGCAATGCGTTGGCTACAAAGTTGTTCTCTCTCAGCTCTCCTTTTGCATGTCATGTCAAAGATTCTCATTTTCTCGTTACCTTAGCGGACCATACACTTCAAGTTTTGTAGGTTCTGTTTCCATAATGGATCACGCTTTCTCCTATTGCGACACCATTTTCCGAGATGAATTTCCATCCGCCGGCGACCTTTTCCTCAATGGAAAGATCCTTCCAATTGAAATAAAGAAAACTGTTTCTTCCTCAACCCATATACATCAATCTGAATCCGTACCACCTCTCCCACCTCAACGCACGTCCTTTGATGCTATTAATTCTATTGGACATTTTAGCAAGGACGTCGCGATTGGAAGATTGAAGGAACTCAAGAATCCGAGTAAAGAAGTAGATGGTCACCAGAGCAGCATCAATCAAGAATCTTTATCTCCATACAAGCTTCCCCGTGACGAAGGCTTCCTCTTGCTCCGTTTCTTCAATACGATGATTTCAAAGAGCCTCCCCCGAGACTAAAGCCCCTTTACGCATTTCTTGAAGATGAAGGTTCTAATAAAGCTTCCCGGTGGCTTAGGCCTCTAAGTGCACTTCTTCAGGAGGAGGACGAAGATCGCAGTGTAGATTTAAAGCAAGAGTGCTCGGCGCAAATCAAGAAGAGTCGAAATGTTCAACCGTTAAAAGAGATGATAAACTCGAAAACTTTTCCGAGTTAGAAGAGGACCACTGTCTCCGATTTGGCTAGCAGAGACGGGGGAAATTCGTGCCACTTTCTGACAAGCGTGCAGCAGGTGGCCATGTCAGAAGATGATCATTGTCAGAAGCATAGTTGGCAGAAATTAGCAACGTGCCTCTGCACCTGCTCACAACAAGCTTCCTTTAACGAAAAAAAAAACAGGATCTAAAGGGAATCAGTGTTCCTGCCTATTGTTTGCACTTTAAAACGAATTTACCTTTCGTGGGTTCATATCGTTTCGGTTGAAAACACAATGTAACGAGGGAGTGAATAGCATAGCTTATTCATGTGCCATCAGGTGTAAAAATGATTGAGCCCTCTCTCTTTTTTTTTCTTCCTCTTCTTGTCAACCGTTAAGATTATCAACGAAATTCATACTGTCTTCCTTCCTATTCTTGCGTTACCGTGGATAGAGAACATTGCAAATCGTACTTTCTGGCCCTTTCAGGTGCAAATCGTACTTTCCGGAGATTTTAACTACAAATTAAATTTGAAATTCAAACTCTATATTTCACCCTAAATTTTATTTTTGAAGGCTACTCAAATATACTTAACCGTTGTTCTAGTAAATGATTAAAAGCTTTTGTGGCCTAGGTGTCAAGTCAAGACCGTATGTCAATCGAATAGCATCGGCCCAGACGCGGATGGAAGGAGTAGCGGATCATCAAGCACGGCCCCGGGTGAAACGTCAGAGGATCCTTTTCCGTCGGCAGCGGAAAAGGCTATAGTCTAGGACCACTGTTTGTGATGGTTACATGGGACGAGGCCCAACCGAGCTTTTTGTGGCCTGAAGCAGTTATTAGCCGGGGCCGACCTATCCGGCAATTTTCAGACAAAGTGTCATACAAGCCCGAAAACAAGACAACAGATGTTGCCGTGCTGGAAGCAAATTATTTGTCTTCCGCGAGGGTCCTCATCTGAATCGTGTCTGTCCTCTTTTTTCGTAATGAAAATTCCAGTGATCTACGTTAAATCAGTTGTTAAAAACCATGAAGGTAATTCTCAGAAAGGTCGAGTGTTTCTATTACGGAATGTAATCCCAATACCCACTGCTTTGGCTTCTTATCATGTCACTCAAACATTATTTTAGCAAAGGTTTGAACTGATTAGTGCAATGCGATCTCTGTAGGTCGCTCTGTGCAGTGCCATATTGGTCAATCCAACGATGGCCATAGCAGGTACGGTCTTGCCCATTCTCACGCCTAGTTCTGTGGGGTGCATTCACTCTGGTGAAAAAGTTGCATCGTTGTCCATGCCGTGCCACAACGAGTGGACTGGTCGTATTAACGTGCCGATGATGACTGACCCGAGTTGTTTGTTTTGTCAAATTCCTCTGGATTTCCGGAATCGGCACTGGGAATTTCTGGCGGGACATTGGATAGTTGTTAATTTTACTTCATTTTTCTTCCATTTTTTCCTCCTGAAAATCTTTTACAGCTACGAGAATTTTTAAGGAAATTGAAAGTCGGGTTCCTAGGTGTTTTATTGGTCGGCAAGGATCTCAATCCCTTACAATCAGTTGCGCAACTTTACACAAAAGCAGAACTCGTTATCTTCTTTCCAAAAAGTTGACCGGAGCAAATTATTAAAATATATAATTTACCTAATTTTCGTGTTGTTCTGTATGAGTAGCAGGTGGCACCCAAACCTAACGAAGCACTCTCATATTTTTGGCTCCATCAAGCTACAGTAAAAATGTGAAAAGCCTAAAAGCTTGTCACGTGTGCAGGGTAAATGCTAAAGAAATTATGCAAATCCCCTTCTCATGGGGCCCAGGACAAACCAACAGTTGGTCAAAATAGCACCCTAACGTTGCGATTGCAATTTTATAATAGCTTCTATGCCACTGCCATGGCCTCCCTCCATGATAATGCACAACCTCATTGATACGGACAACATTTTCCTCGGTTTGGCTACCAACTTGCCGGGGTCCATGGAAACTCCGGTGGACCCGGATTTTCAAAATGCGAGACTGCTCGCTTCTTCTTTACATTGCCTCGGAATACCTAGCAACCTTTTCCACAGCTCACAGGCGTGTTCAAACTTCAAACTTCAAACCTCAATCCACGTTGAAGAACGAAAAAATTTCCTCGACTCCGAGCAACACGATGTCACGCAGCTTAGCTTATTTGGAATTCGAACCACATGAGATTTATAGCATCGTAAATTTTTTAATTTTTACTTTATTTAAAAGAATAAAATTTAATTCGTTTTATATTTATTAAAAATCAAAATATAAAATATCAAAAATTAAATAAAATATAATTCATTTATAATTTTTGTTATTATGGTTTACTTATTAAATGTGAATATTTAATTTTTTTTCTTAAATTAAATTAAATTAAAAAAAAAACTCTATTCAGAATTGTCGAAAAGAAGAAAGAGGATATAACATCAGAAAGACAAACAAAACAATAGATAAAAGAAAAATTACCGGGTGGCGAGTAAGAGAGTGGGAGTGGGTGGCGCGAGTAGGAATTGGGGTGGAATCGAAACGGTTCGAGCAAGACGCTCCCATGCAGGGATAGCGAGACATGTGGTGACAGCGTAGGAGAGAAGACAGTCAGATGTAGACTTAACGAAAAAACCAAAACAAAGGGGTTATATAGCCGATAGCTGCTCTCGATCTCCCCCCAAAAATTATTATTGTTTATTATTATTATTATTATTATTATTATTTTACTATTGTTTTGTCTTTCACGTCACCCTTCTTCTCTCATTATTTTTAATACGCTTCGAGAATCATTTTTATATTTTTTTCTCTTATGTTGTAATAGCCAGGACAGGACAGGACAGTTAGGCAGGAAAATATTATTAAGAATAAATGTCCTTTTTGCATTTTGCAATAAAATAATTTGCTTAAATGAGGGGACAAAAGCATAAAGTCACGAAAAATTGTAATGAATGTTGATTGTATAATTTATTAGTATATTAATTAAAATTGAAGTGGAAATTATAAATGTTATAACGATCTACGTATCGTCTCGATATCAAGAAAAAGAAAAAGTAGTAATAATAATAATAATAATAATAATAATAATAATAATAATAATAAAGAAAGAAATGAATAAATAATTGGAATGTTCATATTAGTCTTTTCATGCTGGATACAAGCCTCCTCCACTGAATCAGTGCATTGCAAGTGGCTGATAGCTGTGCTCTCGCTCCATCTCTCTCTTCACGAGCTGCATCTCTCTCGCTCCATTGAGCAGAAACGCAAGAGGAGGAGCTTGCTTTTACTTTGTTTTATTTTTATTTTTATTTTTTATTGGGTTCTCTTAACGCTCTTCGTTCTTCAGATTCTCTGCTGTTTGCAGGCCAAAATGGCAGCCCCTCGAGCTTCATTTTCTTGGCCATCGCACACAATCCATCCCATCATTTGATTCACTCTATCTCTCTCTCTCTCTCTCTCTCTCTCTCTCTGCGTGAAACGATAGAATCACTTGGTCTTTGAGTGAAGACAATGTAGTTAGATACAAACTAACCAACAAAAAAGGTCCTGACTGTTCCCTTACCCTTCGCTTCTCTGTCAGCATTTTTCTTTTCGCAGCGTTGGGTCGTCGTTTTGCTTCTCCGTCCTGTCGTTTTCTTTCCTCAGCGGCTTGCGGTACGGAAGTTCCTTCTATTTTTAACAGTGTTTCTTTGCTTTTACCTTTTCTTGGTTCCGTTGTCTTTCTTCGGAGCTCTGATTGGATAGCTTAGCTACATAGTTATGTGTATGTTATTTTTTGTCTTTTTTCTTTTTTATTCTTTCCGGCTCTATCTCTGCACAGTTGGGCTCTTTCTTGAAATGGGTTTGATGGAGATTTCTGGGATTCTTTGGAAATGGAAGAGATTTTAGATCAATGTGCTTCGTTTTGAGAGAGGTTTGCGGAGGATTTTTCGCTCTGTAGCGAGATTTGGTGTTGTTTTTTCTGGGTTGGTAGAAATGAACGAAACGACGAGAAAATCAGCGACGAGCTTGGCGATAACCGAGAAACGAGCTCACAGGCCTGGTGGCTGTGCCGGTATTTTCTTTCAGCTTTTTGATTGGAATCGGAGATTTGCCAAGAAATTGTTCTCCTCCAAGAAATTGCTCCCCCCATGTTAGTGTCTCAACCCATTTAACTACGAGCAATAAAGTTGCATTTTTTGTGTACCTTTTCTTTTGATAGTGCCTTTTGTTTTCGTATAGCTCGTGCAGAGCAGGCGTCGAGGAGGTTTGGAGTGGATGAGAAGATGCCTAAGACCAAGCTTCATTTGGTATGTACTTTGAGCTCCTGCTTTTCATGCACGTTTGAGTCAAATATATTGTATGCGAGTTCGATTGTTTTGTTTGTGTGCTATTGTTACAGATTGATGACGAGAACAGTGGAGGTTTCCCAAATGTAAAGAAAATTGGCCATCGTAGTAGTTTTAATGCTATGGAGCAAAAGAATGAAATGCGAGCCCCGGGATTGGTTGCTAGGCTTATGGGTCTCGATTCTTTGCCTGCAGTCAATCGTGATAAACACAGAAAAGCTTCAAATTCTGGCAATGGTGATGTTGGAGAGGATAAATTTGTTAATTTTCGCGTTGGGGCGGATAAGGAGAGTTTGAGTTTAGAGAAGGGAAGTGCAAAGGTTGACTCGAGGCCCCAAAAGCTTCAAAAGACTGGACAGTCTGAGAGACGTGCAGTGACGAGGATCAGTACTGATGCATTGCAAATTAGGAATGTTCTGTCACGATCAAGAAAGCATCATCACCACAAACTTGCTTCACCGGTGAAGAGTCCTAGAATTTCTTCTTCCAGGAATGCATCTAGTAGGGCATCCCGGCTGATTGATGCTGCCACTAGAATTCTGGAGCCAGGGCTGCAGGCAACCAACAGAGCAAAATGTGCTCTTACTTATTCGGGTTCTGTGAATTATGCTCCCAGGGATGAAGTGATGGAGCGATTGGGAGTTATGCCATCAGATGTGAAACAGCAACAAAATAATTTGAATTGCAATACTGTGGGTGTCAGCAAGTCTTCGATGGGCCAGGCTTCTTGCAGAAATTGTGGGAATTTGCTTGATATATTGGATTCCGGACCAAATCTGGACAAAAAGTCATTTGTTTTTCCTGCTCCTGCTACATGTTTGGTCAATAACTCGTCGCAAGAATCAGAAAGGATCAAGCCAAGGCCGCCTGTATCCTCTCCTAGGCAAGAAACAGATGTGGTTTATCAGGAAAATGGGGACAAACTATCTATTGCTGCTGAAAGACAGCATAATGTACAACCCCATGGTGAATCCACTACAGATGCACTGCCTTTAGTGCACGAGGGTCAATTGCAGCAGCAATTAAGGAGGCCTCAAAAGGATGAGTCGGCTCCTGTTGTTTTTAAGCGGAGGGCCCATCCCCAATGTGAGATCGTGGAAGGCAGGTATAGAACTCCATCAAGGGCTAGATTAATTGATGTGCAAAGCAATAGAGCTTCTTCAGCAGCAAATGCCTTTAGTGGGACTAAAGATTTTGTTGCATTGAACAAAAGTCTAAGTGGCCGCAGCCGGTCAAGGGTGTCCACTAGGCTGGAAAATTCTACAATTGACACAGATAGAAAGTTTTGCATCAGGAGAGATGACTTCTCTTCCCAATTAAGGAGCCCAGTGCGTAAGAGGAGGACAGTAGGTGCCAATGCGCAAATTGAAAGTACTGGATCTGCCAATCGAATGACTGCAAGGCAAAGAAATTTCAGGTGCGCCATTGTGAGTGGAAATGAATCTGGGCTCAATGCTTGCTCCAAGAACCATACATGTGTTAAAAGCAGACCTGTTTGTCCAGGTGAAGGCAATAAAGCTAATGCAATTGAGGACAATGATGTTGTATCCTTTACATTTAGTTCCTCATTAGGGAAGAAGGCTTTTATTCCCGCAGAGATGGAAGAGAGGAGTGATCAAATCAATATGACTAGATCTTACCAAAGAAAGCTGGTCATGGACGAACATGATGGCATACCAATGTCTCAAAAGAAATGGCAATTGAGAGGAGACTCTCTAGGCTTGCTTTTAGAGCAAAAACTGAAGGAACTGACATCGCAAGAAGGTGAGACATCGACTGCAATGGTCCTCCAAGATATAATATTTGCCTTAACTGCTGAGAATCCTAGTTCTTGCAAGGGTCATATCTCAAGTGCAGATCCATTTGTTCAGGTTAGCTCACTATCTATTTAGCATGTGGCTGTCTTACTTTTTGTGTATCTATGGTTGTTTAGATTTGTGACAGAATAGAGCATTGTTACATGAAAATCTTAAAAAAATAATCACATCTTATTGAAACTATTTCTTGAGAGCATGCTGTTTGCATGTTTCTGTTGATTTTATTCAATTATATAAGGAAATTGGAGTGGCCAAGAAGAAAGATAAACTCTCTTGCCAAAGCTGAGATAATGACAACTTCAGCAGTGGTAGAGAATTGGATGTGGAAGTGTTCAACAAATTGTTTCTCTCTCTACCGCTGTACCCAATTTAAGGTCTTTTTGGTGGCTACCTTTTGTGTCTAACTAGTTACTGATTTTTATTTCTCTCAAAATGTCAATTTTTACTCTGCAGGTTTTCAGGTTAGATGTGTAAACCTTGTGTACTCGATTCTGCGAGTTTGTGGAAGTGTTATTTAATTTAAATGCTGAAATTGTACCACTTAACACTTCGGCAAAGCTATATCCTGAAATGTACCCTGAAGTACATTACAATTGGATTCCCATGGAAAACTACAACTTACCCCCTCTGTCAAATTAGGCTTTTATTGTTAACATTTCTGCTCACCTGCTTGTCTTTTTGGTGGTGCCATGGTGGCATACATGATATATGAAACTACCTCTACTGTTCATCCTCTTGAAACTTGATGTCCTGTATTGCTGACAAGTCTTGCACCTGGTGTTACTTTCCTTAGACTGAAGCAAAGATAAGAGCTTCCAAATCAACACATCATGGTGATCATCTGAGTCCTGGATCTGTTCTTGAGGCATCATTCTCAAATGAAAGTTGCTTGTCTAGCAGTCCAAATGATTGCTCGGGTAAGACATTGAACAATTTCTGAATTCATAATGGCAAGTTCGTAAATACTTTTGATTGGACCATTCAGGCCCTTGACACCAGCTGAATGCCTTTCATCACAGTGTTATCATGCACTTTTCAACGTGAAACAGAAAGTTGTGAATGCTGTTTAACTTTTGATTTTCAGTTTATTGTGGGCAATCATCACAATTTCTTCCAATTTTCGCTTTTGATTCCAGGGCGTAGTTTACTTCCAGACTCAGCGGATTACTTATGCAATCAACCACACCCTGTAGAAACAGAAATGGATCTTCTGGACTCTGCGACCTCAATCAACAAAGGGACAATAGATAGCAAGATCGTGACCAATCTTCTCAGCCACATATCAAAGATATTGCAAAGCATCAATCTTGCGGGTGGTAGATTAACAGATAGCAAACTCACCTATGTAAAGGAGGTCATCTTGAAAGCTGAACTTTTATTTGGAAATGCAAGTCCTCATAATTCAGATAGAACAAAAAGTTTCCTCATAGGTCCTTTTCTACTGGGCGAACTTGACACTCTTGCTGGTGCCTTGTGGACAAATTTTAACCACCTTTTTGGTTTTGATGAGAGCAAAGAGAGTGACAAGCTTAGAAGGTTCCTTTTTGATTGTGTTATAGAATTCCTAGATTTAAAGTATGGTCGGTTCTGCAACTCTGGGTTTAAAGCATGGAAAAGGGTATCATTATGTAAGAATGCAGAAATGATGGTTCAAGAGGTTGGGGAGGAAGTTAGAAGGTGGACAACTTTGGCTGGGATGATTCCAGATGAGATAATAGGGTGGGAGATGGGTCATTCATTGGGAAAATGGACCGATTTTGAAATTGAAGCATTTGAAACTGGCGTGGATGTGGACTCTAGCATACTCGAAGCCTTGGTTGGGGAAATTGTGACAGACCTTTGGATGTCCCGGTCAGGTAATTGTTGAAAATGTCTATTAGCCTTAGAAATTGTAAATGTAATTGTTATGTGCTATGCAACAACCTAACATGTTTCTAAGATTTTAGTGACTAGGCCATTTTGTCCAGAATGAAGGATGGCGCCAATGCTTAATGGATGTTGTATATGCGCCAATGGGTGCTCCCTTGGTTAGTAGCTTGTAAGTTGTAACTGGTCCTGAAGGCTAGAAGAAGCACCTATTTTTCTGTCAGATGGGGTATTGCACAAACTGAGGTTCTGCTCGTAATCATCCAGACGGCCATATCCAGCCATTGGACTTCCAGCATTGCCCATGGAAAGCTTTACTTTTTGAAGAATGCTTCTGGTTTCGAACGAATATCTAACTGGATACAATGCTTTTTTGTGCTACACTGGAATTAAAATGTTCACATTTTGTGTGAAGCTGTGGTTTGAACTATTAACCCCGCTACAAAAACTTCACTTTTGTAGCAAACTAGGCTAACCGAGTTGGTTGATTGCATGCTTATATTGCATATTTGAAGCATTACTAGTGCTGACATGAAACCATAGACTAGAACTGGGGGGAAGGACAAACCAGTGAATTGGAAATTTTGCCACAAATATTAGAGTTATATGATAAATGATGAGGACATACCTTGAATATCCTTTCTTTCTTTTTCTGTCGTTATTCGCTGCAAATTCACAAGCATAAACCCGGTTAGAGATGGACCATTAAATAAAGCCCCGGTTAAATGATTTGATCATATGGAACAAGACCGAATTGGAGTTCTAGTAAAAAGGGAAAGAGAGCGCAGGAATAAGGAAAAAAAAAAAAACACCCAACAAAATTTATCAAATAGAAAAATATGTATATGATATATTTTTATAAATAATATAATATAATATAACAATAAAAATAAATTAATAAAAAATATATATTATATCACTGATTGTAAGGTTTATTAATTTTCAACATATTTAAGCCCTTGTGAAACACCGTTCACATCCAGATTTTTGCATCCAATTAGAAGAACAGCAATATTCATTCGTAACAAATCTCTCTCAGTTAACTCAACAGAAGTATTTTCCTTTTTCATACAAAAAAGGAAAAGAAAAGAAAAGAAAAGAAAACTAAAGAGTGTTAGGAGCAGTGGTACCATAGTAGTGATGGTGACGCTAAAACAATCCCTCACAAAAGCAAATCGCTATAGGGCAAAAAAACAAGAAAGAATAAAAAGCTAATAAAGCAAAAAATCTCAGACGAAATCAGATCAAAACTGCCCGTACCCCAAAACAGCCTCGCCAAAACATTTATCACCTCTGCCTCCCCTGTTTTCGCCATTGATAGCATTGGCAGCAGCCACAGACAACCCCTTCAATTCCTCAACACTTGCATAGCACTTTCTCGCGATGAATCCACTCTTCTTCTCTCCCGCATTCGCAGACTTCCTTCCTGTCGAATTCGACAAAATTCCGTGCACTTTCCCTCAATTCTTTGATGGGGGTGTCAGTTCCCGAGGCGGCCTTCAGTTCTCTTTTCTCAGAGTAGCAAAGAAATCAGGCACAGACTGAGCTAAAACAGAGGATCCTTTTCTCGAAGCAGCCAGATTGGTCCGGAACTTGACCTGCTTTCTTGGTGGGGTTTGCATGGAATCACTTTCTTCAAGTTCTTGTGGCCTTAAGCTCTTCATTCTCAGCCTTGATCCCCTCAAATATGCATATGCTCTGTATCCGGGTCCTCTCTCCAAGATATAGCTCTCTGTTGCGAGTCTTAGAGGCACTGGCTGGTCAGAGTTTGAGGACTTTTGAGAAACTTTTAGAGAGATGGGTTCAAGAGCATGGAAGAGAAGTTGGAGAGTGGGGTTTTGCTGACCCCCTCGATCTCTGCCATTATTGATGGATTGAGAGATGGGTCTGCTTCTTTAACCTTTTTTTTTTTTTTCCTGCTCTGTTTCTTGAAGCTTCAACGTTATTCCTGAGGTGGGTCCCTTTCGAAGAGCATAAAAAGATTTTTGAATGACGTTGGATTCCACGATGCATTATATCTATACCGCCTGATCTGGGTGCGATGGTTTCTGTGCTCTTTGATCGGCCGGCGGTACAGTGTCCAGAGGCCAAACGCGGATCATTCAATGAAAAGCGTTCTAATACTCAACGCAACGAACCCAGGCCAGCATCCTTCCTGACTGTTGAGTTCAAGGAGCCCAATTCATGCCTTTACAGGCTGTTCTACGTATTGATTCCTATTCCTGATTGGAATTGGATTGCGAGAGAATTCAAACCAACAGAAAAAAACAAAAACAAGGATTGTTTTTGGAATCCCGAAATGTGAACTCGGAACAAAAAATAAAAAAAAAGGTCAGGATCTTGTATTTTCACTGGAATCTGAAAAAGAAAAAAGAAATAAAACAGAAGGGATAGACATAGTTTCTATTATTTCAATTATTATTTTTATTATTCAATTTTTTCATTTATTACTTCATTCGTATATCTGGACATTTGATGCACACTCACCGAAAATATTGCGTTTATTTTATATCATACAGCCATTGATAATGACATGGTTATCAGGAGGGAACAAGCTCCACCGAGCTGTAGTTCGGCACCATGCATTAGAATGTTAGGGGCATGCCGAATTACGTATAACTCTTTTTTTTTTTTTTTTTTAAATCAAATTTTCTGATAGTCATTTTTACTCCGGATAAATCACAATTCTTTGAAAGAAAAAAATTTCCAAATTCTGATTTTTCATGCATTTCCTAATTCTGCTGTAGCCGAAAACCTACCCCGAACACAACACTTGCACGGTCATGAGCAGCGTATCCAGGAAAGGAAACGCAGCAGAAAGAAACGCGAAGGCCAAGCCATCTGGGGTGTCTCCACGTGCGCCCGACCGCCTACCTGCGGCACATCGAACGCCGAACCATTTATCCAATCTCGAATCCCACGGAATCATCCACGTTTCACTTCATTATTATTTTATTTTGCCAATTTCTAAAATTAATCATCATCGTACTAAAACAAATAGAACAAGAGGGAACCAAAGACAGAGAGAGAGAGAGAGAGAGAGAGAGAGAGAGATGAATTCGCCACCTACGATTTGTTCTCCTTTCACTGGGACCAAAACAGAAACAAACAAACACACACTCGCTCTTTCTCGACGGAATTTACAAAGTTCCCCTGCCCCCATAATTTTTAAAAATTAAATAAATAAATAAAAGTAAAAAAGAAAACCCAGAGAGAGAGAGAGAGAGAGAGAGGCTTACTGTAAGTAGAAGACACGCAAAAGAGAGAAAAATCCTTAAAATTCCACGAAGTGCTTTGATCGTTGTTTCTCAGTGTCTCTTCTTTTCTCGTTACGTTTATTCAACTTCGCTTTTTCATTAAACGGTTGCGTTTTGATCTGACTTCTCTGTTATTAATTGGTAATTAATGTCTAACTTTGACCTTGGATATTTCCTTTTTTTTTTTTTTTTTTTTTTGGGTGGTTTGGATTTTTAAAGGTCTGGTGGAACGATAAGAAGAAATGCAAGCATCGATGTACGCAGTGAACGGGAGCGTAACTTTAGCCGGCGCGGGGGCTCGAAGCAACCGGAGGAGACCGGCGGTTGGCGGCGGCGGTGCCTTCGTGTCATTGTCGTCTTTGAACATTATTAGTGATAAGAATTGCTCCATGAGTGATAATAGGAGGAATTGCTTTGGATTGCGTGTCGATTCGGTGCCTATGGCTACCGAGCTCGCTCGTATAAGCTTCTTCAGGTCCCGCCCGGTCAAGGCTCTCGCTTCCGGTTCGTTCTCTGCCCGTTGATCACATCCAAGTTTGCTCTCTGTTTGCTATTATAATTAGATTAGTTCATGAATTGTGAGATTTGGTGAGACATTACCTTTTTTTTTCATTTTTTTTATTTTTCATATTTCTATAATGCTAGTGCTCACGGTTTTTGATTATAGACGGAGACATAGAAGCTGTTAGTCCGCTGAAACCTCAGGATGTTTCTCCGGTGAAGCCGCAGGGAAAATCTTCGGGGACCGTTCTGCCGTTTGTTGGCGTTGCTTGTCTTGGTGCCATCTTGTTTGGTTACCATCTCGGGTATAGCTTGAGTTTGATGTAATATCACAATTAGTTGACCTGCCTTTGAATCATTTGATTTCACAATTATCTGAGTTTTGATTTACGGGCGGTTGGTTAAGGTTTAAATCACGAATCCAGGATGGCAGTTTGATTGCATTGACTGCAACTTTGGATAGTGCAACTATGTTGCAACTGAGCATGAATTTTGATAAGGCTGGCTTATAATAGTCGTTGCTGTGCTGTTTCAGAGTGGTGAATGGTGCTCTGGAGTACCTGGCCAAGGATCTTGGGGTTGCAGAAAACACTGTCTTACAAGGCAAGAGATGCTAGGCCACGAAGGGAATCTTTGTCTGACATTTTTTTTTTTTCATCCTTAACATTGGTGCTCTGTGTCCCCCTTTTCTCTACTTCTTGATGCCTAGTTAATGAAACTCAAGATACCCTGAGTTGAGGTGGCAAAAAGAACACCCCTCGCCAAATATAATGGAGAATTGCTGTTTATTTTGTTCGATTATTTATTCCTAAATGAAGAAAAAGTGGAGGAAAAAGATAAATGATGGTATTGTACCTTGTCCATTGGCAATGATTTTCGTAAATGTATCTGGAGCTTTTCGCACTCTTCAAATTGTTATTATCCCAATTCCTTAGCTGTTAGGTAAGTTTTCGTACAATTTCAATGTTCATAACAACCTGGCTAATAGTTTTCATATTGTAATAATTATTAGGATGGGTTGTTAGCACACTACTAGCTGGTGCCACAGTTGGATCATTTACTGGAGGAGCATTGGCTGACAAATTTGGCAGAACAAAGACTTTTCAATTAGATGCAATTCCACTTACAGTTGGAGCAATCCTTGCGTCTGTATTTTATCATCTGGTTTTTTGCTATAATCATCCATATTTTTTAAAAAATAAATGTTCCATTTTGTATTTCATGTTTCCAGTGCTACAGCTCAGAGTGTACAGACTATGATAATTGGTCGTCTACTTGCTGGTATTGGAATTGGCATATCTTCTGCTATTGTGCCACTTTACATTTCTGAGGTTGTTAGGTTTGAAACTCTTTTGTAAGTTCACTATGACTGAGTAATTTTTATAGCAGAAGTCATCTAACACCCATTGCTTTGTCAGATATCTCCAACTGAAGTCCGAGGTGCATTGGGTTCTGTAAACCAACTGTTCATATGTATTGGTATCCTTTTGGCATTGGTGGCTGGATTACCATTAGCAGGAAACCCTATCTGGTGTGTCTAGTCTATGTGCTTTTTATATCTATGTGTGTGTTTGCTTGTGTGTCTAGATGCTTACCTATGTCTGCATTTGTTATATAAATCCTTTCTATTTACATTATCTTTCATGAACAAACTGTTTGTTCTTTTAATTTTTCCAGTGTTATATAAATCCTCAGGTGGAGGACAATGTTTGCCATTGCGGCTGTCCCAGCAATCCTGTTAGCACTGGGAATGGCATTTTCTCCTGAAAGCCCTCGGTGGCTATTTCAGGTTTTCCTCATTTGCCAGAAACACTGAACGATTGATTTTGTACATATGAGTGCGGGTATATTATGTGCACTTCCTTCCTGATTAATCACTATTTTATGCACATCATTTACTGAGGTATTTGTTTTGTAGCAAGGAAAAATTGCTGAAGCTAAAAAATCAATAAAGACACTTTATGGGAAGGAGAGAGTTGATGAGATTATGCATGATTTAACTGTGGCTGGTCAAGGTTCTGTTGAGTCTGAAGCTGGATGGTTTGATTTATTTGGTAGCCGTTATTGGAAAGGTAATAAGAAATGTCATTGACCAGAGATTCAGTAAGGAAATGAAGATCTTGGTCACTTGACGTGGAATGCTTTGGACTTTTGTGCTTCTGATTTGTGGATTTGTGCTCTTTGTCTCCTTTGAAATTTCAGAGGTCTGCAAAATTTCTGACATTAACATAACTACAACTCTGTATCTCTTCGTAATACTTCGTCTGCGATATCTATCGAGGTAGAAAGCAGGTCTTTAATGTACAAAGGTTAGGATTTCACTTGTCATCACCCATCCTATTGAAGCCATACACCCGGGGAATCAAGCTGGGGTTGTACCTTCTTTTCCGTTTGAAAACCTTGCACTCATGGTGTTCATGGCTAACTGCAACATATGGTTTCCTTGAACATAAAAAGATCCCTGACGTGATATATCTCTCCTTTTTTTAGTTAATTTGATGTGTGACATGATTTAACTCACACATTTTTTAACCAATTTTCTGCCAATGCCTCATAATATTTGTCATTCTGTTTTATGCTGAGATAAATGATATTCTTTCCCTTAACTTTGTTGTTTTGATGCAGTCGTCAGTGTCGGTGTGGCACTTTTCTTCTTCCAACAGATGGCTGGTATAAATGCTGTAGTGTACTATTCCACTGCAGTGTTTCGTAGTGTTGGGATTGCATCTGATGTTGCAGCGAGTGCTCTTGTTGGGGCATCAAACGTCTTTGGTAACATTTTGCTGTCTCTGTCAAGGATTATAAGGAAAACAGTGATTGACCATTGCATCAAACTATTTCTTAATATTGGCTTCTTGCAGGCACCACTGTTGCATCGTCCTTAATGGACAAACAAGGAAGGAAAAGCCTTTTAATAACAAGCTTTTGTGGAATGGTAGGGTCATTTTTAGCACAAATTTTGTATTTGGCATATCTCACATAATATATAGTCTTTGTAATACCCTCTGACTCCACATTTAGCAACAGGAGTACACATCTTTTTCCCCAACTATGTTCACACCCGTAAAGTTGAGGTTTTCATCAACAAGTACTCTGGCATTTTTAAATGGACCTATCAATTTTATTGGTCCAATGCCTAATATATTATAAATCTGTTAAGAAAAAAGCGAGAAAACATGTACTATTGGGGAAAATTATCTGGAGGAGGGTCACTGGTCCAATTTACTTATGCATGTCTTCTTGTCTGAACTTAAATCAACATTTGGGTAAATTTTTGGGTTTGTACCTTTCTTAATCTGTCTATCCTGTTAGCATTTTTAGGTTTCATCTAAATGAGACATGACACATGAGACCCCTTTCCTTGCACTAGTCCAGTAAATTGAACCATAGCCAATTTAATGGCAAATGGCATTCTTCTTGTCTTAGCCAATTTAGGTTCCATCTGAAATTCTGGATTTGGGTAGGCTAGGCTGCTAGATGACTACTTATATTGTTATTACTATGCTTATCCTATTGGGTTTGGCACAGGGTTTGATTCACATATAACTTTGCACACCATAGCTAGAATCCATATTCATGGGTGTTTCAATTATAAGATGATCGTAGTTTTCTGTCTTTTTTGTGTCTTGCATGATTAAGCTGTATGGTTAACATGCAAAAAATGATGACTGATCCTCAGTGTCACTTTGAATCTGATACACTGCCCTTTCATGTGTTTTGGTCGTGAAGGCTGCTTCAATGTTGCTACTCTCATTGTCCTTGACTTGGAAGGTTCTGGCACCATATTCTGGCACCCTTGCTGTTCTTGGGACAGTTTGGTAAGTTAATAATGTTCCTTCCTGGATCAGTGAAGCCACTGCAATATTTTCTTCAGTTTCTTGTTCCTTTTACTTCTTTTTTCTCAACCCTTCCCCTTTTCTATTTTTCGGGGCCTGGGGTGGGGGGGACATAATTTCCCTCGTCTTTTACTCTGGTGTTTGCTCAATCTTGTCCATTTACCGTTCTAAATGTGGATTTTTCTCATAATCCAGCTATGTATTGTCCTTTTCACTTGGTGCTGGTCCTGTGCCTGCTCTCCTTCTGCCAGAGATATTTGCGTCCAGGATCAGAGCGAAAGCAGTTGCCTTATCCTTGGGGATGCATTGGGTAAGTCATGAAAAGAAAAGTTTTAATAATTTACTCATACTACTGTGTATAGCAATGAGCTAACATCTAAAGAATTTGTATTTGACTGTAATTGCTGGCCTTTAATCTATTATGAAGAGAAACAAAAGGGAAATTCCCAAATGAGAAATTGACCTGGGGAGGTCAAAACCGAAAATTCTACCATTTGGACTCTTGCCATCATGTGGGTTTTAATGGTCATAGATATTTACAACTATGTACATATATGCAATCTATGCATTTTATCAATCTATCTGAGAACATCTAGCTTTGTCCACTCAGAGGAGGATGTAGGACTATTAAACTTGCTTCTCTGAGCATGCATTGATGTCTTATACCATTTTGTTTTAATAGTGGCTTGGTTTTCAATGGCAACAGATCTCAAATTTCGTCATCGGGCTTTATTTTTTGAGTGTGGTAAACAAGTTTGGAATCAGCTCTGTTTATTTGGGATTCGCGGCCGTCTGTCTCCTCGGTGTCTTGTACATAGCAGGCAACGTTGTTGAAACAAAGGGACGATCGTTGGAAGAAATAGAACGAGCTCTTAACCCCACAGCTTGACTTGGGTATTTGTCAAAAGTTGCCTGTTATGATAATATCACGATGGCTAACGCTCAGAAAGCCCAATGCCTTTCTTTCGGGGGATGATTATGTCAGTACGAGTGTTGGGGATTGGCTTCTAAACCCCATTTTGCTGTCAGTCTTTCTAATTTCAGTTGTAATCAGCATTAGTGAATAGTTTTTGTTGTAAGCGCAATATCACTCTTCCACCAATTTGGTCCAACGCAGCTGAATGATTAACAATAAAATTTTTTTATCGACTGGCGGATTATGTTTTCAATGCGGCTGGTGGTAGTCATGGATTCTACTTAGGAAGCATGAGAAATCACAGATTTGGTAAGCTGCTAATACTGATGTGAATGGACCAGAATCAGTTAAATTATCAAATTGTTAGAGAAATAGGAATTTGGTAAGCTGCGAGACATTGATTATCGTCGACTGCTACTCAGACACAGAAGAGCCCCCAAGCAGCATTTGATGGAAGGCTCAATGTTCCTCATGACACCAAGCGAACTGAAAATAACCAAGGCAGAAAAGGTTTGTCCCAGCCTTTGAACCTAAAGTTCTCCTGTCCTTTTCTCCGTCACTGTACAATATTAGGGAAACTTCAGAGATCAGCAAGCTGCACTTTTCCTATTGGCTTACATATCTACATGTTGGCCTTCCTTTCCCACCTCTCCTTTGTGTCAAGCCTATGAACAGAATAACACAAAAGGAACCGATAAATTAGATGTAAAAAAGAAGCTGAAGCATAGACGGTAATATCGCAGGAGCAGTGTATCCAACATTAAATTGAAGGACAATTAGAAAAGGTTCAACATATAAGCGATTCAACCCATATCCTCCGAAAATGGTGGTTAAAACTTGAAGCACCAATAAGTTCTTAAATACGTACTAACAGCAAGAATCAGCAATTCATGCATCCCTACCATCAAAACTCATATAAGAATTCATTTAGCCAAAAAATGAGCCAAGAAAACAAGTTATCAGAGGGATTGTGTGTGTCATTCCCCCATTAGCATGAGAAGCAACGAAAAACAGGGGATGCAACTTGAGAAAAGAATTAATCGACGTCTATATGGTGTTTCTGACAACCTATCTCTATTCTATTGGAATCTCACAGGCATCCACATTAAAAAAAATAATAATAATAAGTGTAGCACACCATGGCAAACAACAATTTCTCTCTCCCATGCAGTGGATGGCTGTGTGCGGAATTCAATGAACCATTAATGCCTGTACACACAAGTTCACACTTATAGAGCTGGTATATAAGAAAAAAACACACCCCCAATGCAATTTTTGGCGCTTCTTTGGTGCATGACCTGCCCTTGGGTCCTCTTGGCTTACAGATGAAATAGTAATATCATCACTGCAACTCAACTTCGGAGCAACAGAGTCTTCAACATGTGTAGCCAATTCTTTATGGTCAATATTTCTGGAATCTCTGCCAAGAGATTTGCTAGTTCCACCTGGGGCCCCCAGTAAGATGTTAGATTCTTAAAAAAATTACATGAAGAATGCAACATCTAAATTTACACGTGCCTTTTAATTTCTTCTGAATTTTTGATTTTATTTTCAAGCGCCTTTCATGTAGCTCCTGTACAAAGAAATGAACAATTAGGAAAAATAAAAAAATAGAGTCCAATTGACTGGATAGAAGTGCCAAAGTTGCACTGAAAGGTATATGATGCTATTGCAGAAAATCACACGTAGCATGGCTCCTTCTTATTTTATTTTATTTAATTAATTAATTTATTTATTTTAGATGAATTTCATTTCATTTCATTTCTCAAAAACTGGCAAGAAAAAAAAAAAAAAAACACGGGATGCCTTGCCTGCTATGAACAATCCAACCCAGTCTCAACTTTCAACATGAGTGCACTAGAGACCAAATCTCATTGGGATATGGCAGCAGTGCAACTAATAGTAATTCATGCCTTTAACAAGTTTTGGACTATTACGTATCTGTATTTCTATTCCAAACAACAATTAGATAACAGTTATCAAACTAGCACAGCATTTCCTGATAACACAATGGTATTAGTCCTCAATCTTTCAACCACATTGATAATCCTGTCATGATCATCAAAAATCACCCTCATAATCAAAACTCCAATTGCTGGCTGATGTGATGCAGTCATGTTAACTTGCTTCCAGTGGTCTATTTTCATGTGCATATGCTTGTAAAAATATAGCACCAACATCCATTCACCCCCATACCATCTTAAGGGCCAGCACAACAGTGCAATGTAGCCCACGATAAACTTGTTGAGAGCATGAAATTATGAAAGTTATAAGAGTTGAAGGTACTACTGTGCCCTGTGCACATTGATTTTGTGTTTAAAACTGGGAGTATAATGCTGACATATGTACAACTGAGTTCTCTCTTGAAAAACAAAATTTACAATCCAACATGTGCACCACATTGCCTGGGCCTTTCTTGTAGGCAGGGTAGACATGTCTACCTCCAATATTAGATTGCCCATGCAAACCATCTTTCGAAGGACTAGAACTCCAAGCCACCCACAATATCATAAAAGCATCCAACACAAAAACTATGTATAGTCTCCACAGCCGCCAATTAAAGTTGAAAATGCAGGTCATAATTGGTGATTAAGTGCGTCTGTTTCACTGTGTTTTCTTTTACCATGCAGTTCCATCTTTGCTTGACCATTTCAAAATTTACTCAAGGAATTATTCATATAAACATTACTCAACGAAGAAAGCTGGTGACAGCTGCGCAATTACAAATACTGGAAAAAAGCACATAACATAACCCCAAAGAGAAATCAAACAATTCAGCAACACAAAATGCAATAACATTCACAAGTATCCTCCACGCTCATATGTGAACTAGATGACAACCCCTCGCTCCAAGTTTCAACCCAGGCCCATAGGGGAACCAGTAATGGTTACTCACTCCAACATACAATCTCTAATCCACAGGGCACACTGCATCGCCACAAAATCATATTACATTCAATTCACTTAAATGGATTTGATTAACCCACGATCCAACAGACCTCAATTCTCAAAGGCACGGAAATGTCATGAAAACATAGTAACTAACACCAGAAAATTATAACCAAGAATCACTGACTGATACTTCACTAGGCCCTTCACAGGCCGTTTCATGATACCCACACGGTGCAGCAGACGCCCAATTATTAAAAACGCATCGAAGATCAGAAAAAGGGTTCATACCGAATCAAACCTAATATTAGAAATTCGCAATATGTATGCAAGCATGTGTGTATGCGTAAATTGGGAAGGCAGTGAACGAGTACCTGGAGCTTGGAAAGCTGGCCTTGGGTGACCCGCGTGGGCTTGAAATTGGTTTGCAGAGCAGGCGTCGATGCTATCGCCGCTTCTCTTCTCTCGTCTTCTTCTTTGTCCTGTTCGCGGACCACTTCTTGATTATTGTTCTTTCTTCGCTTTTGCTTCCCCATGAAACACGGAATGAGTAAAAGGGACCAAAATTATTATAGTTTTCTCCAAGACTCCACCTTTACAATTCCTGTTGCGTGCCTAAACGTAAGGCAGGCGAAAATGTAGACAAGCCTCAATGCATCTTGGCCTTCCGACAATGTTGGATTAAGAAAACGTATGTGTTGGGTGAAATAAGAAACAAGTGTTTTAGGAAGAACGATCCAAAACCCCAAAACACAAAAAATAAAAAAAGATGGATTCCTGGAAAAAGAATAAAAAGGGAAAAATAAAGAACCAGAACAAACCAATGGGGTCGAGGGATTTAATTAAGCGAGAGACGGAAGAGAAGAGAATGACAAATAAAAGAGAATGAAAAGGGTACAGAGGATCAATTCACCCAAGATTTAAAATAACATTAAAAAGAGAGAGGGAGGAACTTTAGTTTAAAGACTCAAAAACCTACAAAAATCCGCAATCAGAATTCACAACCTCACGAGGGCCCAATTCTGACTCAGATTTTTATTGTTATAGTTTTGAATTTTTAATTTTTAAGAAATGATGAGAAATAACCTTTTCTAATGATAAGAATATAATTTTTTTATTATTTTAATTTTAATTTTAATGAAATGTTGAGTAAATATTGAGAGTTAGGGTCTAATTTTTATTCAATAATTTTTGGGTAGATGGGAAAAAGTTTTCGATAAATTATTTATTTGCATTGGCATGTATTTAATAATAATAATAATAATAATAATAATAATAATAATAGTAGTGATTGGACCATGAGCGAGGAATTATGTTCACGTTTTTGGGGCCTGTGTACTGGGGGGGCTTCGACAATGGTTGATGCCGAGAGACGCCTCTTAGCAAACGCCCTTCTTGACCCCCTGCAATCAAAGATTTGTGTTGCTCTCCGAATGTTGCATTCCATTGTTTGACCTCAAAACAGCATATGACTACCTCCTTAATTCAAAACTCAAGCTTCCTAGGATCATCCGACGATCCAAGAAATGCCGGCCGCGGCCGACACAACCCTGAAACGTGGCCTATAATTAACATCACAGATTGGAGAAAAGGGTTGCGGTGGTCCGGGGTGCACCGTGACCTCGCCATTCACATTGTTTCCGATCAGAAGTACTGCCGAGTCTTTCGAGAACATTGTCACCCGCCGTGTTACACGGACGAACACGTTATCTTCCAACCTCGGTGAACGTGCTGTACCCGGAATTGAGTTCGAATCGGAGCGTTACTGGGGTCAATTGGTCCAGAGAATCGGGAGATTTGGACATGGGGTGACATGACAGATGAACTCATTAATCGTATCCAGCGTGGTATGGAATGCTATTAAAATGATAATGTGACGTCAATGTGTTTTCTCTTCGCTAGAAAATTTTTGGCAAATGCTTTGGGGCCCTTGCTGTGGATTGCCCCCCTTCCTTGTCAGTTTTGATCCCCGAAACGTTGCTGTTTATCAAAATGAACTTCTCTAGCTCATACAATTCTTTTGCTTTTTTTTTTTCCTTTTCATGCAAATCGTACGTGATGGTGAAATTGCGTGTACAATGTAATTTGTCCAGACAAATATACAGAGTTTAATTTCCATTTTCTTCAAATGTTTTACCCACTTGTGAATTAACAGATTGAAAGGGAAAATAAAAAATAAAACTAAAAAGAGCATCGACCCTATTTAATTGTTCCCTCAGACACTTGGATAAACTGCATTTCTTGCTTTTCATCTTATGATTTGGTCCTTCAAAAGAAAAGGGGGCAAGTGGAAATTCGAACTTGTACTCTATTGTATTTGGGTGAGGGGACATGCACACCGAATTGAAATTCATGCTCAAAATAGTTTATTCCTTTTTACCTCCATAAAGCGCCATGGTTTAGACTGAATTTAAAAATCAAAATTTAGTTATCGTCGTTGTTGTTTAGATTGAATTCAAACTTCAATTCGCCTGATTAATTACTTTAATCCATAAAATCATCGATCGTTCGCATAATTTGCAACTAGGGGACTCAGAAAGAGATCGTCTGAACCAATAACTATGTCCCTTCGAATGTAGAATCGGAAGTCACATTAAGTCCGTTTTGTTGGGGGTGTCGTGTCACTTCGAGTCATTAACTGCACCACAAGTTTGTGGGTAACACAGGCCCACCACATATGAATGCCGGGTTAACTAACAGGCCTATTGAGATGGACGGGCACAAGTCGGGTCTAAAATCGTTAGGTTTGGCCAATAATTAAATTCATCTTGTTGGTAGTAGGCAGTTCCTCAATAAATTCCCGATTTTCTCCACCATTTGGTATGCACATTTATCTCCAAGCTCTCGAATTATAATGACATTTTAAAAAGATGATATATTAAGGGTTAATCCAATAAAAGAAAAGAAGAAAAAAAAAAGAACTTTTCAGTTTATTTTGAATTTATCACGTAGTCAAATGTAATTAATAAATTTTATTAATTTTTTTAATGTAGATATTTGAGATGGCACTTGATGTCATATGCGATATATATTTATAAAAAAAATGTCAAAACACAAATAATATCCATTAATATAAAATTCATCTCACGATTATGGAGCTGTTTTAATCTAAGTACAAATACCGCATCACATATAATTGTCAGGTGATAGTAGAGAGTAAATTTGGGTTTTTTTTTATTATTATTATTACTGAAAAAAGTCAAAATGTAAATAATATTATGAACATAAAATAATTTCCCTTTGGTTTATTTATTTATTTATTTTTTTTTTTAAAAAAGACGAGTAACTTGTTTTTAACTTAGATTATTGAGAGCATTCTTGGCACAATCCACCGTATTGGATGCAAGACACCGGAAGGAGAAAAATCATAAAATTTTAATAATTAGAGACTGCACAGATCAATATGAAATCTGTTTCTTGGAACGCAGCAGAGTGTATGAAATAGCCTTATTGGAAGAGTCTGTGGTTTGAAACCGAGTTTGTTCTTCATCTTTCTTCCTTCTTTTCTTTTTTTTTTTTTAAAAAAAAAATAAAAATAAAAATAAAAATTAATTTTTGTTTAATACGCGATCGCATCGCGCACACGTATCTCAATTCTCGTCACACTTGTGTCTAATGAACTGTGTCCGCCGAATGAAATTCAAAATAAAAATGTAAAGAAGCCGAAGCAGGCAACGCAGGACAGAGATGGCCCGTCGTTTCACCATGTAATTGCTCCATAATTGTGGAGTTGGCCATTAATAGGCGTCGGCAAACGACAACAACAAGTAACTAACTAGCTACATCCTGCACACGTAACACAGCTGGGAATCATTGGCATTATCGTTACAAAATGAAAGGTAATAAAAAACTTTGTTTGGCTCTTTAAATTCCACAAAAAAATAAAGAGGAGGAGGAAAAAACCTAGCGAAACAGTCCAGTCCAGTCCCACTCCATTACTATAAATATCAGTGAGATTTCCACCTCCAAGATAGCGTCTTCCACTCTTACCAATTCTCATATCTCTGTCTTTCTCTAGCTCTCTGTGGGCGTTCGCCGGCAGCGAATTTTGGCCGTAGAACCTGGGTGGCCGACGATGGACGGCGGCGAAGAGTATCTGCAGATGTTCGTGGACGAGACCACACTGTATAACAGCATGGTGCTGGGCCACCTGTTGCCGTCGAGCTGGTGGGCCCCGCTGCCCCGCATCTTCCAGTCGTGGCTCCGCAACTACATTGTCGGAGTCGTCGTTTACTTGATCTCCGGCTTCCTCTGGTGCCTCTATATCTACCACTTGAAGCGCAATGTTTATTTCCCTACAAGTAATTACGTTGCGGCTTTTTTTTTTTTTTTTGTTTTGCAGCGGACAACTCCTCGACGTTGTCTGTATTTGCATGGTGTACGTTCCTGACAGCCTAAGAGACTAATTTCACCTGGGATTTTTTTTTTTTTAAAATTATATTTATTATTTATTAAATTTAATTTTCGTTAAATATATTTTGTTAAGTAAAATCACTCATCAGTCATTTATATAACAGATATATATTTTTATATTATTAAATATGTTAATTTGATATAAATTTGATTTTTTTTAAAAAATTAAAAATTATACTATATCAATAAATATATTAATAAATTTAACGATAAAATAATATATATATATATATATATATATATATCTCTGCCATATAATGCGCAAATATTTGCATGTGATTAAAAATAATAAAATAAATATAGTTACGGAAATCCTTCACCTTAACGGGTAAAACGAGCCTTTTTGCCTATTAGTTTTTTTTTTTTTTTTTTTTTTTTTTTTCCGAATATGGGCTCTGCTTTTGATCGGGAATCTGAGAAATATCTCTTTCGAGTCAATTTCGTGGACAGCTTTTGACTCATTTTCTTCGTGAAGATATTTTTAATTATCTCTATTTTCCTCCGATTATATCATCCTTTGCAGTGGAGTTTTTGGTTGGCAAGTGAACATCCTGTCGATTTTGAATCTTGCTCGTATTGTCGATTTGTTTCTTCAGACGTTGTTTCTTGGATCTTACTGTTCCTTCTTTTCTTTTCTTTTCTTTTCTTTTTCTCTTCTTCATCTCCTTTCCTCCTTTTATCTTTTTCTACTACTCGAACGTGGCCTTCTTTGGAAGTTTGCATGTTCAATGTGAGAGAGGTCTGCGGTTTGGTGCCTATCAAATCTGGATTGTTAAGCCCTTCTTCCGTTGATTAGTGTCAGCAGATGGCTATCACTCTCAGTGCTCTTGATTTATTCTCTGTATAAAAAATCGAATCTTCGTTTACGCTCTTTTGTGTCAAAATTATGAATTCGGTAGCTGAAATGCACCCATTTCCACAAAATCTCACTCTGGTCATCCTTGTGGTTGATAGGCTATCAGTCGTGGCCTTGTGGGACCATATGACGATGTATATTAATGATTTCCCCTTCACTTTATGTACGGACAAATGGACTTGTTTTGTATCTGTTTTTGTTTGAACAAGGTTGCTCAGAAAATTTATTTGTGAACCAATTTTCTTGACCGCAGATTTTGGTTTGCGGTGAATACAGAAACACCCAAACTTTAACCATTAATGAGTTTCCAGCTGCTAGAACAATTAAAAAAAAAATTAAAGCATTCTAAGTTTTCTCATTGATTGAAGGGTGATGAAGAAAATTTATGTGCATATTAACCATCCATAGCATTCTTTCTTTCTGACCATAGGGCTAGTTATTATACCTAGAAAGTTGAATATCGCCTAAAAGAAACTTTCCCACTTTTGTTTTGTACATCAGCCGTTTCCTGCAAATTCTTACTAGTTGTTTATGGGATGGCCTTAAAAGTTATCATGTGCGCAGAAAATGACCTTTGTCGGTTTATTTACGTCCATGTTACATTGGTTCTCTTTCATCAATATCCCTAGGATTTTGGTGCCTTAGCAAGTGAGACTTTTCAAAGCTGCAAATTGATTGGTGGAAATTTCTTATGCAAGAAGGAAATTGCCACCTTTTCCTTTCTGTGAGTGCAGTCAGAATTGGTCACTTGTTTTTTAAGACACACAATCACAATCAGGACTATAAGCAATGATAGCACCATAGGATGTAGAGCTACTGTGTAGCATTTGGATCTCATTTAAAACCTTTTCCATTCCCTCTGAGTTAAACTCTGCAGTCTTACAGTGCTACAATAACGCTTTTATTTATTTATTTATTTTCGCTACTCGAAACATTTCCATTACAGGTGCTATTCCTTCAAACAAAGCCATGCTGTTGCAGATATATGTTGCTATGAAGGCTGTGCCATGGTACACAGCTCTTCCAGCTGTTTCCGAGCATTTGATTGAAAATGGTTGGACAAAATGCTTTGCTAGTATATCTGAGGTTGGATGGTCCGCCTACATTGTTTATTTAGTCCTTTATCTTGCCGTTGTGGACTTTGGGATCTATTGGATGCACAGAGAATTGCATGATATAAAACCTTTGTACAAGTACATTCATGCTACCCATCATGTCTACAACAAGCAGAGTACTCTTTCTCCTTTTGCTGGTAAGTTCTTAATCCACTCATGGTATGGCTGAATTTGGTTGATTTGAATGCCTGTTGGCTTACTGACGGTTAGGATGTCACAAAAAAATTGCATTCTCCATACAAATGATGAGGCCATTATAGTTGGTTGAGGGAAAGTGGTCTTGAGTGGAGTTAAGCCATGAAATGGGAATCTCTGCAATATATCACAGACTTTACTTTCAACCTGTTTGTTTTTATTGGGTGTTCGGAGGAAATGGTAAATAGGCACTTTGCCTGAGATTTCATGTTCTTCTTGGTGCAATAAAGAAAGATTTAATATTGTTCCTATGGTATAGGACCATTAGTCTTGTAGTTGTGCTGTTTTGATTATTTTATCAGCCTGTTTGAATGTTAGCATGTATGCATCCTAGAAGTGAGAAGAAAAAGAATTATAAACTGTTGGCTGGCCTCTTTGGAGGTGCCAGTTTTTATCTCAAATCCTATTTTCCCTTTGTGAGGTGATATTGGCCGAAGTTGAATTCTTATCAAGAATGGTGCGATTTGCCGATAACAATTGTTATTTGGAAAAGGGGAGACCATGGGAGATGGTTTCTTAAGTACAGATTTATTGTTTGTAAAAACATCTCTTGTAAAACCATTAGATATTAAACCCAGGTTAGAGCAACTTTTTCTGAACTGCGTCAACATCCTGGGAATTTCTTTCATTATAGAAGTCATATTAGCGAGTTAGTAACGGATCATTAAAAAAGAAAAATCGTGTGGATGGTACCATTTTATCTTGGTCAACCTAATTCGTTGAATTATTTTGATTTCTGCAAGATGGCACGTTCCTTTTATTTAGAAGGTTTTATTTGGCTGTCTAATTGGAGGTTGCTTTTTTTTTTTTTTCAGGTCTGGCATCTCATCCACTTGATGGTATACTTCAATCTGTACCGCATTTTATAGCACTTTTAATTATCCCAACTCATTTTAGGTCGCACATGGCCCTCTTATTCTTCGAGGGCATATGGACAGCAAATGTTCATGACTGCATCGATGCCAAAATATGGCCTCTCTGTGGCGCTGGCCACCACACGGTTCACCACATTACGTACCGTCACAATTTCGGTCATTATACCATATGGATGGATTGGATGCTAGGAACCCTTCGCGACCCGGATGAAGATGAAGGCAAGAAGGTGGAAAAATAGTCATTTGCATGCCCCATTGCACTTGCCGTCATATTTCAGTGCATCGTTGGGCAGGCTTTCTACCCTTTGGTTAAGAAGCCTTCCCCTTAAGTAGGATGCCTTTTGATGTGTTTGTAGTCTCTGTGTGTAAGTTATCTCCGGATTTCCAAAGCTTCAGTGCTGTAGACTAAGAAATTTGTTCTAAGAGATGCTTTCTGCTCCGCACAATCCGTTTCTTAAGCTCTAAAAGGACGTTTATTGTATAATTTCTGGGGTACATTTATGGTATAAGCTCGAAAAAGACACCCGATTATTAAAAATACAACGAGGATCAGAAAAAGTGTTCATACGGTATCAAACCTAACATCAGAAATTCGCAATATTTTATGCAATGCATGTGTGTGCGCGTAAATTGGAAAGGTAGTGAATGAGTATCTGGAGCTTGGAAAGCTGGTCTTGGGTGACCCTTGTGGGCTTGAAATTGGTTTGCAAAGCAGGCGTTGATGCTATTGCCGCTTCTCGTCTCTCGTCTTCTTCTTTTTCCCGTTCGCGGACCACCGCTTGATTATTGTTCTTTCCTCGTTTTTGCTCTCCCACGAAACACGGAAATAAGGAAAAAGGGACCAAAATTATTATAGCTTTCTCCAACACTCCACCTTTACAATTTCTCTTGCGTGCCTAAACGGAAGGCTGGCGAGAATGCAGACAAGTCTCAATGCATCTTGGCGTTCCAACAATGTTAGATAAAGACAACGTACGTGTTGGGTGAAATGAGAAGAAAGAGTTTTAGGAAGAACGATCCGAAACCCAAAATGAAAAAGATTACCGGAAAAAAAAAAAAAACAACCCAGAACAACACAATCGGGTCGAGGGAATTTAATTAGGTGAGAGACTGAAAAGAAGAATATATAACAAATAAAAGAGAAGGAAAAGGGAAAAAAAAAAAGAAGAAACAATTCATAAAGATTTTAAACAATATTAAAAAGAAAGAAAGGAAATCTAGTTGAAGAGTCAAAAATCTGCACTCAAAATTCACCACTTTTTTATTATTGAAATTTTAAATTTGAATTTAAAAAATGTGAAGTTTATTGATATGAAAATTTATTTTAATTTCAAGTAGGGAATTAAATTTCCTTTTCGAAATTTTGTATTCTAATTTTAGAAAAAGATGTAAGATGTATAAATATAAAAAAAAATTATGTTATTATATTATTTATAATTTAATAAATTTTTAATGAATGAAAAAAATTCAAAACTCAGCGCAAGCTGTAACGACCACAGAGGAACAAGGGAGAAGAAAAGTCAACGGCTACGGTCTCAGCCTGTCAGGACGTCTACCTTTGATTCGAATTGCTGCTTAGCTTTGCAGCCGTTGATGCGGATTTCGTATCGATCCAACCATTGGCTGGATTTGATATTAATAATGGGGATTTAGCTTCGTTTATAATTTGATGAATTTTTTTTCAATTATTTTATTATATCTTAAAACCATCGGACTGGTTCGGTTAAGGCCTACCTCTCTCTCTCTCTCTCTCTCTCTCTCGCTCTATTATGGTCAAACTGAAATTAGTGAAAAAAATGATGCATCTCAAGGATTCTCTGTGCATTAAACTAATTTGATTAGACAGCTAATATATTAGTGTTATTAATAGATTAGATTAGTAATCGAAGAAAAGTACTTAAGGAGTTGAGAATGCTTGGAAAAGGTAGTCAGATATGTGGACCTATTTACATCTTCGCATGACCTGGAGCTGAGCCTGGAGATTTCTGGTTCATTGGTTGGCCTAAATACCCTGAACGGCTGGTGTAGCCATCTGGGCTCCGTTCATAGACCTATGTAATTGATTTAACACTTTGTTTTCGTTTTCTTCTCTTTTCTTTTTTATTTTTTTAATGAGTAGGTTGATTTTGGTACATCTGCTATATTGAGAATTGAGATCAACGAAACACGAATGAAAATCATTAGTCAATGAATCTGGTTCTATTCAGCAGGAAGAATCGTATCATATTCGACAATTCATTAAACAAAATTTTTTGAATAGATTATAAAATACATTTCAACCAGCCAAAACATAGAGTATTAAACCAAGGTACCGCAAAATATTTTTCTTGTAGGAACGAAGATGAGAATACCCACAAATGCATATGCAACAACCTACGCGTGGATTTAGGCACAAGGCGACGAATTGATGGCTAATGTAAGCTTATTTTATTATACGGAAGCAACCAATGCATGCATTAAAAACCTCAGCTAGAATCTGCGGATGGGTCCATACAAGCAAAGGAAGCCTGCCAATGTGGCTACCTACCTAAATTCAAGAAATGGTTATGGCGTCCTGTTTTTCCCCACTCGGGGACAACAGGTTTTTCTCGAAATTTCATAATCTACGGTTCCTGACAAAGATTTAAACCGGTTGAGCCCGTTGGTGCGCTGACCCTGTCTAGAGACATAGCTTCAATAGGTGTATGATTCGAGAGAGGACACGCTTAGCAGCATCCGAGGAAGGGAGAGCTCAACGAGGTAATTAGAGTCTCCTAGAAGAGAAGTGAAACACAGGCAAGAGCTAGCCTTAGCTACCACCCCCCAATGACCTTAAGTTCCGATCGTGCTTCTGCTAGTTCTTGCCGTTTAAACCGAGAATTATTCTCAGTCTTCCAGACCTTCTCCACCTTTCCCTTTCCCTCCATGTCCACCCGGATTAGCAGCAAACAACAATGGCAAATGGCCAGCGACCACTTCATTCGACTCTGAACGATTACCAAACCTATCTTCAGCTACTTCATGTCTTCCATGGACACATATATAGAGTTTAATTTCCGTCTTCCTCAAATATTTTACTCCTTTGTGAATTAATTGTCCCTCGGACGCTTAGATAAATTGCATTTCTTTTCTTTCATTTTATGATTTTGTCCTCGAAATGAAAGAAGGGTAAGTGGAAATTTGAACTTGTGTTATATTGTATTTTGCATGCACATCAAATTGAAATTCATACCCAATAAATTTTGGCTTCAGCACATTGCTCAAGCCTTAAACAGAAAACCATTGGCTGCTAAACAATCAGTTTCGTGCCAACTGTACCGTCCTTATAATATTAGACACTTAAAAAATTATGGGCGAATATTTTATTTTAAAATTTAAATTATTGAAGCTCATGGTCTATGGTGGCCCTTCCGGAATCATTTCCTTCGTTTTCTTTTAAACATCATCACTTCCACGGCAATGGGTTTTTTTCTTTTTGTTTTTTTGTTTTTTTTTTTTTGGGTACATATGGAGCAGAAAACATAAAAAGTACAATCAGTACCTAATGGACACGATCTTGTGACTATCCTATCCAAAAACACTCGCAAATTCAAAAACAGATAAGTCAAAAGTAAGTACACGGCTACCAATTTAATACCCATTTTAGCCAGAAAATCAGCCCCAAAGTTATATTCCCGGAATACATGTCACGAGTGCAGTGGGCGAGACCCAGTGCAAAGACTCAGTATTCACTAACAGCCCAACCAAAAGATGAGAAGGTGGAGAATGGCGATCGATCAAATTCAAAGCTGTAAGTAAGTTTATCTTCAGAATTATTCGAAATTCTATTCATACTCCAACCCCGACGGATACCTAATAATTCAACAACAATATTTGTAGAAACTGGAATTTTTTTTCTTAAAAACTTTATATTTTGTAAAAATTTAAAATAAGGAAACTAAACTTTTAATCAATCCCAAGAGTTTTGCTACTGTAGAATTGGAATACTCTATTTTTTATATCGTAATTCTGCGTTCGAGTCGGATTGGCCAATGAAAATAAAAAAAATATTTGCGTATAGAAAGCCCCGAAAAGACATAAACCATTTAAAGGGACATATTTTTAATATTACCCCATGAGAAAAGAAAAAAAATAAAAATAAAAGAGGTCCCATCATTTCAGATTGTCATTGTTTATTTAGTCAGCTGCAAATCGAAACGAGGAAACTTAAGGGGCGTAATAATCGCCGAATGGTTTCTATTCTGTTTTTAAATATTCTCTTTATTTAAATTTCTGTTACTTATAGATTAAAATTTTACTTATGATTAAGTAATTTCTTATCTTTTTTTTTTTGGTTTTTTTTTTTAAAAAACAAATGTGTAACTTGTTTATAACTTAGATTATCGAGAGCATTCTTAGCACAAGGGAAAAAAAAAGGTAAAATTCTAGTAATTAGAGAAGACATAGATCAATATAAAATATATTTCTTGGAGTGTAACACAACGTATGGAATGACATTGTTGCTGACAAAAAAATATGAATCAGCAATAAATTGAAATTATTTTAAAAGAAAGATAGAAGTATAAGATATAATTAAATTGTCAAATAAAAATAAAATTGAATATCATCTAAAGTTTTAAATTTTTTTATAAAAAAAATTCAAAATTTAATATGAAATTTATTTAATTTTAAATACAATCACATCACATATTTTTATAATTTCGTCATTTATTTAAATTTTATTAAAAAAAGATAAATATTAATAAAAAAGAAAATTAATAGAAATAAAATCATATTTAAATTTTACTTTTTTTAAAATATATATATTTTAAAAATTTAACTCAAATTCTTAATTTAAAAAATAATTTTTTTTAGGATGCGAGGCCCATACAATACTACTATGTTACTTGTTGTCACGCTTATACGCAACGAACTCCATCGAACTAATGAAATTCAAAATAATAATAATAATAATAATAATAAAGAAGCCCAAGCCAGGCAACACAGGCCAATGCTGGTCCGCCGGTTCACCATAAAATTGCTCCGAATAGTAGAGTTGGATATTGACAGACTTATCCCAATGACAGTGACAAGTAACCGAATCCCGCACATGTACACAATTTGGAATCAACAGCATTATTATTATTATTATTATTATTATAAAATAAAAGGTTAAACAAAAAAACAAAAAGCCCTTCGAATCCCCCCCCAAAAAATAAAAAATAAAAAAAAAATCAAAAAATCACTGGAGCCACTCCAGGTCCAGTCCCAGCCCATGATCATAAATATCAGTAATGTTTCCGCCTCAGGGATAGCGTCTTGCTTGTAGCGGTCTCTTGTCTATCTCTAGCTCTCTGTGGGCGGCCGCCCGGGGCGAATTTTGGCCGGAGAATCTGGGTGCCCGAAGATGGGCGGCGGCAAAGACTACCTACAGATGTTCGTGGGCGAGACCACACTGTATAACGGCATAGTGCTGGGCCACCTGTTGCCGTCGAGCTGGTGGGCCCCTCTGCCCCACTTCTTCCGGACGTGGCTCCGCAACTACATCGCCGGAACCCTCATTTACTTAGCCTCCGGGTTCCTCTGGTGCCTCTATATCTACTACCTGAAGCGCAATGTTTATGTCCCCAAAGGTACAAGCAATTACGTCGCCTTTTATTTGTTTTTTTTTTTATGTTTTTGTACAATAGACAGCTCATTAACGTTGTCTGTCTGTGCGTCGTGTATGTTCTTGATACGATATGGGTTTGTGTTTGGGTTCTGTTGTTACATTTTGAATACGGGCTCTGCTTTTCTTTTTCATTTTTGATTGGGAATTTGGGAAATATCTCTTGCTAGTCAATTTCACGGACAGCGTTTGACTTGTTTTTCTTTGTGAAGAAATTTTGTATTATATCTATTTTCCTCCCAACTATATCTTCCTTTGCAGTGGAGCCTTTGGATGGCAAGTGAAGATCCTGTTGATTTTGAATCTTGCTCCTAATGTCGATCCGTTTCTTTCTCGTATCTTACTTTTCCTTCTTTTCTTTTCTTTTCCTTTTCTCTTCTTTATCTTCTTTCCTCCTCGTATCTTTTCCCATTACTTGAACGTCGCTTATTTGGAAGTTTGCATGTTCATTGTGAGAGAGAGGTTTGCCATTCGGTGCCTATCAAATCTGGATTGTTAAGCCCTTGTTCCATGGATTAGCGTCAGCAGATGGCTCTTTCTTTTTTTTAAATTTTTTTTGTCTCACTCTTCGTGCTATTGATTTATTCTCTGTATAAAAAATCGAATCTTTCGTTTACACTCTTTATGTCAAAATTATGAATTCGGTAGCTGCAATGCACCCATTTCCATAAAATCGCTCTCTGGTCATCCTTGTGGTTGATAGACTATCAGTTGTGGCCTGGTGGGACAATATGATGATGTATATCAATGATTTCCCCTTCACTTTGTGTACAGACAATGGGCTTGTTAAGTTTCTGTTTTTGTTTCAACATGGTTGCTCAGAAAATTCATTTGTGAAGCCATCTTCTTCACCGCAGATTTTGGTTTGTGGTGAATGCATCTATAGCTTAGATAAGTTTGCAGCTGCTAGAAATCAACACAATTATGAGAATTATAGCAGTCCAAGTTTTATCATCAATCAAAGGGTGATGTAGAAATTCACATGCATGTTAACTATCAATAGCATTCTTTTTGACCGTCGGGCTTGTTATTATACCTTAAAAGTTGAATATCATTTAAAAGAAACTTTCCCCCTTTTGTTTTGTACATCTGCTGTCTCTGGCAAATTTTTACTAGTTGTTTAAGAACTCAAAAGTTATCATGTGCACAGAAAATAGCCTTTTTCTTTTTCTTTTTCTTTATTTACGTTCATGTTACATTTATTCCTCTTTGCTCAATATCTCTAGGATTTTTGTGCCTTAACAAGTGTGACTTTTGAAAGCTGCAAATTGATCGGTGAAAATTTCTTATGTAAGAAGCAAATTACCACCTTTTCCTTTCTGTGAGTGCAATCAGAATTGGTCGCATGTTTTCTTAGACACAGAGTCAGGATCATAAGCAATGATAGCACCTTAGGATGCAGAGCCACGGTGTAGCATTTGGATCTCATTTAAAACCTTTTCCATTCCCTCTGAGTTAAAATTTGTAGTCTTACAGTGCTACAATGACACCTTTTTATTTTTTAATGCTACTTGAAACATTTCTATTGCAGATGTTATCCCTTCAAACAAAGCCATGCTTTTGCAGATATATGTTGCTATGAAGGCAATGCCATGGTACACAGCTCTTCCAACTGTTTCTGAGTATATGATTGAAAATGGCTGGACAAAATGTTTTGCTAATATATCTGATGTTGGATGGTCTGCCTACATTGTTTATTTAGTCCTTTATCTTGTCTTTGTGGAGTTTGGGATCTATTGGATGCACAGAGAATTGCATGATATAAAACCTTTGTACAAGTACCTTCATGCTACCCATCATATCTACAACAAGCAGAATACTCTTTCTCCTTTTGCTGGTAAGTTCTTAATCCACTCATGGTATGACTGAATTTGGTTGATTTGAATGTCTGTTGGGTTATCGATGGCTATGAGGTTAGAAAAACATTGCATTCTGCATACCAATAATGTGGCCATTATAGTTGGTTGATGAAAAGTGGTCTTAAGTGGAGTTAAGCCATGAAATGGGAATCTTTGCAATATATGACAGATTTTACTTTCAATCTTTTTGTTTTTATTAGGTGTTTGGAGAAATCAATAAATGGGCACTTTGCTTGAGATTTCATGTTTTTCTCGGTGCAATAAAGGAGGATTTAATATTGTGCCTATGGTATGGGACCATTAATCTTGTAGTTATGCTGTTTTGACTATTTTATTAGCCAGTTTGAATCTTAGCATGTACACATCCTAGAAGTGAGAGGAAAAAGAATTATAAACTGTTGACTGGCCTCTTTAGAGGTGTCAGTTTTCATCTGAAATCCTATTTTCCCTTTGCGAGGTGATGTTGGCTGAAGTTGAATTTTTATCAAGAATGGTCTGATTTTTAGATAACAATTGTTCTTTGGAAAAAGAGTAGACCATGGGAGATGGTCTCTTAAGTACAGATTTATTGTTTGTAAAACATCTCTTGTAAAACCACTAGATATCAAAGCCAGGTTAGAGCAACTTTTTCTGAACGGTATTGACATCTGGGGAATTGCTTTCATTATAGCAGTTATATTGGCAAGTCAGTAATGGATCATTGAAAAGGAAAAATCATGTGGATAGTATCATTTTATCTTGGTCATCCTAATTTGTTGAATTATTTTCATTTCTATGAGATGGCGATGTTTCTTTTATATAGAAGGTTTTATTTGGTTGACTAGCTGGAGGTTGCTTTCTTTTAGGTCTGGCGTTTCATCCACTTGATGGTATACTTCAAGCAGTACCACATGTTATGGCACTTTTCATTATCCCAACTCATTTTAGGTCGCACATAGGCCTCTTATTCCTGGAGGGCGTATGGACGGCAAATATTCATGATTGCATCCATGCCAAAATATGGCCTGTAATGGGCGCCGGCTATCACACAATTCACCATACTACATACCGTCACAATTATGGTCATTATACCATATGGATGGATTGGATGCTAGGAACCCTTCGCGATCCGGATGAAGATGAAGGCAAGAAGGTGGAATAATAGGCATTTGCTTCCCCCATTGGGGTCGCTGTTACATTTCAGTGCTTCGTTGGGTAGGCTCTCTGCCCTTTGTTTAAAGATGCCTGCCTCTTGATTAAGATGCTTTTTGATGTGTTTGTGGTCTTTGTGTGTAAAATTTCTTCGGTTTTCCAAAGGTCTAGTGCCCTTGACCTAGAAGTTTGTTCTAATAGATTATTTCTGCTCCCCGCAATCCTTTTCTTAAGCTCTAAAAAGACGTTTATTGTATAATTTCTGGGGTACATTTGGGCTGGATATGGATGAATCGTCGCACCTTTTATTGGCAGCTGATTAAAAAATAAAAAATAAAAAAAAGGCAACGTTACGGGAATTAGTATAGTAGGCGTTAGGTAGCATATTGTAGGTAAATAGAGGTAGATTTCACAAATCTATTTAATAATTATAAATTATTTTACCAAATGTTATGTTCATCAAATTATTGTGGGCAAACAAGGAATGTTATGTTGTGGACAATCGTATTCTACGATGACCACAACCAATAAAATCACAACAAACCGAAATGTCGCCACGATTACGCACTTTAGCCATCATCATAACAAAACCCGCAACATCGACCTCATTAAAACTTAAAACTGATCTAAAGCCGATCCAATCTAATAGGTTTGGTCTCAATTTCATTTGTTCTGTCCATCTCAAAAAAAAAAAATACGGGGCGGTGGGCTGGAAGCCGGCAACCCAACCCTACCACTCATGCCCCTGGACGGTGGGAAAACAGAAGGGGGGCATTGGGTGAACCGAAGAACAGTGGAGGGTTGGTAATTGCTACAAAAGCTTCTCGATCTGGACAGCTCTTGTTTTTTCTCTCCTTCGGCTTCCCCCATCTCCCCCACTCCCCCAACCTCTCTCTCTATTCTGCCATGCTAAACGATCTGTGTCCGCGACTACAGATCTTGAATTGAAACAAGAACATGCTCAGTTTGATATTTGACTCGTCGTTCAATTATACCGATACCTAACATTTTTTTTTTTTAAAATATGTTCATTAAAATGAAACGTGGAAACTTAGATTGGAATCAAACTGCTCTGCACCTTAGCAATGTAATGGGACATCTCCTGGGCATAACACATGCAAGTTGCGATTGAGACAGACTAGACTTTTCATTAAAAGTTAATTTTGCTACGCACAGTACGTACGAATATGTTTATTTTAATATTTTGCGTTAAAATAAAAGAATTAAATATGCGTAAAAAAGCATATATATACTTACAGATTTCACCTATTCAATTACTTGAAAGAATTGAAACTGGAAAAACCATACAAAAAGTGAAAAAAACAAAAGAAGAAAGTAGCCTTTTTTCTTGGTCTTTTCTTTTCTGCCGAGCCGCCACCTTTCTCGGCATCATGCGCAATAGGAACATTAAAAGTTCCGTCCCCAACCCGGAAAATGAGCCAATTTTACTGCGGTAAACGGAGCCTATGCTAACATGCGCCTAACGGGCAGTGCGCCCTCCTCCCGCTTCAAGTTCGACGGCCGCGTCAGGCCAAGTCGAGGTAACAAAATTGCGGAATCAAACCGCCCCGGAGCATGTTAGCAGCCCAAAGACCAAGCTGTTAACTTCACTCCGAAAATTTTTGTAATTTCAACTAACTACTAAATTAAATTACTACGGAAGGGATAATCCTCAAGAAGAAAAATAAAATTTAAAAAAAAAAACGCTATGCTATGCATTCTTTTTTAGGAGAAAATAATTTTCGAAATTGAGAAAAAGCGCAAAAAAGATATATTGTTTTGAATTATTCGTACAAATTTTCCGGAGAGGATTGTCCGCGCGCCAAACTACTCCGGGATCGTAAGCAATACCGGTCGCCACGCTCTCTTCAGCAACCTATATCTAAAAGTCGTCGACACCGCTCTCAGCACGCCAGCTCCACCGCGCCGCGCTGCGAAGCCTCCGCTGCCACCGCCGCGGACAGTTCCTGTAACCGGCGACAACTCTGCCTCACTGCCATCCCGGTTATTGTCCTCATCTTCAAACGGCGGAGACGACACGAGTAAATCCTTCAATTTCCTCCTCACTCGGTTCTCCGGCGGATCCTCTTCCTCCTGGATCTCCGTCCCGTCGTCCGGGCCGGGGAACCTCCGGCGTCGATCGGAGAGCAGCATCCGGAGAGTCTTCCGCCGGCGGCGGATGTGGATGACAGGGCTCGACGTCGGGCTCCGCGTGGGGCTTCGCGAGACCGTGCATTGAGTGGCTAAGCCTAGGAGCTTGGATTTGTGCGGAGTCGCCATGGGAGCGCAAGGCGTACCCTTCCACCTCGCCATATAGGGTGGGTGAGATCTAAGACAGCGTTTGGACTTGCCCATTTTATTTTGTTTTTTTGTTTTTTCAATTTGTCTGATTTTATTGTGTTTGCCAGGGTTTGTATTTGGGTGGGGGCTTGTTCGGCTTTAAGGTTATAAAATGAGCGACGGGAAATGGGAAATGGGAGATGGGGGGGGCTGCACGTGGCAAGCGGCGGGGGATTTGGTACGGAACGTCTCGGGTCTTGTATTTAATTCAGGGATGATGTCGTTGGGCTCGAGTTCTCGTTCCTCCTCGTCCGTTTTCAATCCTTTGCTAACGAAGATGACGTGAGACTCGTCGGATGACCAAACCAACAAGCGAAAGACCAAAATTGATAGAAGACGGCAAATCGGCAATTTTGCTCCAAGCTATTCCCAACGGTACGCATATATAGTGTTGTTTATTGCCGATGTATTTTTTTCCAATTTTTCGCCCGTTTTCCCTTTATCGTTACGGACACATTCGTTGGTTTCGTGAAATTCAAACGGGGGAAAACTTAGAAGAATGTTCCTCTCAATTTCTCTTTCTTTGGACTGGTAAAACATGCAATTAGCCAAATTGCAGACGCTACTAGCCTCAGCCATTCTAACAGGGCCGTGTCAACTGTTGAGGATTGGCAAGAATGTAGCAGTGACCCGCCACTCGGAAGCAAGCAAGCCATGCCACTCTTCCCGGAGTTCACCAAATATAATTTGTACAGCAACAAGAAGAGGATCCTAAGTGAATTGTGGTTTTATTTCTGGAGGAGGAGGCTGCAACGCGGGCCCCAGTGAGCCAACATATCAGAGCAAATGATCAACTTGAGCCTGGGTTGCCAAATATCTGAACAAGTTGACCAGCGTCGGTAGCTCCCCAGAGCTGGATCAAGTTGGTCCCTCCACTTCCAGCTGCTACAAAAGAAGCCAAGAAAAATTTTAGCTTGCTAGTAAAGCTCGGCGCCTTCTCTTTTCACTACCATAACTTGTCTAGTTCATAATCATCCTACCAAGTAGTAGTAGTAGTAGTAGTAGCAATGACTGACTGTATCTCGTGTGTACATATGGCCTAAGCTAAATCCGTAAGTTTTGTAGTACATATAGGCGACAAAAATAACACCGACGAAATGAAAAGAGAGTGAAAACTAAACCCAGTCATTGGGGCTACAGTAATGGGTGTACAATATTTCAGGTGTTGAGCCCCAAAAGAAAGGAAACCTCAACTGCTAAAAGGAATCAGACGTAGTGGAGCTGCTAACCCATTTATCCTGCACAACGGAGTCCGGCGAATATGGGATAGGAACATGCTTCAGAAGCCCAACATCATCCTTCCTGATATCCGCTGCCTTTGCCTTCCCTGACCCAAGATATTCTTTCTCAATACGTTTTAGAGCCCGCGACACTTCTTCCATGGTTGGCCTCATTACCCTTTCCTGCTGCAAACACAGGAAAGCCAACTCAGCCACTGCTGCTACCATCCTTTTTATTGCAAAATCCTTTTCAAATCCAAGCCATGGATCAACTAGCTCGTTCACTGCATGATTTTGGATTCTGCTGACCGCCATGTTGGCTAAATTAATGTCCTCCCTTGTCCTTTTGGTGTCCACAGCTTCTAAAGAAGATATCAGCTCAATTAAAACCACGCCAAAGCTGTAAACATCACTCTTGCTAGTTAGTTGGTAGCATTGGTAGTACTCAGGATCAACATAGCCAGGCGTTCCCTGGGGAGCAGTTGACACATGACTGGCATCATTTGGGAACAATCTCGACAAACCAAAATCGGCCACTTTCACAGAAAATTTGTTGTCCAACAGGATGTTGTTTGTTTTGACATCCCGATGTATTACATCTGAAGCATGGAGATACGCCAGTGCATCAGCTGTCTCAATAGCAATGTTCAGCCGAAGAGGCCAAGTGAGCAATCGAGAGTCTGCTCGTCTTCCATGAAGATGATCGGCCAAAGTTCCATTAGGAATGTATTCATAGACAAGTAGCAGTTCTTGGCTGCGCCTTGAGGTGCATCCATACAGTGTCACCAGATTCTTATGCCTTAAATGAGCAAGGATCTGAACTTCATTTATGAACTGCTCAGCACGCTTCATATTGCTCTCATACAGGCGCTTCACAGCAACCACACGCCCATCTCTGAGTATACCTGATTATCAAACAAGTAACAACCACACTTTAGAGAAGGATACCATGATTCAAAAAGCATGTGACAAGGATAATCGGGTAGATAAAAGCATGTTGTCTTCTCACCATGGTATACCGTGCCAAAGCCACCATCCCCAAGTTCCTTGGAAGAATCAAAATTATTAGTGGCTTTCTCAAGCTCCTTGTAGCTGAAAACCTGGACTCCAAAATATGAACTTCCCTTTTCAATATCAGACGTCGAGGAAGGATAAGAGGAGATGCTTCGAGAAAAATAAGTTGTCGAGGTGGGAGGGCCTTTGCTTGAAGGGGAAGGCTCAGGCATGTCTTGGATCTCCGTCTGGGCAGCTTTACTTCTCCTCCTTTTCATGTTAACCAAGCACCAGCCACCAAGCAAAATCCCCACCAGGACTGCACCTGCTACGCCAACTCCTGAATGAAAGAAAAAGATTGCTCAGGTTTTTTCCTCTATTACTGCCCTAGGCAAGAGTGTCAGAAGACTTGGAATATGTTATTAGCAGTACATAATTTTACCTACTCCAACTGATACTCCTTTAGATTTGCTCCCTGCAAAAATCAAGAAAGGACACCAATTAATGACCTCACAGAAATGATTGTTCAGGGGGCACCCATTTACTGTCACAGTGAAAATCAATTATCCACAGGCATTCTTGGATTTGCATATGAATTATCTCAATGCCGAGCAGCACCCATTGGTGAACAGGCCGTTAAGGCAAGAACAGCCTCACCTCGACCACCATACAAGTCGGTTGACCGAGATATATCGGACACCGACTTCTCGTTAAGGTGGATATATGTGTGGTTTTTGTTTGTTTTTTTGGTATGTAATTCTTGAAAACCTGGTCCACCTCTCTATCTCTACCGGTTGCTCAGGAAGTCGAACGCTAAGTCGCATGGTAGATTGTGGACAAAACTGCTTCGGATTGGAGACTTTTACAGATTCTTGGTTGGCCTGGATGCTAAATTGGAGAAGCTTTAAGCAACACCAAGAAACAACTCTTGCTTTGGACATTCTTGGAATCTCCCAGCTCTGCATCAAGCACGCGTTGGCTATTTGAGCTGACAACACTAGGCGGGCACAAACATCATCTTGCGGATTTGTATGAGTCGCAAAAGAACTCATCTTTCAGAACCTCTTCCAGAAGTGAGCTACGACATATGGGCTCCAAGAATCGGAATGGAATTAGAATCTTTAGAATCGGAACAGAGTGATTTAAGACAGATGGGTAGAAGCCTGGTCGGCCGCAACCGTGAAAGGGTAGGAAATGTTCGTGGTGGACCACATCCACCAGGAAGGGTCTAGGAGGAGTCCCTTAGAAAACCCCGAGTATTAAACACGTAGATGCCTATTATAGAGATTTTGATTTTAATTTGACAAAAAAAAAAACGATATTTATAAGTATCCAGGAAATTTATGAGGATTGAGAAAATGATTTGGTGTAGTTTATGGGCCCAACGAGACTAACAAAGAGAGGGTCTGGGCGGAGTTGGAAAGTCGTCAGGAGAGAACGATGCCGTAACATCCATGGAGAACGCCATGGGTGGCAATGGTGGTGGTGGTAAACACAGAGAAGCTATTGAGGGTGGGCGGGGGTGGTGGGTTCATTTGTAGAGTGCACGAGGCATGGATTTTAAGACCAGAACCTGAAATTAAAATTGAAAAGTTTGTTTTTTTTTTTTTCCCCATACTGAACAGAGAAGATGACACCCAGCTTCAAACGACATCGGATTAGGCTGTTTAATTAGACAGGTATTCTGTGGCTCTCTTCTGTTTGCGCGGCCTTCATGTGGTCCGCCAAAGCACAGAAAATCAGACGAGTTCCTATTTTTTAGAATCAAGTCATTGAAAAACGTCAATCAGGATAGGGGTTTTGCAGGGCTGTAACAGATGGAGTTGTTGAAACTACCACGAGAGAGTAGGAGCAGAGAATGGCTAAAGTGGATTTTGTTGGTGAAAGAATAGGTTCCTAGGCTGCTAACTTCTGTGAAACAGTGGGACGCTCCGTTACCTTTATGTCAATAGATACTTAGTGTACTGATGGAGGCCATAGTTCTTGGAAGTTTTGTTCATCTGATGTAGTTGTCTATGCTGGAAACACAGTCTAATCTCATGTTGCAGAAACGAGATGGGAAAATTGACTGCTGAGAGCAAACAAAAAGTATAAAGAGGGCAGGACACTTACCATGCCTGGCAAGACATGAAATTGCATGAGGCTGATCACTGCAATAGCAAGTAAATTGAGCTGTAGTCCAATTAAATCCACAACTTCCGCCAGACTTGGTGCACGAGTTGCATTTGTCATTACTGACTTTCCACTGCAATCCAAACCCCTCGTCTAAAGCATCAGCAATTGCTGTCATATTGTTGAACTTACCAGCAACTGTATCTAGAACTGGAACTTTGATACTGTAACTGCACGGACTGACTCCAAGATCCGAAGGAACAAAAAACGCATTTATTGTCTGGCCGTTTATGGAACAATCATTTAGACTAACAATCCCTGGTATTTTAATACTAGAAATAGAAGGGCAGTTAAAGAGTAGAGTGAGATTGGTAAGGCCCAAAGTGTAATTGAAGAAGGTGAAATTAGGGGTGGTGTTAGAGAATATCTCACGACAGGTATTGTTCCACAAGTCCTCCCTGGCTACCTTAAGTGTCTGATTTTCGTTCCAGATGTCCAGAATTCTGAGCCCATTCGAGAGCACTGGGACATCATCTGGGCAATCCACCTCATATCCGGATATGCCGCAATAATCTGCTCGGTTAACTCCCCAGAAAGGATACCTAATATTGCTAACTGTTCCGCATTCAATTGGCCGACTGCAGTTTGTATATCGGTAATCATCATCACAGAAAGATACTTGAACGGTGATTGAGGCCAAAGAAATCATCAGAAGTGAAAGAGAGGTGTAGAGATGATTCTTGGTATGCATTTTTCTAAATTTTTCGAGGATAGAGAAGATGGGAATAAACAGGGGATACAGAGTTCAATGTAGAGGATGACGGAACTGAAAAGCACTCTCCACGCCTGGACTCATTGATAATTAGGTATTATAGCTGATTCATTGCAACGCGTATTTTAGCTAAGAAGCAATGACCATTAAACAATGGAGATTTTGAAGTTATTGCTTGGAATTTCTGGAATAAATGACAACACAGTATCCCTATAATTCAATGTTCCATGCCAAAATTCACACATCGCGTTAAAGCATTCTAGGGTCCTGATGTTTGGAGCTTGGAAAAAAATGTCATTCAAAATGCGGTAGGCGGTCAAATTGACTATAGACAATGTGAAAGGGCCTAAACAACGGGTATGCGGTGAAGAAAAGGGAAAGATGGAAAAGGCAAATGTAAGAGGAAAAGTCCAACAGTCGACTATGATATAGGCTTCTAGATCAGCTCACTTCGCGTATTTACCGTGGCAGAAAGTGTAAGTTCTTTACGGTTTCGCTTTGACGTTGTTTCCATCAGTGTATTATTGCTAAGGCCATCGTTCGTTGGACGGTTGACACATTAAAAAAGGCAAAGGAGCACCTAAAGTTTTCATTTTTTTTTTTATTGTCTAATTCTTGTCAGATCAGTTAATGCTTATGCCATTTTAGTCAAACCACTGCATGGACCCCTTCAGGGGTCATCTGTTGCGCACAAAACAATCAGCCACCACGATGTTCCCCGTCAATCCGTTCCTTAAGGATGGTAAGTTCACTTCAGGTCCGTATACCAACATTCACCGGCAGGCCAGACATTGTAGTTCCACCCAGTGTCCCTTTCTATTTATCGCGAGAGAAAAAAATAATCGAGAATTATTTGGTTGATTATTTCATCCAAAGATGGCACTCTGTGGCTGCCTTCAACGTCTGCCGAGGATTAAAGTACACGGTACTAGTTGCCAAGTGCCCAGCGGGCGATATTCCTAAGAAAGATTTTCAAGTCGATATTAACTTCTTCATATTAGTCAACATCCATAGCAGATGGAGAGCTGTGCCCCACCCCAGCAACTAGATGGTGGCTAATCAAGTGGTAAAAACGGGATGTGAAGGTTAGAAAAATGCAACTGGAGCTGATCTGATCTTGAGGCACTCGTGAGGGCTAATCGCTTCGCAAATAAGCACCCGGAAGAACCACATAGGAATGGCAAATTCTACGGGATTAAAACTGACATAGTCTGCCAAATGGGCAATTTGGTCAATCCCCAATTCGTGAGGGGGGGGTGTCTCTCCAGTTGTCAGTTGCCTCAGTTGAAAAAATATACGCGGTCCGTCACAATACCTAGCCGAAGGCTGCTCTCCGTTTTCCTAGACTTAGTCAAAACATATATATATATATATAGCAGGGACATCAACGAAATTATGACTGGTTGATCTTACAGCGACATCGTTGAAATCGATAATGACGTTTGTTATTAAAATTGTTTTACCAGTCTTGTTGGGGCGTCTCAGCCTCCTTCTTGGACTACAAGCCGTTCTAGAAGAAGCTAATTTGTCCCTGCTCTAGCCAAACAAAATATTAACTACCTGAACGCGATCTGTTCTGGAAAAAAAGATTATACGCCTATTATTTCCTTGCTGTGGCAGCGACACTATAACGACAGTTCATTGCTACCGACAGGCATAATAGTGTTAGGTGACACATTGTCGTAGTACCGGGTCGAGAAACTTTGCACGCAATTAACAGTTCCGATAGTTTAGAATGGAGTGTTGACAGACGGACCAATTTTTTATGCAACATTCTGAAACAGTAAGTCAGCTTCATACCTGGCTTATCAACAGGACTTGAGGATGACGACGAACAAGCCGTTGATCCGCCTGATTGACCTCGGCAGTGGCAAATAGTTTGACGAGAGTTCAAATCATAACCACAAGCTCCTTTATAACTGATGCAGTTGTTACATTCTGCGTCGTCAATTTTCCATCTCACCTCGAAACCTGTTTTCAAATCATTTTCCAGTGCTGAAGGGTCCAGAACTGCTGACAAACTAAATGGAACCGGCACATAGACACTGCTGTCACAAGGGCCGGGGACGGGAGCTCCTGGAGGGAGAAGAACAGTTCCATATGGAGACTCGCTGACATTACAGTTGAGTTGTAAAAGGGGAGACATTAAAGAAGTCGAGCAGCCATAAAGAAAAGTGAGATTTATATAACCAGGAAGGTACTCAAAAAGACCAGGATCAAGCGTGGTGTTGACAAAATCAGGCTTGCAGAATCCATTCATGAAGTCCTCTCTTGCAATATTCAGAGTTCGAGCAGCTTGATCGAGTCGCAACACTCGGTAGTCTATGTTGTTAAGTCGTATCGAGGTTGCGCCGTTCGAGCACCTGAGCTCCAACTCGGGAATGCCACAGCCATAGGGGCGTGCATTTCCCCAGAAAGGAAAACTTGCTCTAGTATTTCCACAGATGAACTCAGTGCTGCAGGCCGTATGCCCGTCACACAGACACGAAGGAAGCATATCAAAGAAGATCAAGAACACAATAGCCAGGGTCAAAGGCGGAGAAAATTGCAGGAGTGGGTTGGTCATTTCAGTCACCGAGCAAGTGGTACCAGGAGAAAAATTTGAGGGATGGGCAATTGTGATGCGATTTTGGACGTTTCAATGGGGACAACCGGACATAATGGAAATTGGACCTCTTTTGGGTTGGTCGAAGGGCATTGGTTGTTTGATTGACTTGAATGCGATTGGTTGCACGTTAGCAGTTTTTCTCCCATTTATGATTCTAGTTGCAACGATGGTCTGTTCTCCAGACTCCTGGAATTAAATTAGATATTTCAAGAGGCAAGACCAGCGATTGTTGTTCCATTAGCTTGCACTGTTCCTCCAATTTCCCCACCTAATAATAGATACCGAATTTATTACGCTCCAGATTCTCAACCGCCGAGAGACTTTTAGATGACACTAACTGGTTCAGAGAGACCATTAATTTAGCCGCAGAGCTGTGAGTTTAGCATGAATAATTACTTAATTCAGTCAAAGTAGAAAGTGTCCACAGACAAAACCGGGTTTCTTGGTGTGAATTTTATATTATATCTTATATAAAACTTTTTAATAATAAAATCCACATTTAAAACTTTTACACTATAAAAAAATATTCAAAAATAATAAATAAGTAAACTACAAAGCGAGTATATCGAAAGGCTAATCGGGCAGAGGCTTGACTGTCCAGGCACGCACGCACTGTCAGTGGACATAGGCTGCCATCACCTAGCGTCGAAGAGAATTGGGTCAGACTCTGCAGCGCGAACCGAGTGGAATCTGGTGGCCCAGAGCAGTCATTATCCGGTAGAGCAGAAGAGGAGCTCCTCTTCTGGTGGGCTTCGGCCCATGTAGCCAGTTACCATAGCACTTGCCTCTCAAAATAGAACCTGAATTGCGATCTAATCTTGAGCTCAACTGTGGGATTTAATGCGAATGTGGGAACCATCTGGCTGTGTGATAGCGGCCTAAATAATAGGAATGAACCCCAAAAGATACTGACCCATAAAATTGCAAATCCATATTAGGAATCCTTTGCTCGCTTATCAACATATTAGAGCTACTGCAGCCTCCTCTTCATCCAAGATTTGGGTCGTCATTACGCCAAAATGACTGGATGGAGTGACCTCCCCAAAACAAAACCCAAAAAAAAAAAAAAAAAAAAGGGCCTGGATGGAGACCTGTTACCACCGTATATAGATCACAATTGAATTCACGATCCAGGACATCACGGTCAGTCAGGGGGGAAGAGAACTAGGAAGAAACCTGGGGGGCCATATGACCCTCTTTAAAATTTCTGGGCTCCTCAATGCTATATTAGCTTTTTCACTTACACACACAAGTTATACTCAGTTTGAACCTCTTGATTTAAGACTTCGAGTTCCGCCCCATTGTGGCCTAGCAACGAACGTGAAATTTGTTTTTTCCGAGGCCGCCTCTTTTTTCACCTATGGCATACATATTAGAAGTATACTCTTTTTTTTAAAATATATGTGTAAAAAAAAAAAAAAGATGTTGTGAGAATATCTGCTGATCACAAATTTTAATGATAAAATTATTTAATTTATTAAATTCAATTATAAAATTAAATTCTTAATTCTATTAAAAAAAAGAAGAAAAAAAGGGTATGCAACCGGTGAGACGTCCCATGCAGCGACAAAAACTTCCATCAATCAGAAATTTCAATGTTTGGAGCACAAAGGCCCATTCCGTGGGGAGCACACTCTTTTAATAGTGGAAAGCTGCGGCTAACCCTCCACGGCACCTCTTAAATTGCCTCGAGTATTATTATTTGAGGCAGAAGCTGACAGACGTCTGACCCAGTTGTTCTAGTGGACCAGCAATTCCATTAATATCATTACGCCCCGCACATTTCCCTCAATCCCAACATCCTACGGGAGAGACTGTTTGATACTGAAAAAATACCAATAAAAAAGAAAACATTGCAGAGTTATTGTAAAAGTTCAATGTGCACATATACACCTCTTATGCTTTAGCCTTTTTTTTTTTTTTTCCTTTTTTCTTTTTTGGGTCATCAGAGATTCCTTTACGTTGTACTCTCTTTGCCTTCCTCAATTCTCTTCATTACAATATCTTTTTTTTTTAAAAAAAAAACTGTATTGTATCCATATTATATTATTTCCACCTTTAGATAATAAAATAATCATTTCTGCAAAAATATTTTCCCGAACAAAATTTCAGATGTTCTCAAAATTGCTTTTTAAGAGAAATAAGTTAAAATTACAGCAGAATTTCCCGAGAAGGTTGATTGAAAAAATTGGAAAACCTATAGATACCGATTTGAATCGTACAAGAAATGAGCGTTGAAAAGAAAAGAAAAGAAAAAAAAAATATATATATATATATATATATATATATTTATAATTTAATACTCATAAACGCTACCTTCTAGTGGCCACTTTGGTTAATTATAAAAATAGGGCATCCCAAACCTGCCGGGATGAATCACAAGCCTACAGTTTCTGTTCCCCCGATCACTCTCTCTGTTGAATAATTAACTTGACGGTAAGTCCTCCAGCCTCCTCGCTGCAGCAGGCATGTATATCGTGTATAGAAATGTACAGACGCATTGGCAACATGGAATGTAAATTAATTAATTTACTACATGCGATATCAGAGTTTTCGAAACCGAATGGACCGGACGGTCTGATCGGTTCAACCTGTCTGTGGTACGTGTAAGTTACAAATTACTCAAAAAAAAAAAAAAAAAAAAAAAAAAGCAATGTTTCCGGCATTAGCAACTGCATGTGTAGGTGTTCAACTGTTCTTTAGGCCCTTATATTGCAGGAATCTGGTACTTCAATTCTAACGCGTGATAGCGATGGGTTTAAGATTGTGACAATGCGTTAACAGATAACAAAGGGAATCATAGTAGCGATTCCATTAGCTAAAGTAACTGCAATTGGTCACCTACTGCATGCTCCTCCTCTGAACTCGGAACAGCTACTAAACCCATGAATTCCAAAACATTATCATAGTTTAATTGGCAAGGGTCGTACGGACTCCCCGTATAACATTCCGGCCTTGCATGATCCGTCGGTTTTCTTTCGTATCCTGAAACAGTGAATTCCGGATAACCTCCGGAGATGTCATAAAGGGCGCCTCCACATCCTCCGGCTGCTGCCTCCTTGGCGCATTTGTTAACCATGCCTTTGTCTGGGGCCGATTCGGAGTAATTTAAAGCCTCCGCCTCCGGTAAAAAGAGGCCGTCTTCGTCAAAATTCAGCAAAAAATCCGATGGACTGCCATTTTCTACATCCTTTTCCACTAAATGCACATGGTTGCATAGTTGTTGAGGAAGTATGGCCTTGGTGCACCGTCTTGCTTTAGTTCGAATGACTTTGTGCGATTCTGCAGTAGTCGATTGTGGTTTTAATTCCCTCGAACGGTACAGATAAGTTTGCTGGGAATCGTTCAACTCTTGGGATTCTGCCTTGTCTTCGATTTTTGGTACCCTCTTGCTCAAATTGGTGTTCCAATAGTTTTTGATTTCATTGTCCGTTCTCCCCGGCAATCTCCCAGCTATAAGTGACCATCTGCAGACATATTATGCACTTGATTTAATTGGCTAGTTTACGCAATGGCTCAAACTATTCCTTGTATTACATGGAGAAGTATGAAATAAATTGTCGACGAAGACCACAATTTACATCTATAAGATCGGTCATTGAATGAAGTGAGATTTTGATTGTCAGCTAGCAGTGATGGGGAGCTTCGTTTAACCATACATGTTTCTTTAATGACTAAAGATAAATGTTCGTGAATGATTCACCATATTAAACAGATCTTAGTCTTGGCACCATTACAGAGGTACTTATTCATTGGTCGGAGAGCATCACTTCCCCAGTTGGTAAACTCAGCTAATTCAAAGTGTAGCAAGCGGTCTTAGAAATGCCACGTCACCGTACTGATTTACAGAGTTTATTTACTACTCACTTATTCAAAGACACAAATGCAATCATTGTCCGATGTATCGTGTGGGAAGGTTTAAATGGTCACCAACACTATTGTGTAATTTTTCCCATTAAAGAAGGAGGTAATTTATTACTTTTGATGAACGAAGATTACTATATATAAATGCAAAACGCAGGTAGTTTATTTTTGTTTCACCAATTACCATCTCGTTCTCAATAAGATGTCCCCATTTTCAATTGTCGTGTACTTCTTGTTGTTTTGTTGTTGTCGTCGTTGTTACTATTAAGAGGGAGGACCAACGTACGACGGGCTTGAGTCTAAACGCACCGAGAAGGAATCATTAATCAATGATAGAATTTAAAAAGAAGTGCGAGGAAAATAAGAAAGAATAACTTGTGTGTGTGTGTGTGTGTGTGTGTGTAAATAGATATTACAGTCATGATGAGCAGTTACCTGTTACCAAGGAGCTTGTGTAGCTTGAGAATGAGCTCATTTTCTTCCTCAGAAATGTTACCCCTCTTAATATCTGGCCTTAGATAATTCAGCCATCGTAGTCTACAACTCTTCCCACATCTCTTCAGCCCTGTACATGCAACTAAAGGGTCACACGGAAGATTTGCAAGAAACTGAGATGGGGTGTGTGTTCATGTGTGGGATGTGTGTGATATGTATGCGTACCAGCTCTTTGAGGAAGTTCTCTCCATTTCCCCTCTCCGTGGACTTTAATGTAGTTAATAAGGATTTTGTCTTCCTGCACCGTCCAAGCACCTTTGTTCAGCCCTTCTTTGGCACAGCAAGGTTTCCTTCCCATTTGGCTCTCTCTCTCTCTCTCTCTCGTTTATGGGTGTGCCTCGTGAGCTTGGGCATTCAATCTTGCTGCACGGACAGTAGAAGCAGACCCGCTTACTTATATATGCATGCCGAACTGATAAACAACCAGCCTCATTAGCAATATGAAGCAACCCCGTTTTACCTATCTGAATAATTGCCGAAAAAGTTCTGAAGTAATTTTTTATTAGGCATGTACCCGACGGTGTAATTCTCAATTTTCTTTCACTTAAAAATGCTCACATCTTAGGAGTTTCTGGAGGCTGGTGCGGTCGAGCCCACTCAACCGCAAGGTGACTAACTCTGCAGTCTGTCTGACAGCAGTCCATAAATGACAACGAATAGGCCTTTGACAGATAAATGTCCTGCGTCATTTATTAAAAATGGTCCTTCTGTCTGCTGTGTGCCATATCATTTTTGGTCCATTTTGATCCAATCCGCAGATGGACGGGCGCGTTTTCTGAGAGTGCGTGGTGAAAATGTGTTGGTCTGTTGGATACAGAATCTGAAAGAGCCTTCCTTTTCTTTTCTTTTTTTCTTTTTTTTTTTTAATTTTAATTACTTTTTACCCAATATTCTTTTTGATGTTTTTATGCGGCTGTAGTATCAATATAGAAAGGCTTTCAGATTTACAATTAAAAAAAAAAATTAAAAAACTAGTAGTCTAGAGGATCCACGAATGAGTGCAATTAAATGAAGGTAAACAAGAGGGGTACATGATGACACGTTCTCACCCGTATGCCACCGAATCACCATGAAAACTCTTGATCTTATCTGACCATTTTATGCTTTTGTCTTGCGTTTCATTACCATTACGCCAGGGCTTGATCTGATGATCTCGATTTCATTTTATTTATATATATATATATATATATATATATATATGACAACAAATTCTGTCAAGCAAATTCCAATTTATTAGTATGACCCCATTTTGCGGAGAATATTTTTAGGTATAATAATACCCCGAGTTCACAATTAGTGTCATCCTGCTAGGAAGAAAAAAAAATCGAGTTGTTGATTTTTTTTAAATAAAAATAAATTAATTTTGAAGGCGCGATGTTCTGTTTTTTTTTTTTTTTTCTTCTTGTTTGATAAATAATTTCGGTAGCAGAATGTTGACCCCGTAAAAATAGGTAGGGCATTTAATTCAGGATTTAATGATATATACCGTCTTGGGAAGTCTCTGACACTTTTAGCTGTCTTCGTTCCATACAGCGCACAGCTACTGGCACGATCAGCATTCATGCATTGCGGACCACAAGCGCACGATACATTTTTTTTTTTTTTTAAGATTTAAATTATATAAAAATATAATTTTTTTTTTATATATCTTCTATTTTTTTTAAAGAAAAAAAAATTAAAATTTTTAAATAAAATATATATTTTTAATTATTAAAATATTTCTTAAGATACGTGGAATACGGAATTTAGTGGCACGCCGCAATTTGTGAATTAATTTACCGTACAAAATGAAATGGCTTGCGCAGATAACGGCGACGGACCGGTAATCAAGAGGCCCGTCTGAGTTGGTGCCAAGCGCCGACTGTGAACTCGATGCGAGGTCAATTTAGCCCCAATTGAAGGGCAAAATACTATAAAATCAAAGTAATCAGATTCTCAATCTATGTCTAATTTATATACGATTCATTGATTGGAGTGCAGTTCATGCCAAGATGGTTTATTATTATACATTTATCAAACTTTATCTGAAATAATTTTGGTTAAATACTTTCTTGAAATTTTGCTCTACTTCTGTAATTGACCTCAATTATGCACCTTGGAGTTCCTCTTTAATTATTCTTTCAATTTCTAGTCATTGCTCTGTGCTTGCTCAAATAAAACTATCGAAATGACAATGGAGCGCAATATTGGCACAATTTACTATCATTAAACCCATAGACATAAATCTTCGGGGCCATTATCTGGAGTTGGAGTGAACAAATCCTTCACTTTAATTAATTTGTTCGTTGGAAGGAAAACTATGACAAGAATAAAAAAAAAAAAAAGGTGAAGAATAATTGAAATGACATAAAAACGCCACTCAATTCCTTTTGGTTTTGACCCTTTTGTTATAATTATTTTTTTTATTAAAAAAAAAAGCAAAATATATGGACGTAGAACATATACTTGTGAGTTTAGTAGCAACATAAGCATGCCCACAAGGAGAGAGACTACGTGCATTAATCGAGAACACTCATGCTGATGGGCATATGAACAGTATAATATTAAATAATTTAAATTAATATTTGATTTGACTTTTGTGTCCCACAAATTGATTATGTTTTACAAATTTTTGTCTTTGATTGTATGCATTTCTTCCATGAAAATCCTGGGGAGCTGCGTAGTGGGCGTGAGTAATACAGAGTAACCTTTTTTTTTTTTTCTTTTGCAAAATTAAAATGTGCTATATTTCTAAGAAAATGCACTGCACTGATAAGAAAAAAAAATGCATCGTATTCTCTAAAAGAATTTACTCAATTTTTCTAACTACAATATCTGTAATTTTTTCAAAAACCAAAGTATAATGCATTTCTTACAAAATTTACCATTATATAATATTGTATTGTCTAGAAAACATACTGCATTCTCTAATAAATGAACTTTAGTTCTCCAAATGCCAAAAAAAACACACAAAAAAAAAAAGAAGAAGAAGAAGAAAAGAAAAACGGTGACGTTTTTGCTGCACCGTGCCCCGCACCTACCACACGCGTCGGTCGCTCTTTCTTCTGTCCATGTACTTAGGCCACTTCAAACACTATCAAGTCCTTTATGCGTCTGACTCTTTCCTTATTTCAATGAAATTTCGGGCATAATTTGAAGTTTATGAACGCACTGAACTGTTCATGTTAGTGAATCCGTCGCAACACAGACAAAACTATGCAATTATCAAGGAAATGCTCTATTGCTAAGTGAATAGCCCTTTGTGTGGGACTCGTACCGGGTCATTTCAATAAATGAGATATGATATGGTAGCGTAAGATAGGTGAGTCTAATTCTATTTTATATATATATATATATATATATATATACAATGAGATAAAATTTGTTAATTTTATAGTATTATTTTCTGCCCTATGTATCGAATGCACAATTTATAAACAGATTCGATAGAACTTTCATCCTTTTTCTAAGGTCCTCACGATATGTCCCATTTGTTGGGGCCAAAGCATAATTTTTTTCCCTCGTTTTGGTTGAGCTGAAGTTGAAAAGAAAAAATTTTGACTTGAATGAGATGTGAAATTCGAATTGGCCTTAAGCGTTACCAAAGCAAAATTGTGGAGTTCGCATTACGCAAAGCTACTTTTTGACGTGTGACCCGTTAACCTCCTCCGGTACTGACACAGAGGAAGGAAAATCAAATAATAACTGTAAGATTCTCAGAGCCACGGAGACAACGGGAGATAGTGTAGGTCAGACCAATGGCGGTTTTGGCCTTTTAACGCGCGGTTGTGTTTAATGATGATCGCGATGTCCTAGTGTAGACCCGCGAGACATGTGAAATTGAGACACGTTGAAACCGAGGGGAAGGCCGAGAATCGTGGGATCAAATTTAAAACAGTGTTCGACCCGACCTGCGTCTCATCAAAGACGAGTCTTTACGCTGTTGTTAAAGCTGAATTTACACCCCGTCTTGCAAAATGAACCTCAATTTACCTGGACTCACCGTACGCATGACTCTCAAATAATTAAGTATAAGCAAAAATGCATTTCGAAGTCATTCGGACTCCTCTGAGAATGATATTTATAAAATAAAAAGAAAAAAAAAAAGCGAAATTAGGAGTAGAAGTAGATAATATCCAATCTATTTAGATGTATATATAGATATATTCATAGACGTAATAATTTTCTTCATAACAGGGAATATGATGGTAGCCATCTTGATTCGCATCAATTTGTCTACCCGGTGCTTTCATGCACCTTTATTTGCAAAAACTTATCCTTAAAGGTCACTAATACGTGCCTTAATTACTATATTATACCATAGAGCAATGCTAAGAGGAGGAAAGATTGGTCGACAGGTGGACAGAGCGGAATCTAAATCGTCCGATGCAGAGATAAACATTCGGGAAATTATGATGATCAAACGATTCAAACTCCGTCTGGTTCTCCCCGCCTACTGATCTCCCACCCCCCCCATCATTCTCGTTTATTATTTGACTTTCTTAGGTCTAGCACCTGGGTAAGGGAACTTTACAGGCAGTGACAACCCTCTGAGCACCAGGAGACGAAATATAACCCCTGAAGTTAGGGTTCCTGGCGTAGCCGCAAAGACAAGGCTTCTGCTCGTTCAACTTGCTGCAGCAAATGCCAGATGGCGGCGTCGACGTCGAGGAGATCGCCGGTAAGCACGGTCTCAGCTGAAATGGGTCACATGTCACTGCTTGAGAGACATGAACTTCAATTAAAACCATCGCCAGCATCAGGTACACTGCAAAGCAAGCCACCTTCATTTTGTTTTTTTTTTTTTATTTTTATGGCCTACCTCAAACAATAATTAAAAAATTTGTGAGAAGAATGGTGCACTAGGCAGCGAGTCCACGGAGGAATTTAAAGAGTGTGTAATGGGTGGAGTCCGGACACGTTGGGGAAATTTATTGGCTTGAATTATTGGAGCCCAGTTTAGGTGGGCGGTTGGGAATTTAATGGGGGTCGAAATGGAGGAAGTAGTTCTCACCCATTTTCTAGCGCCATTAACGCGCTTGCCTGGATCCCATTTTTTATATTGCGGCAAGGTGGGTTATAATTCAATGTTAGAAAACGATATCCTCTCCCTTGACTTTTCCAACTTCTGGTACAAGGTGTACAGGAAAAGAAAATTGAGAGAAAAGGGTTCTTCGGAAAGAAATTTAAATGATTTAAAAATATTTTTTCAACTTTGTTTGGATAGAAAAAATTGAGAGAATGAAAAAGGATAGAAAATTTTGTTTTTATTAAAAATTTTGAAAATTGTTTGGCTGAAAAAAGAATTTGAAATAGTAAAATTATATTTATATGTTTCATATTGTTTAAAATAAATAAATAAATAATAGGTCTTTTGTTAACAAAACTCATCCAGCACTAGCATTTTCCCGTACTTTCTTCCCAAATTGGTGAGATTGCCTTTGGGGGGGTTGCACGAGGAAATTTACATCGGATTTTGTGCTATATTCTTTTCCATCGTATTTTTTTTCTTTTCCAAACAATGGAAAATCAATTTCCTATCTCTTTTTCTTTTCATGCTTTTCTTTCTGTCATGATTCTCGCGATCCACACACAAGCTAAAGTGATAAACGTAAAAAAAAAAAAATATATATATATATATATAATTAATAAAAAAGACAAAATTCAAAGTTTTCACATTAAGGTATGTCTTTCCTCTATTTTAAGCTGATTAATTAGAAAGATTTACAAAGAATTACCTTCCCATGAGTGATAAATTTCAATTTTTGTATGAATATATTTTTGTTAAAATTGGAGTCAAAACAAAATACCCTTTCAAACCATTGACGCTCGGCCCCAAACTGTCAATGATAAAACTCTATATAATCATTCGGCCGTGTTGCGACGGTAGTCGAACCGAAGAGACATTGGAGCAGGCTCGAAAAAGATCTCCGACCTATTCCTATTAATTGGACGTCTTATACGTCGTACCCTTCGTCCAATCAGCCTTGGGCTATGATTTAAAAAAGAGCACTCGTACATGGTAATATACATAAAGCGCAATATAAGAGTAATCAAAAAAGTTGTAGGGTAATTTTTTTTTTTTAATATTTGTTATTATTACCAAGCTCTTTAAATATTACTGCCTCCTTTTCTTTTTAGTAAAATTCCAAGACACGAGACAGGTGGCTAGCATGCCTTCTCGTCGAAACTTGTTCCCTCTTTCGTATCTCGACACTGGCCATACTGGTTCAACAACAAAATGGCATGTAGTTTTGAGCGTTAACCCTTATAAGGGATTGGGGCCAAACGTCAACGGTTTGAAAGGGTATGTAGGAATGGTGCACGGTCATTCTTTTCTCGTAAGGATTAAAGTTTCATCATCGAAAGCTTAATCCAAGTCTACTCAGAGATTAAGAAGCTTAAGCGAGCTATGCCCAACTATGTGTATGCAGCTGCACCAAGCTTATTCACATGAACGAGTCAGTTTGATCAATTGGGCCCTTTTGTCATTTTGGCTGTTCTAATTCGATTTACATTTTGCCCGTCACGTTACCCAACTTCAATTGATCTTGGTTGTGAGCTAAGAACCGACAAGTTATGAAACAGAAATCTCAGATGCTCGCAGACTCACAATGGGTGGAAGATACGGAAAAACACAAGACCGTGAAGCAAACTGCCACTAGTTCAAAGAAAATGTTTGGCATTTACTTGGCTCGATTTTGGGTATTAAGTCTTTTATTACACAGCTTTGGAAGGGTTGTTGAATCAAATAGAATCCCTTAAAAGAAGGTAAATATTTTCTTGCATCTATTGCAAGTAGCAACTCTCACGCAAGCAGACTGTAGAGTACGTTACCGAGACCGACAAATAAAGAAGCTTCTCTCGTTCTTCTTCTTCTTGTTTTTTTTTTTTTTTTTTAATTTTTATTTTTATTAGCAGCAGATAAAAATAACCTTCACAAAATCGCGCATGTATAATTTCAAGGAAGAAATCATATACATTGTTTGCTTCGGATTTTCTTTTAAGTCTTGAAATTTCAAGATAAGACGATATTTAAAAATTTTAAGACATATGATTATTTTTGTTATAAGGAAGGCCTAAAGACCCAGAAACGAAAATAGAATAATTAAAATTTGAATATAAAATCAAGAGATTTTCATTAAAATGTTTAAACTAATTGAACTATAAGGAACAAAAAAAATTATAACTGTTGAACTAGTAGAATTTTTACGCACATTGACGCGTCAATATTATTCATTAATATTTAAAAATATATATATCTATAACTGATAGCTTTGAAATTCTAAAATTTATTCAATTTTGAATCCGGGGAATTTTCACACTACATAAGCTTGAATACCACACTACATTAATTATATATATATATTTATATTTATTTATTTATTTAATTCCTCTGCCGCCTCTTTTGATTTTATTTTTTATTTTCTTTTCTTTGTCTAAAATTTTCTTTCTTTTTTTTTTTTTTTTATCTAATGGCTTCGCGGGGACTAAAACCTTAATAAAGCCGAGTCGGTGAACATTGATTAGAAATTCGGAGAGCGTTGTACACTTAATGGGTGGGGCTTCTGGACTTTTGGACTTTCTCCCTATACTATCATTTGGAGAGAAAAAAACAAAAAACATAAAAAAAAAAAGCCATCTCTTAGGTCAAGGAGCGTTGCTCAAACTTTAAAGCACCCCAGCAATAATTGCCGGCCCTATTTATCTTTAAAAAGGCCTCCAAATTCCAATGCAGCGTTGTAAGGATGTGCAGAGTCTTTTCGGAAGGGAGCTTTACAGACGTTCTTGAAACTTAACACAATTAGGCAAGCGTAAAACATAAGGTTAAATAAGTAAATAAATAATCGTAGAATTAAAATGAGATTTAAAGAACGACACCTCCTAAATTTTGATTTTTCATTTCTAGATAATTGAATTTTGTTTAAATTTTAATGTTACTTTTTTCGTTTGTCAACTGTTAATACAGATGATAATAAAGACTCTATTATTATATTATTTTGACTCAAATTTAATTTATTTTCACTGTTAACTTGAGATTTTCTCTTCTTTATTTGTTTTTATTTTTTCCCCCTAACTCTTCTGTAGAATTATGTTGATTACTTAGACCTTAAGACTCAAAAAAAAAAAAAAAAAAAACTACATGAACAATGGCAACAGGAAACCAAACTTCATCTCATTCAGTCTTCACAAACGCCAACATCCATCGTATATTTCAAGAAATCCCACACCAACCTTTGTCACTTTTCTTTTGTCGCAGCTCATTGAACTTCTCTTTCTTTCAGTCATCAGTCGAAAAAGGATTGGATTAAAGCCCTACTTATGTGAGTAAGCGCACAATTTTCATGCAGAAAAGTTGCACTTCCCTCCCACCTCTGCATTTCTAATTATACAGTTTTTCTTTAATGTTCCCAAGTACCAGAAAGAATTACATAGTTCTCGGCATATAAATTCAAAATAAAAGTATCCAGTCATTGATGATTGAAGAGATTTACGGTGAAATATGCCGTTACTTTCTTGCAATAATCAAATTTTAGCCTCTTAAATATATCAAACTTAAATTTCGAGGATAAATGTCTAAATTTTTAATAGAAGAGTATCTTATTAGAAAAATTAAGTGTGTATATACATATACAAAGCAATCTTGATCCATTAACAGATAGGTAATATTACAAGATATTTTATTTAAGTTCAATATTGATATTTATAGGGATAAATTTGAATATATCTAACTCAATTTTATAAAATAAGAGTCTCTTGAATACTTTTTTTTTAAATTTTTTTAATAAGTTCAACTTATCGTTATAATTTATAAATGCTGCACACGTCACGTACGCGTAGATAATAGATTAAAATCATCCACTTTCTATGGAGCTGAGTATCAATTTAGCGGTTGGAGAAGGAAACGCCACGGGCAGCAGCAACCCTATTAGGCTTGGAAGACGATGCATACTTGCCGAACGCATGGTCCTTGACGTACCCACGGAGGCAGGACTGCTGGTCCCTCAACTTGTTGCAGCACAACGTAGAGTGATATGTAAAAACTTAGTATCAAAATTTTCTAATTAAATTTTGAATTTTAATGTGTTTATTTAAATTGTATCTCTTTTAAATTTATTTTAAATTAATATTTTTGGAAAAAAAATAAATTTATTAATAATTTTCATTTAATTTTAACAATTTATTAATAAAATTATACAAGAACAAAATTACTAGTCTAACTTAATATGCTGGTAGGAAAGGCGGCCAGTCAATTGGGGTCCAATAAGTCAAATGAGGCAGGTGTTGACCGTCAGGTTCGGGCGGGATGCTTATCATATAATTGATGATCCGTCTTATGATTATCGCCAAAGCAGGGTGAAAACAAAATAAACGAACAAACAAATACATAATTATTGACGAACAAACATATTGATTTAGACGGTATTAGAATATCTCAAATCGTATAATTACTTTTTATTATCATATAATTGCTTTTTATTACTCGTCATTACCAAAGACTAATAACTCAAATGCTTTCTCACCACACCACACACACGCCCGATGACACATGGTATAATTTAGTTGATCTAACATGTATTCATGCGGTACGTCTGTTTGCTTCGAATCATTTGTGAATCGTTGTTCTAAAAAACCCAAAAACAAAAAAAAAAAGGTTTGTGAAAAATATATTAGCTTTAACTAGATCAAGTATTATTAATTAAACGTGTTTTATGAATTCTATTTAATCTAATGTTGGGAAAGGATCATAGGACAAACCCACCACCTTTCCCAAGACCAATGAAAATTATATCCAATGTATCCACCGTCACTTGTACGCTGCCTAGTCTCTGCCAGGGGTTAATGCATTGATTCCAAGAATTGTCTTCTTGCTGAAATTTGTCCATCTCTCTCTCTCTGTCTCTGTCTCGCTCTCTCTCTCTCTCTCTCTCTTATTATTATTATTGTTATTATTTATTTTAATGACCTTGAGAGTGACAAGATCTCTGGCATTAGGGATAAGTTCCTTATTACCCTAAAAACAGGTTAGATAACTAACCTTGTACCGGGATCATTTGAACAGAAGAAGACTAGAGGGTGGCATGTAGTTCTCAAATCAGTTTTAAAATTTGGTCAACTAACTAAGTTAACTTGGTTACAAGAGAAAAAGGCTGTGAGCGAGGTTGTGATTCAAATCTCCACCATATTTAAAATGTCCCGTAATATGAACTTTAATTCTGATGTACCATGTGTTGTTGAGACTCGATCAAAATCTCTTGTGTAATTAAGAAGCATCAATTTTGTGGTAAGTTGTGTAGCTGCGACTGCCGCAACCTTACGGGTTAACAAGTTACACGGGTCAATTTGCCCTCTTACCAGTCACTCTTTTTCCAATTTCATGTACTTTTGCCCATTTCGTTAGAACCCTTCAAGTTATTTGGGGTGAGTTTACAAGTGATACGTCGTGAAACAGAAAATGCCCGACTATTCCTGAAATCTCGTGGACTCAAAAGTAGACAAGGTGTCAACCCGAACAGTTTTAGAACGATTGTTCGATAAGGTGTCTATTTTTGGGAGTGGATGACAAGAGTTGACATTTAAAAAAGAGAATTGAGAGACTCCCTAGTACTCGCCCGTTACCATAATACAGAATGGAAGGCAATGCTAAAAATTGAATGGTTAAGGGTCAGATTTTTGGCCCTCTATACGTGACTTCAGAATCTAGATGCAATTGCTTACCGAAAGTTTGTGGGCACGTAGTTATTTTAATTTTCAACGGAGTTAAGGCAGCGAGTCTCAGGCAGGCAAACAATTAGCTCATGGATTTCTGTCTTCTGATTCAATCCAATTGCCCCTTTGCATGTACGTGCACTTGATCTTGGACTGAGCAGGAAACAGTCCAAATAATTAACCTAAAAATTTAGGCGCCTCTTCAACTCCAACCACAGATTGCTCTTTTTGACACCGTGCACTTCGTGTATTAATTTTGGGGGCTTTGGAATTTTTGAGCATTGCAAACGTGCACAGAGTTCGTTGGTTGTTGAAGCAGTGATAAAAAGAAAATCATTCTTTTTCTTTTTCTTTTTTTTTGGCAATAGATGAAAATGAAGCAGTGGCAACAAAGTTGCCGATTCTCCGAGATTTTTTCTAACGGATAATTTTTCAAATTTCAAGAAGTATTTGAAAGCATTATAACGGATAGTTTTCCAATTTTAGGAATTAGAGCTTATTAAATTGTAAGTCCCAGCAATTTGATATAGTTTATATCAACTTGTTTGTAAATTTATTATTATTTTTTAATTAAAAAATTTATATTAAAAATATGATATTAAAATTTAAATTAATTCATAGTAAAAACAGATTCAGAGGAATTCACTCAAATTCACCGTCGGTGGCTCCCCACACTTGCATGCAGCCACTTAAATGGGCCTTACATGGAGAATTTGCCGCCAATAAATGGACTTCCCGCGAAACGTTACACGTACCACCCCGAGTGGCCGAGACACGGCCCAAAAGAGAAGATGGAAGCATTGCTGCCGTATGCAATATTCTCTTACACTGTCCAAACGCTGGGCACGAAGGAGAAGTCTTGGATTTGTCTTGTATGATATGCTAAATGCAATCCAACACGATGAAAAAAGGTCTATTATTATTATTATTATTTCAAGAAGAAGCGAGTTTCTTTTTTTTTTGATTTCTTATGAGGAAATTTCTTGTCTTATTAATAAATGATTATATATTTTTATTAAATAATTTTAATTTTACGAGATAATTATGATAATTGAGGTTTTTTTTTTTTTGAGAAAATTAGTTATTTTTATTTTTTAAATCTTGCTTACATAATATTTTCGAGATATTTTTCTTTGAGTATCTGTGTTTTTGATTGGTAATTTCAAACTGAAGAGTACCCTTTTGTTTTTAAGATGAAACTGAAGAGGACCTCGCCGATTCAAAAACTGTTAAAATTACGAGGTGTACGGCAGGTATTCTCTATCTGCTTGCTTGGATTGCTTTTTGTCTACAAATATTCTCTCGTTGGAGGTCTTTAGACCTTTTATATTTATATTATGAGTCACTTTAGTATGTTCGAATATTTAATTTTTTTTTCCTTTTTTGTGCTCACAAATTCAAGTATTTGATGTGAAATTCAACTGTAGGTGATGGCTTATATTCATTTTGTCGACGGATAAAATTTACACAATTTATTTCTAAATATATTAGTTAATAGTCCCTCCGACATTTGATAGCAACGAAAGATCGCATCCCTCTAGGTAGAACAACACGTGAGACAACAAAAAAGACAATCAAGTATGAAACATATTGCTAAAATGCCCATTGTCGGGTATGTTGCTTAGGGCTGTGGTCCAAATACTACACGGGTTTGTGTTTGGTGGTCCTGTGGACTGACATTCAAAAACGTGGAAGATCAGCTGCCTTCGATGTTTGCAGGGCACGCACGCTCTATCATCTCGTACGAAGTCACGAAATGTCACGTTTTGGAAGGTTATTGATTTTTCATTTTCGAAACTCCTTCAATTCGTGGCGCTGCCTCGCTGCTTCATTTACCATCTTTTCCCGCAACTAAAAGTTCTTATTTATGAAATTTGCCAACGAAATTGACAAAAATGGGGTCCAAAATCAGTTTTTGTTTTAGAACTATGCCGCCAAGTTATTATTTATTCTCTTCATAAGACGAAATTAGTATCGGACAGTTGACTTACCAATTCAGCAGTTCAGCTGATGGATTCCAAGTCCATACGATGATTTCTGAAGCGATGATTCAATACCAGCCAAGCATTAGAAGTCAGCACGTCTCCTCCTTGTTGCCCTTTTTGTCCTTTCGTTGCACAGATTCCATTTTCTTGGATATAGCCTCACCGTTACACTAGGAACCCTCTCCTTTAACAGTGAAAGATTCATTCTCCGTGACTCAAATTTCTTGCAAAAAAGTACCTAGAGAGAAGATAACTAAGCAAACAGCATTTGCCAGGTAAGTTTTTCTTGGAATCCTCAATCTAGTTCTTATATGTTTGGCTATGTCCGCCGAGAATGTTTTTCTTTGGACAGTCTATGATGCTGTATAGCTGTGCACAGTGGTGATTTGTCCTAAAGAAGCATACCCAGATTCTGCCCTATTTGATATGTGCTCATGAATTTTGATCGTTCGACGGAACTGGTGACAGGAAATGGATAAAAGAGTGTTGGATGACAGGAGAAGAAATGGGGCAGTCAGATATGCCATTAATATATATGGAGACAAAGCTCCTGAAAGCACTGCTTTGCAGACGAAGCCCCAAATGGATTCGCGTGAGGTATATTACTATTATCACTGAAAATTTCTTTACATTAGACCCCAAATTGTGATGTTAATTTTGTTTACAAAAAAGTTCAGTTTGCAGTCATAATTGCAAATTCTTTATTTTCTAATTCATTTAGAAGTCCTCTTCAAGAGCCAGAGAGCTGCACATGGCAAGGAAAAACATGGCTAGATATAAAGAGGGTCGACGGGTGGCCGAGTCGGCCAAGGCCGAAGCAGAATCCGAGCTCACAGAGGCCCAAAAAACAGTAAAAGATCTTGCTTTGCAAATTGAAGCATCAAATTCAAAGCTTAAAGCACAAATGAGGGATATGAAAAGGTTAAAGGAATCAATTACCTTTGAAGAGAAAACCTTGATAGTCGAGAGTGTTGAGAGTCATCAATATGCAGCGGTGACGAGAGAATTGGAGCGTGTGAGTGAACAACTGAGTAAACTTAAGCTAGATATGACATCTGTCGTGGAACAGAAAACGTGGGCAGAGAAGGAAATGGAAGTCTCAAGTTCAAAATTGTCCTCCAATTTGAGCTCTTTGGAGTCAGTCAGGAAGGAGATTGATAAGGTAAATGAGGAGCACATACTTGTTGAGTTGGCTCGGATTGAGGCCTTGAAAGAGTACGAAGAAGTCAAGGCTCAAAGAGAGAACGAAGCCGGTGAATTCTTATCCAGGATGAATGAGAATAAAAAGAGAATGAAGGATGCTGTAGAGGAGATTAATAACACCGAGGAGGCTGAGTCTAGGTTGGCTGTTACCTTATATGATGCAGATGTGTTACAGAATGAACTAAACCATGCTAAAGAGACAGAGAAAAAGGTACGAAGAATTGACAGTTCGAAGCGTGGTGAAGGCAGTTCTCGAAGAAGACATGAAGAATTAGTAGGCTCGCCTTCGTTGAGGTCAATTACAGAAGAACTGGATGAAGCAAAGAAAGAACTTGCTTCAATTAGAGAAGAGGGTTTTCAGTTCATGGCCTCAATGGATATCATAAGAGATGAGCTCAAGCACGTCGCAGAAGAAAGAGTTAGATTGCAGAAAGCAGACGAAAAGGCAGATCTAACCGTTCAAAACTTGAATGCAAAGCTGCTCAGAGCGAAACCCAAATTAGAAGCAGCAACTGCTTCTGAGAAAAAAGCTCAATCAATTGTATCCAATCTATCCGCCACTCTTGAACAATTAAAGACTGAAGCAGAAGTGGCAAAGAAAGAGAAAAGGCTTATTGACGAAGAAACTGCTAATATCAAGGCAGAAATACAGAAAACCGAGTCTGAAATGGAGTCAACGGAGGAAAGATTGCAGGCTGCAGTGCAAGATCTTGAAGCAGTCAAGTTATCAGAAGATTTAGCTTTTGAAAATCTGCGGCAGCTTATTGGGAATGCCGTGAGAGCCAGGGCTTCAGTTTCACAGCATAGTTCCTCAATTACCATTTCAAAGTTTGAGTATGATTACCTGGTTGGACGTGCTGCCATGGCCGAAGAAACTGCAGATAAAAAGGTTGCAGCAGCTCAGGCATGGATTGAAACATTGAAGGCCAGTGAGAAAGAGATATTGATGAAAATTGAATTAGCTCGAAGAGAAGCCAGAGAGATGAGGGTAGGGGAAGAGCAAGAGGTATTTAAAACTGCAAGGTCACTTACTGCAAAGAGAATGGCAAAGGGGGAGCTGAGGAACCGGAAACATAATCGCGAGAATAGCACAGGAGAGAATACGCCGCAGGCACTGAGGAGAAACTCCTCAAAAACTAATGGAAATTTGACACCATCCAGAGGTGTGAAGCTACGAATTTCAGTCATCTCTCCAGCACGAGCATCCCCAAGATCAACCTTTAGTACCAAGAAGAAGAAGAAGAAAGATGCAAACGCAATGCCAAAGTTACCGAGGATGTTTCGCGGCAAGAAAATTGGAAAGGATAATGAAGTTTCGAAGTTGCTGTAACTTACCTGCACTTAAATTTGGGAGAAAGAAAAAGAAGAAAATAAAGTCTCCATTCATTAAGCATTGAATGCTAACAGTGATGCCTAATGTTTTCCGATATATGCTCATCTTCCAGGTCCCATTCAGCTTTACCTTCAAGCATTGGGAACTTGTACTCTTTTAACTTTTTAGGTCCAATGTGAACTGCTTTTGATGACTAAAAATGATGTTATTGTGGTCTACGACGGGGCAGCCATGCTTGGACCTTGTCAGAGAACCTAGTTTCATCCTGTTCAAGCTCAATTTTGATGTCTTGGGAAGGAAGCAAGCTGGCCTGCAGAGGAAGAAGAAGAAGCTGGAAGCAGTTTCAATGTCTCTTTTAGCTGTTCCAATCTGTAGTTGCATTTTAATGCTCTAGTTAGATTGTAACTTGTACTTGATCATGTTGGATAATCCTAGCTGGAAATGCTTTTGCTGTAATGTTGATCAGTAAACTACTTGTCAGTGGGATTGGGTAAAAAGAGCTGTGGTAATTGGTTTGTCTAAGTAGATGGACAAAAGAGTATGGGAAAGATGTTTTTATTCAATCATTATAAGTACTTTGAAGATATACAAATCTCCTATAGAAGGAGCATTATGAAATACTAATAAAATTGGTTTTGAATGTCTAATCTTCCCACTGCTTTCTTTAGTAACAGACCTGCTCAAGTATAAAGATTTTGTCTTGAGGCTTGAATCATTGAGACCTGACAACGTTTTGGCAAATTGGCTACATTGTAATTGTTTCAGTCTTGGATGATTAAATGGAGAAGATAGGTTCATCAATTCTCAAATTTCTTTACTCGGGAGCCTCTTCATCGCAATTGTAAAGCAGAAGATTCTTGCTGTCCTGGTTTACCAGCTGTGGATCCTGGCTTATTACGCCTACATCCTAGCTAAAGAAAAAAATAAAAATTAAAAAAGGAATGGAAGGAGAAGAATAGGACGGAACGAAGCTAGGCGGCCCGGCCCGTATATTGCACTATTCCGGAACACACCACGCCCAAATATGCAAGTCATTGCTGGCCCAATTACGGGTTGTTCTGTTTCTTGGTGTATTCCAGTTTTCAAATGCTGTTGAATGGCTTACCGCAAAATATTCGGCAGAATGTAGACCAAACAAATATACATACATATATATATATATATGGTGGAAGAATTCCATACTCGCTTGCTTGGTCCCAATAAAGTAATCGCTTACCATGTAACCAAAAAATGCAACAGCTCGCCATTTATGGTATTGGCCAGCTGGAAAAATGCACATCAGAAAAGGAAAAGCATTGTGAAAATTATGTCTTCAGATCATTGAGCCTTCGCTATTAGTCTATTACTATGTCTGGCACTGTTCGTTCCTTCTTTTTTCCCTGCCGTATTCCTATTTATCATATAGCATTCTTAGGGCCAAACTGTGAGACCACAGCGACCGGGCAAAGCCAAAGTCAATATTTTAATCATTGCTAGACTCAGTCTGAATTATGCAAGTTAACTTAGTCAAACCGCTCGCACCAAACATGACGCAGTAGTCGCCATTCTATTTCATGCACCCAATAACGCCACTAATCACGCTTAAACTGAATTGAAAGACCACCACCCTTTCTAGACTTTAATGTGACAACTAGCATATGTACTCGACCAGCATTGAATTTTAAGCAAAACTTGAAACACAACCAACCAAATATTGCGGCTGGAAAAGATGCCTATATTAGAGACGATTAGAGTGTTGACGAGCATTTTGCATGTACTTATTAATTATAATGGACTGCTTCGACGTGACAATCACACACGTGTCTTGTAAAAGGAAGCCATGCTGGTTGCCAGGGTATGGAAAGCAATTAATGCTGAGTAACGAATTCAAACTTGAGTTTTCTTTGAGATAAAGGAGGTGTGATGGACTCATGCTTTGGATTTTAATTGTATTGCTCAAGCGTTCGGGAAAGAGTATCATTACTTTCGCTTTGGTTCTTTGTGATGGTTGAAGGGCTGGACTTAAATCTTGATCGAAATTCAAAAGCACATAATTGCCTTATTTTGGGACATATTTTGTACACAGCTGAGAGTTGGAAGCCGGCAGAAATATACTTTCAAACTTCCAAAGTGGCTTTGCAATTTGCATTGACCTTATTCTCCCAGTCAATACGCTTTAATCACAAAACTGGGTGCTTCCTATCTATTAAAAGGTTAGATAAAAGGTTACGCAAAGTGAAGGCATTGTACCAGAGGAGCCTTTCTTTTTCGCCTGCAAGGTCTGCCAAGTGCATACAACAGAGTGTTCTTGTTACTTTTTTTTTTTTTTTTTTCTCTTCAGCTTAGCGAGTTCATCCCAGAAAAAGCCTGAGTCCTTCTTTGAACTCCCTTAAAGAGTTGCTTTACGGGAGAGATGGCAGCAAAATTGTTTCTCCTGGGTTTCCCTATATTCCATTTTATTGCTCTAGTGAGTTCTCTAAATGATGAGGGACTTGCACTCCTATCCTTCAAGCAATCTTTGGAAAACTCATCAGCTGGGAATCTCAGCAATTGGAATATATGGGACATGAACCCATGTTCTTGGAATGGGGTTAAATGCAGCAGAGAGCAAGTAGTTTCTGTCAGTTTGCCAAATATGAGACTTAAAGGCTTTCTGCAACTTGATGGGGGGAAACTCGTTGCTTTGCGCCACGTAAATCTGAGGAACAACTACTTCTCTGGAAGCTTGCCAGCAGGACTCTTTACTGCAACAGGGTTAAAGACCTTGATCCTGTCAGGAAATTGGTTTTCTGGGCCAATTCCTAACGAGATAGGGAACCTGAAGAACCTGCAGAGCATGGATCTTTCGCAAAACTTTTTTACGGGTTCAATACCCTCATCTCTAGTCGAATGCAGGAGACTGAAAATCCTTGCTCTCAGTCAAAACAATTTCACAGGCTCTCTACCAGACGGGCTAGGAACCAATTTGTTAATGCTGCAGGCACTGAATCTTTCTTTTAGCAACTTTAGTGGTCCAATCCCCAATGACCTGGGAAACTTGTCAAGCTTGCAAGGAGTGCTTGATCTGTCTCACAATCTGTTCAATGGTCTTATTCCAGCAAGCCTTGGAAATCTTCCTGAGTCAGTTTATATCAATCTGGCTTACAACAATCTTAGTGGCCCTATACCACAAAATGGTGCCTTAGTGGATGCGGGACCAACAGCTTTGGTCGGCAACCCTCTTCTCTGTGGCCCTCCATTGAAAACCCTATGCCCTTCAGGGACTTTGCAGCAAAATCCTGGTGCTAAACCCTTCGCAGGTGATTTGTCGGGAAGCAGCTCTGGTAAAAATGGAAAAGGCCACGGTTGGAGTCCGTGTGCTGTGATCGCATCTGTTGCTGGTACATTGGTAGGAATTTGCCTCATTGCCTTCTTGTTCTCTCGTTGGTACAGGAAGATTTACGTTCCAAAAGTTGGCAGATGCATTGAAGGCTGTTATTTTGATGAGAAATCAGTAATTAGAAAGGAGATGCTCTGCTTCAAAACGGACGACCTGGAGTCTCTGTCCGAAAATATGGAGCAATACACTTTCGTTCCATTAGACACACAAATCAATTTTGATCTAGAGCAACTTTTGAAAGCTTCCGCATTTCTTATGGGAAAAAGTAGAAGGGGGATCATTTACAAAGTTGTTCTTGAAAAGGGACCGGTTGTGGCAGTGAGAAGACTCGAAAATGAAGGTTTTCAGAGGTTTAGAGAGTTTCAATGTGAAGTAGAGGCAATTGGAAAAATCAGGCATCCAAACATTGTAAGCCTCTTAGCTTATTGCTGGTGTATCAATGAGAAATTGCTAATTTATGATTACGTATCCAATGGTGATCTTGGCTCAGCAATTCACGGTAAGTTGATTCTCTACTAAGGAAATTGATTTTTTTTTTTTTCTTTTCCTTATCTTGAGCTTCTAGTCCAATTCTTCTGTACATAATTTTCCCTTGGATGAACAGGAAGAGCAGGAGTAGCATACTTTAAGCCCCTTTCATGGTCTGCTCGCCTGAAAATTATGAAAGGAGTAGCGAAAGGGTTGGCCTTTCTACATGAATTTAGTCCTAAAAGGTATGTCCATGGGAATTTGAAGCCTAGCAATGTACTGCTTGGGGACAACATGGAGCCACGCATCTCAGATTTTGGTCTCAGCCGCCTTGCGTATACCGCTGAAGAATCCTTGGCATCTCAACTGGAACAAACGACAAGCAGAACCCCGCAACAGACTCCTCCGTACCTGTTCACACCAACAAATCCAAGCACAAGTGGATATTATTACGAGGCTCCAGAGGTCTCAAAATCCACGAAACCGTCTCAGAAGTGGGATGCATACTCATTTGGAGTGATTTTACTGGAGATGATCTCTGGCAAGTCAACATCTATGCGGATAGGCTCACCAGAAGTAAATCTTGTTCAATGGATTAAACTTAGCATTGAAGTCAAACAGCTCTCTGACGTCTTGGATCCGTTCCTAGCTCGTGACATGGACAAGGAACATCAGATTGTTTCTGTATTGAAGATTGCTTTAGCCTGTGTTAATGTGAGCCCAGAAAAAAGGCCTTCAATGAGGAATGTAAGTGATACTCTGGAAAGATTGGCGTGATCAACATAGAGACGTGGTGGTTCATTAATGACATTGAAATACTAGTGTGTCTGCCTTCTTGTGAAACTGGTGAATGCATACTGCAGTTCTTTGTCTCCTATATGTGTTTATACGATACCCCAGATGACAAATATTTGTGAACTATTAGTGATTTTGTAACCCACATTTTCTGGAGGATGTATTGAGAGTTTTCATAAATATGATTTGGAAAGTATCATGATTCGAACCCATTATTCACTCTTTGAATGCGACCAAGTCGATAAAATTAATTAGAGCTGCCTAAACTCTATCCAGGTTCGTGAAAATCTCGCAGGCTTTCAATCGAGGTTAATCAAAATGATATTTGGACTTGACTCATAAGTACGACTATGCATACTATAAATGTTAGATAAACAAGCAAATCTTTTTCTTTTCATTGACATTTCAATCCTACACTATTTGCTCATTTAAGCCAAAGTCTGCAATATTGATTTCAAAGCTATGTATCAGCAAAATTAATAATTTGTTTTGAGAGGCACGACTGGGACAATAAGGCACACTCTACATTCACAAATGTGTATTCTGTTATTGTGACAATGTAATCTGCCTGTGTCAAGAATGCATCGAGTTGATGGCTAGGGAGTTTATTTATTTGCCTTCCTTACTTGGGAAAGGTGTTTTCAAGTCACCAAATGAAAATAGGGAGTTTGCACCAAAAAGGGAGTACCCTGAACTGAAAAGAGAAAGAGACGCCTCTGGGAAACAGGGCTATTATTTTAATATTATTTTTGAATTGGAAAGATCTTACCAAGATCTTGTTTCCCATATATCAAAACGAGAACTTTATGGCAATTTAATGCTTTTCCTAAGCCAAAGCGGACTAATAAGCCTCCTCAAGTGATCTATAAAAAGGGTAATGCACGCACCACCAGGATTTGTTCTCGAACAATCTTTGGCTAGAAAGGAAATTGCGGCGTTCCATTAAAAGCTAGGGTATTCTTTGAATAGCGTTCTTTATGTTTCTTTGCTTATTCCTGACGGTTTTTCTTTGTCTTCTGCGTCTGTTCTTCGCCCTTTTTACGTTTATATATTGCATTCATGGTTAATTTCTGCGGTTTTTCCAGCGGCGTCCATTGCTTGTTTTATGTTTCTATGGCAATGATCTAGCAAGGATTGCTGGGTTGTAATTACTTTGATACTTTAGGACTCTCTGTCTTCTTGCACTTTTGATGGGTATAGTAAGTAAGAAACCTGTAGGATTACTTCTTGTTCTCGATGACAAACTGGGTTTATGTGTCGGTTACAGCATAAAAAACCGATTCTCGGAATACAGGCTTCCTCTCTTTCTCTCTATCTTTTTTTTCTTGTTAATTTTGGGTGTACTGTTTCTGTACTTTCTTTTTTTGGGGGGGGTCCTGTCCTCCAAGACGTGCAATTTATGCCTTATGGTACTTTCAGCCCTTTTCTTTCTCTGTTTTTTGCAGTAATTATTTTGTAACAGATATGATCCAATTTTGCCAGATTTGACAATGGATTGTGGGCAACCGGTAACGGAATTGAAAAGGGAGAAATCTCCATCTTTTTCTGCTATATCCTTCAGGAAGAGGAAAAAGAACTTGTTGAAGAAGACATTCGAGCTTGCAACGCTTTGTGGGATCGATGCATGCATCATCATTTTTCCTCCAAGACAACATGGCAGAGTTGTAAAGGCAACAACTTGGCCTGAAGAGTATGATCAAGTTAGGCATCTTATCAGCAAGTACCAACTGAGTGATCAACCGAGGAAAATTAGTCGCCTCACTGACCATTTGTTTGGTAAAAAGAAGGTGGTTTTGGTTAATCAACATACAGAATTAGGCAAGCAAAGACACCCGAATAAGGGTGGCTGTCTCAATAACTTGACAAAGGATTCACTTGAAATGTACATTAGTCAACTGGACTCTAAGCTCAAAGCTGTGGATGAGAAGATTGGTATGATGGAAGAAGAAGCACAGCTTGTGAGGGAAGAATGTGCAAGTATGGTGAATGATGGATCGAAAACAAGGGAAGAAATTCCAGACCTTAATTACACGTTGGAGGACTGCCAACAAGGGGCCAATTACACTCCTGATCGTTCAATTGGGCAACAACCTGTTCCTGATGCAGATTCAATATCAATTCAACAAGGCAACAATTTTCAAGGTGCTTATCATCAAGCTTATGGTAGGATGCTTCCCATCAGTCCCAGCTTTATTGGGACCTGGCCGGTGACAATGCTGAATGCTAATAACAATAGTAACCAATCTGGGCTTTTACCTGGCAACAATGCTTCCCCTCAATATGTTTCTTCAGTGAACCACCCGGCCTACTATGGTGGAACTGCTTTGACGTGGCAGCCAATGATCTACCATGATCCTAAGTCTGGGCTGAGCCGCATTGTTCCAGTAATGCAGCCGATTTATCCACCTTTGGGAATGGGGTACCCATTGATGCTGAGGCCTCCATCTCATACGCGTCCCTCCCAAGTTAACAAAGCTAACGACAATACTGAAGAATAACTGCATTGGAAGATAACTGGGTATCGAATACTTGAAGTTTGACGAAGACAGCAAATTGCAATCACGTCAATAGTCAATTGTTTTTGGTGGTCAATAGGAAGGTACATCCAGTACCAACGGAGAAACAACTGTCCTGCAACCATGAGTGGCTAACTCACGCCCCAAACAATCATGTTAATGTGTTGATGGTCATCGATTCTATTACACTTTTTCTTTTTCTTGAGGCTCAATTTTAGATTATGAGCATAAGTACGTGATAGAAAAGTTTTTTTTTTTTTTTTTTCGATAGAAAAAATTGCTCCTCCTTATATATGTCTTTTATTTAAAACATGAATTTATAATCAATGCAAAAACTAATTGGTACTCAGATTATTTTAAATAATAATAATAATAATTTCTTTTATTTTTAGTTTTTTTTTTTAATTGGCACTTTTAAACTCAAAACTCTAAATTCTAAAACCAACTCTAATCTACTAAATTAAAACTCGGTGGGTTAATTTGCTTAATCACAACCGGACTACAGGCCTTTTTTAATCTGACCTTCTCTTGGACATAAAAGACTAATGGATCCACACTAAAACGAAATGTGCCCAAGCCCATAACCAAAACAAGCCCAATTCTACAACTAGCTCCAAACCCAAAAACCACCTTAAGATGTTTCCAAGGCGAGCCGCCGCATCCAACTCCACCGGCCAACCCAAAGCCTGCTCCAATTGGGCGACCAATCCCAATTTAGCTTTCTTGGAGGAAATCAGTTACCGGGAATTGCTTCCCATCGTTCTTCTTCCACCTCTTCTTCTTGTTCCATTCCCAAAGTGTGCTGGAATGGTCAATCTTGGTCAAGGGCGTGTTTTCATTGTATGACAAGGAGGAGAGAGGAAAAGGATATCAGAACTAAAAACTACTGGACCAAATAGTAAAAAGGTGTCAAATAATTACATGTGTGCCGTTGGATCAAACAATTAGTACGGTCGAATTTGGCAGTCAAAGGGAGTGTGCATCTGATGAATTGCAATCTACCAACGGTTCGCTGGTAGGTAAAAAGGCAAAAGTGGACTATTAGGCGTAGTTCTCTCACGTTTAGGGCAAGCTAGATTTGGCAGTCAAATAGGGCGTGTGCATTTCTAGTTCTAAATGGACTGCAAATCCAGCAGTGATTGGGATGTCTGCGTCCTCTTTCTTTGGTTGCGAAGTTTCCGGGAAATAGAGTTATCAAGCCTCTGCAGCTTCGTGGAAGTCTGTTTGTGTGGCACGTTTTCAGTGGACATTAGTAAGGCCTCCCATTGCAGAGCCGAAAATGAAGAGGACCTAAACGATCCATAAGAACTATCGGTTTCAGGTTTTCGTAGTGTCGGTCATCTCTGTGTCGTGATTTCATCTTCTTGGTGCTTTGGTGGTCGTCAAATTCTGCAAGGAAAAACGGGGACTTTAAAATGCCTTTTATATATATATATATTTAAAAAAAAAAAGACTGTTTCATGCTTTTTTTTTCGTTTGGGTCAATGCGTCTCTGTTTTAATAGCCACTAAAAGAGAAATAAAAGAACAATTCAATTTTTAAGGTCACTCTCCAAGAATTTTCGGGTATCTGGCACTGTTGTATTTCCCGGTTACCATCGTTCACGTTAAAAATTCACATTACACACAGCTGGGGCACATAATGATCCACTTTTAATACCTGGGTTTTCGAAATAAAGTCAAAACAACAAGAATTTCAATACTATTTCCCGGACTCATCAATATTGAACTAATTTTAAATGGTCCAACCGGCATTGTTGACCTTGGCTAGGTTTTGCTTCCTGCAGGTTTCTTAACTCACCAAATGCACACCATTCATCACTACAAACAGAAGTATAAATGCAACCCTTCTTTGGAGTTGGGACTCTCAACCAAGTCTTTCTAATCTGGTCTTCCTCCCATCTCAGTTTCCCTCTATTGCAATAACTGAAATGGAGTTGCTTTCCAAGCCAGTCTTCAGCACGTGGAAGAGATACCGGAGAAGAAAGCGGTACCAACGCCTAGATGGCACCATCACAGGCCGGAGGAACATGAAGATTGTAAGATTTGGAGGAAACCAACGTAGAGTATGGAAGATCAGAGCGCTGCCCACGTTGAAAATTAAGATCATCTCACCGTCTAAGCTCTGGAAGAAGCTGAAGAATGCTTATGTAGACACGACGATGCTTGGCCTAGCAGGCAACGTGGGTTCCTTGAACACCAACAATTACTTTGGAAGCGAGCGGATTCCAAAAGCTAGGCAGGTTGGTCCGGTGGTTTCTTCCAATTATGAATTTGAGAATAGGCCGATTTACGAGATTTACAAGGCCTTGGTAGCAACTCGTGAATTAGCTCCCCGTTCAGAACAAAAACTATATTTTGGTCATTGATTCGCCAATCAATCAGGAAGATTAAATTCATTCGGTTATTTTCAGCCAAGCTCGTACTTCCTTTATTATGATTTGTTTAATTGTTCCTGTATTCCATGGAATGTTGGGATAAAAATCCGAGTCTCTTCTTCTTTACTTTGTAAATTTAGTGATTAATAATTTAATTTTTTTTATTCTACCTAATTCTAACATATATATATATATATATATTATATGATTTACGACATAAATTTTTTTTTAATAATTAACAAAAATAACTCATTCTTATTTGCTTCATGTGTTTCCATGCAATTAACCGCAAGTGCGGTACAAGGCAGTAACCGAACGCCATTTCTCAATCCATGTATTAAAATCCAATGCTAAATTGGATCCTTTTCACAAATGTGTGTGCTCCAGTGGAAGTTTCGTTTCATATTTGTTGAAAAATGACGAGCTGTCACACAACAAAATAATCCTCCTTATTTTATTTTATTTATTTTAACTTCACCCATTCTTTGAAGAAATTCTCATGGAAGACCTCCCAGAGAAAATGCTTTCTTTTGGATTAATAATTTATGAAAAAAAAAAAACAACAACAGAAATTTACAAAAACTTCAAAGAGTTCTGATTCCGTGGACTCAAGGATATTAACTTATAATTTTAAGCACTTTACAACTTGAGATTGAAAAAAGAAAAAAAAAAAAATCCGAAAGTGACTGTATGCAAAGGTTATCAAACATTTATCTCTAAGCACCAAATTTCTTTTGGAAAAAAAACTTGGGCATATGTTAAAATATCTTTTTATTTATTAAAAATTTATTAAATTTTGAGTTATATAATGAGATAATAATTTTTATTTTTATTTTAAAAATCATAACTCAAAATCTTATAAATAAATATCCAAGTTTTTAAGTAATAAAATATTTTTAAAAAATAATTATATTTTAAAATATTAATCAAATCTCATTACTCACAAAATCTAATAGTAAAATTATATAAATTCTAAGTTTTAAATTTATAATTCCCCATTCCTATAAACTAAAAAAAATATTAATCAAATAAAAATTAATTTAAAATTTCAAATACTTTGGTTGAATCAATATTTTTAAATTAAAACTAAATGAATAAAGTAAAATAGTTGAAACATATCTTAAAAATGTCAAACTCTTGGTGCATGTATGCATAATGTTCATGTATTGATATTTAATTTAATCATATTTGTGATCAGATTTTTTTTTAACATATGAATATTAATTAGATTTTGTTTTTAAATAAGAATATCAAAAATTTTGAAAATCATATATTTAACCATTAAATGATTGTTAAATAAAATTATTATTTATGAATTTTGAGAATTTATAAAATAATAATTTTTTTTTTCAATTGACAACTAATTTATACACATATTAACCTCTTTTTTATTTTTCTCTAATTTAATATCACTCAATATCCAAGTTTTTAAAGACATATAAGCTAATTTAATTTTAATTTAATAAAAACACAACTTAATACTCATTTATAACTCTCACCTTTACATAATAATTGCCCGCATATAGTTCCTAAGAACATATATCACACTATTTAAGGGCCACCTATTGATATGAAAATAGATGTAAGAATCGCTAGACATGGATTTGAGTCAGCCTATTGAGTTCAACCCTACTTCAACTTCATCTCCGCAGGCTCGCCCCAGTATGATGCCCATGTCCTCTTTGATGTTCCCAAGTTGCCAACAGCCAAAGACACGGGTGACATCCCCCACAGTGATAATTAAGTTGTGTGTTTTATGTATCGTACTCAAGCTATTTACCAAAGTTTCTCACACTATGTTGTGTTAACACATCATAGTCTTGTGAACAGGACAAGCATTCTCAGTTTGAACAGTCGCAAAAACAGAACTTGGAGAAGCTGGGGAAGCAGGAGATGAAGAGCATTCACAACATGAAAGGTTTATTGCTTATGTTGAGTTATTCATAATTTTTCATACATAATTTTGACTCCTAGTTTAAATCCTCTACGTACGATTCCGTATGCTTGGATGCAGAATTTAAAAGCAAGATCGAGTTACCTCTTGCTAGGATCAAAAGAATCATGAAATCCGACAAAGAAGTCAAGGTTTGTAATTTTTTTTATTTTCCCTAAAACCTGAGCTCAGAACTTCCATAACCCTTTTTTTTTTTTTTTTAAAAAAAAAAAAAAAAAAAAAAGGTAGATTTCATTACATATCTTGGTATTAGCGGACGGGCAAAAACTGAATCAAACCCACGATATAAGCAAAAATTTTCACATGGGTCCATACTTAAATTTATTAAACTGATTCCCAATACTAGCAAAATTATAGCAATCAGAACCAATTAAGATATTAGATCCATAATCGACCACCCTACCCATGGAGAATATCATCCAGTCACTATAAGAATGTGTTGGATTATCTTTGTTTTCCAAGTATCTCTCTGTTTTTTTTTTTTTTTTTTTTTTTAAAGAATTCGTTTAAGATGTAAAGTGGCAAGAGAAAAGTGACGCGTATCCCGCTAAGCGCTTTAACGTGATTAATACATCTCTAATCGAATTCAGTGATTGCATAATTTGCAAGTACCATTGATGAATTGAACGAATTCTAAGTGCAACGGTCCATATGTTTGAATTACATGAGACTGTTTTTTTATTCCTTACGTCCCAAAAGAAGTCGCTTGAATGTTAAAAGGAACATTTTCACAATAATTTTGTTCAAATGTGTTCTGTGTTAACAGGCAACTTCAACGTTTCTTGTTCAAAATTGTTTAAATGCGTTGTTTGGGCCTTTACATTTATCAAAGGGTATTCAAGAAACCACATTGATAAGTTCTTATTAATTAAAAAAATTAGCTAAAAAAGAAAGGTACATAGCTTTGCTCTTTTTTTTTTTTTTTTTTTTTGGTGTAAACAAATTATATATATATATATATATATATATATATATATATAATGTACCGTGATATATTTCATCCGACCTTATTGCTAATATTTGAACTAAAATGTGAAAAAGTTTAGATGGTTAGCGCGGAAACCCCTGTCCTGCTCTCGAAAGCGTGCGAGCTGTTCATTCTAGTGCTCACGTTTCGCGGATGGCTGCAAACAGAAGCGAGCGGCCGCCGAACAATCCAGCTCTGCGACATTGGCAAGGCAATAAGGCAGCCAAAACTGAAGAACGGTCAGCTGAAGACACCAGGATGTTCTTAAGTAGACCTTGCCCGAGGGCTTAATTATGAGTTCAACTTACCATTTACCTTACAAGCTCAACTAGGATGAAGTGAGAGTGAATTAATTACTGTGTCTGTCGATAAAATTTCCTATATTTTTCCTGTTCTAAACTCATGGTCAACTAGATAGCTTGGAATTTTAATTCATACACTTTAAAATTTTCTTCAGCCAATTATAATGAACAGTTTTTGAAATTCGAAACAAACCTGTTTTGTCGTTGGGGCTGTCCCTCTACCATCGTTACTTCTTATGAACTATCGCATCTTTGTGAACACTTGATTAGTTTACAGAGTTGGCCAAATTGTCCATCCTAGTAACCAACACAAAAAGGCAGGAGAGATTTTGGCATACAAGATAACAGTAACAGGGATCTCAATATGAAATTTATAATGAAAGAATATCCGAGCAGTATGCTCACGAGTCACCAGTTTCGCCAACAACATCAAGGACGGTTTTAACAGTGGGAAACATGGAGGCAGTGCAGTGGATCTACAAAACCATAATTCGACAAGGGCCAATACACATGCTGTGGTAGTTTGATCATTTTCATTAACATTGTAAAACAACTAGCCAAACCTTTCAATCCTTCTACGGCGAATTTCTTCCAGCATAAGGTCATCAGAGTCATGTGAGAACCGTCCAGGGCTACTACGACGTGTTCCACACATCTCGCATAAGTTTGACCATTCGGAGTTGTCAAATGTACAAGCTTGGCATCTCCACATGCCAGACGTTCTTCTTGCCATCTGATCTCTTCCAACAGTTCCTCGCCCAGAGATCCGTCCATGGCGAGGAAATAAGTCCTTTATGAACCTCAAAGGCAAGCTTAGAACATCTGTGAAACCTTTGATAATAAGGGTCAATGGGCTTGAACCTGAATACGCTCTTCTTAACTTCAAATAAAGAATTCCAGCAAGTATCCCACCAAGGTGGCCAAGAAATGAGATACCAGGCACAAACAACTGAATAAGAATTAATTCTGCCCAGGCAGCATGGCGAGTTGGTACCACCACTCCATGCAGATTGGTGTAGTTTTCAGATTGAGAATTGAGGACAACTTTCAAAGCAAAGAGGACACCAGAAAATCCAACGGAGTATTCAGAATAAAAGGGCTTGCCATAGTCAAAGAACAAGAGAAGGGACTTAGCTAGCAGCAGGGTGACACCCTGTGACATAGCAAGCAACTCAGCAACGGTACACACAAACTCCACACTTCCCATTGATGTTTCCAACTGGACACCCTTCCATAAGAGTGATGTCATGTTGTATACCAGGTGGGACTCACCAACATGGTAAAATGGTGACAGGAAGAAACGTTTCATGTCCCTGTACTGTTCAACCAAAAAACACACGGGAAGTGCCACCAGATAATCAACATAAAAAGCCCTAGCACCAAAAGCACAGAGAAATGCTACAACAATGACAAGAGCATATCACAATACAACCCATACATTTCACAGCCAAAGAAAGCATCTCAAAACATTTCTGCTATGACATGTAAGTGCCAATTATATCATGGCAAAATACACAGCCAAGTCTATTGTAAGAGTAAAAGCGCCAGCTGCTCCTCTTTCTTCTGTGGTGAGGAATCTAATTCAGCAGGCATACCAATGAAGAAGCTAAAAACGACGTATGTGAAGAACTTAAGAAGACGAATCAAAAGTCTCTATGTGAAATTTGGGCTTTATAATTGAGTTCGACTTGGACAACTCATGATAATTATACTGGGTTGGAACCTAGACAGATAGAACAAATCCATCATCATTATAGTTCTTAAGTTTATATGAGATTCTAAATTTCTAATTGATCGTCGAAAGCAACCCTTCTCTATTTCTTGGATGGGTCTTAGGATAGTCCACACATCTTTCACTCACAGCTTTCTGCCTTCTCACTTCCTGGGGGATTTCCCGTATGCCTATCCCCAAACCCTCGCCATTCCCACCACGACCTCATCTCAGTCTCCTCCACCAATTCATTCTATTCTCACACACACGCACAATGTCATATGGAATTGAAATCCTCGAATCAACTCCAAAGTTTCAAGAATCGAAAAAACAAACAATAATAATAAATTAATCAACTACGTAAAGAATGGGGCAGTGAACAAGGGAACGGAAGAGGTACCTTGAGAATGAGATGAGGGTTGAACCAAACTTCATCAATAGAAGGGAGGACGTGATGGAGGAAAGCCGGCCTGAGATAGATGAGAGTGTTGGCGGCAAGGAGGCCGGCGGTAACAGGTGGCTTCCACGGCAGCCGATAGTACTCGGTCACCGCGTGAAGTGCCAGTAACGGCAACATTCTCCCTCCTCTTCTCTCCATTTCCCCGCCCCAACATCGACCCAGTCTCAATATTCGACCCGATTATCTGACCAATTGCTTTGCTTGCGGGCAGAGCAATCTAGATTCCGAGTCCCAAGGCTCTCTAGAACCTTCCCGCTAATCCCCTCCACCGTCGGACTTGAAAAAAACAAAAAAACAAAAAAGAATAATTTTGGAAACACACGCGGTTCGACAAGTCGGTGATCCGAGATATGCAGAAAAGCCCCGATAAGTCGGCTCCTCGGAGGCATCTCGGACAACCGACAGGTCGTTGGCAGCATTCAAAGTTAATTCGAAATGTCTCGCTTTGCCCGTCACAAAACGGCGTCTCCCATTCGGTGGAAAGAAGAAATGCTCCGGCGAGTCAGAGGCAGTGAGGTTGGTGATGACCATGTTTGGACCCGTATTCAGATTCTGATTATCGAAATCTTAGCATCGGGGTATTGATCCATGTGAGTCGCACAGTTCCTGCCTCATTTGTCTGTTGTTGTTATTACTATTATTATTCTTATTATTATTGCCTGGTAGAATTCGATTTCTTAAAAAGCTGCCGTTCTTGGGGTAGGGGCAGATGGGGTCGGCATCTGTGCGCTCTGCTTTATTTCAATCCTCATCTCATCTGGGTCTTAAATCCTCTTTTAAAATAACTGGAAGCTCCCTCTGTTCCTGAAACCTCTTTCAGATTGCCATCTGCCCACTTGGATCTGTATATATAAGATCTTGATACTTGCATCTCCAAGTTTTACGTTCTTACAGCCCAATGTTTTAACAAGATGTTTAACTCCAGTCTGTTACTCTGATTTTGGCCAACCTTTGCAATTCAGGGAATCTGGATGTCAACCCATTATTCATGGATTGCCGGATGACTTGGCTTTACGATGTCTGGCAAAGGTTTCTCATGGATACCATGGAACGCTTGAGACTGTTTCCAAGAGATGGAGAGATCTAATCCGTAGCCCAGAATATGCCAACTATAGATCTAAAGAAAAATGGTGTGGAGATTGGCTGTTTGTTCTTACCGAGCAATCTAACAATCAGTGGATTGCATATGATCCTGAAGCTGATAAGTGGCATCCGCTGCCAAAAGTTTCAGGGCACTATGCTGACTGGCAACATTTTGGATTTTCTTGTGTTTGTGTTCGTGATCGGCTCCTCGTAATTGGTGGATCCTATGCACCACAAGCCTCGTCGCGACCTCATCCAAAGCCTTCGATAACTGATCATGTCCTGCAGTTTGATCCATTTAAGAGACAGTGGACTGGCATGGCAAAGATGCAGACACCACGTTCTCACTTTGCCTGCAGTGTCATCGCCGGTAAGGTTTATGTTGCTGGGGGACACAACTTATCTTGCACTGGGGGGCTTGTCCTTGCTGAAGTTTATGATCCAGTAATAGACAAGTACGTTTATTGATGCAACCTTGGTAACCTTTGGTACTTATTTTATGTTCGAAGACATTTCTTTGACAATTAACTCGGTAGCTTTAGTTGGACTGCCATTCTCTTCTTTGCTTGACAAGGTGTCGGTTGTGACTGTATAACACTGCAGATGGGAGGAACTGCCGCCAATGCCCAAACCTCAGATGGACTGCCTAGGCTTCTCATTTAAAGGCAAATTCCACGTTTTGAGTGACCAGGTAGGCCTGTCAGCCATGAACACATCTCAGGTTTTTAATCCATTAACCAAAACATGGTGCACAGTGGAGGACAGCTGGCCTTTCTCAAGAGCAATGCAATTTGCAGTTCAGGTTGTAGGTGGTGATCGAATATACACTGTTGTTGACTGGGGTGAGAGCTTGATTAAAACAAGGGACTCGGACGAAGGAGATTGGTATAATGTTTGTCCGGTTCCACCAGTTCTTCTTCCAGACCACAGACGGCCACTGGAGGCATTTAGTTATGGTTTTGCTGCCCTAAGAGGCGAGTTATACATTTTGGGTGGAAAGGTTCTCAAGTGGGAAGAAGCAGGAACCGGAAGGTTTGACATTGTCAGGTTGGGATTGGTAAGATCTTGTAATCCGCACACCAGTCCAATAAAATGGCGAGAACTTCGGCCAATGTGCAGCTCAGCACTTGGCTCTATACTTGGATGCGCATCCTTGGAAAATAAATTGTAAAATTTCTCTTAGCCATGTTGGCTGTGTATCGCCAATACAGTGGCAAAAGAATTGGAAATTATAATGTTAATTCATGCTGTGGTTGGTTGCAAAAAGAATACGTTAAGAAATTATTCCAACACTTGTCATTAGACCCTCAGGTAGAACTCCACTGAGAGTGCTGTCGAGCAGCCTAAAATCAGTTGCGGCGCACAATTAGTTGGCCGATATCATAACCTCTTGCTCCACATCCCTAAAATGTTCTACCGCCGTTACCAAGGTAACGAAGAAATTTCGATCCCTCCTCTTAAAATCCAATAAGTCATATGCGTCCGACAATCGTTTAGCCGCCCTTGTTGCACCGAGGGTAGTTATTTTGTTAGAGAGGATTTAATGTCCAAATGTGACCGGGCATGTAGGACCAGTGTCATGTCTAACATGAACACACATGCCTTTTGCCAACAGCTCTTCCACAATGAAAATAGGGGTGAAATATAGTATTGGCTAAAGCAGACTATCAACTACCCGACAATAAACATGGCGATGGAATAAACTGTTATCTTTAAGTGTTGATAAAAAAATAATAATAAAAGAGCTACACAAGAAGTCCCGAACTGCGCTAAGCATAGCCCCTAAGAAGTTTCCTTTTGAGGGGCTACAAAAGACATAACGGACAGAAAAATCAGGACGAAAAAGGAGACCATCGAGTAAAGAAGCCACGGGGAGTTCAGCTCACTAAAGACTCGAAAAGATAACCAACCACAGGGGTCAACCGCTCTACCGAATTACTTTGCAAGCTTCTCCTTTAAGGGTTTTCAGGTAAGGAAAAATGAGGCATGCATCTGAAGCGTAATGCTGCTGAAATAGTAAATATAGTCTATTTATGATGTCGACAGCAGTATGGTCATCCATGCACAGCAGAATGGTTGAAAGCTTGACCAGTTCATGTGCAATGACAATGTGATCAGGACCATAAAGCTTTTCAAGTATCTGACATTGGATTAAAACCAAGCAAATGATATTCAGAATTCCCTAGTGAAACAATACATTACAACAGTAAGTAATCATTGCAATTAAGAACCAAGAGGAGACTTCAACCTCTTGTTTCAAATTGAGAAAATGATTTATTTGGTAGAATATAATGGCATCCAATTGAAAATAATTGGTTAAAATTTCTTAAGCAAACTGTTTAAAAAAAAATGTTACTCCATCATATTACATTGCAACCTATCACATTCTACCTAACAGATACAAAGATTTATCATTAGTCATTGATAGGCAATGAAAATGAAATTAGTCCATAACAAACAGAAAGCCACAAAACTCAAAGCCACTACAAATAATCATTTTCCTAAACATTGAAACCATCAAACCCAATATGTGGCAAAGCTTGCAAAACATAGTTATTTCAGAATATTGCTGCATGCCCTATATGCCACCTTCAAAATTTTTATGCATCAAAAGAAGACAATAAATTCTAGAGCATTAGAAGTTTGGGAGACTTCCAAAAATGGGTTGTCATTAAAATTAAAAAAAAACAAAAAATTGAAAGCAGATTTGCCATGCTCGATGGCCAAATTACTTACTGCGATTGACGCTTTACAATGAATCCTTGCAGATTTTAAGTCTCCAACCAAACAGAATGCCTGTGCAAGATTATCCTCAGCCTGAAAATTTTTACACCATGGATAGTCAGGGTTATTAAATTACATAATGTAACTTCTTTTCTGTGGGCCCAATGAAATGATCAAATAGTATGATGAGTATAAAATATGGTTGTTATAATAATGTCAACGATTAAGATTTTATTTTCCATACTCTAATTTATTTGTTGTATCATGTATACAGTGGCATAATATCTTATGGAACAGTACCCAGTACAATCTTCCGGTTGAATGGACTTAATTCAATGACAAGGAATACTGAGTTAAATGGACTTATTTATTTCCTATTTAATAGTGGTTTGGAAACTACAAATAAAGCCCTTGCAAATGGAATGCCACAGAATGAGGATGCCACTGCAATAATAGGATTGTGGATCAGGTTGATTTCAGAGAAAACAGTAAGTTGATAAGTGGAACTAAAGTTGCCAGCTCACCTCTGCAATACTTCTGTTATTTGCATGCAAAACTGATCTCAGAACACCACGAGCTCTCAAAGCATCTGAAAGGACAGTATTTGAGATTTCTTTTGAGAACATCGCATCCTGCAACCTGCCAAGAATTGATAATTCAACAGTGCAGAAATCAAGCTACAAATATATGTGTGTCTAAGCAGGTGTTCCCACGTTCAGAAGTTTAACAGTGTTCTCTGGGTTGCATGGATTATACAAGCAAATTCACTGCAGGTTGAAGACGTGAAATGTACCTCTTGATAGAAACCCAAGCTTTGTTTGCAGCTTCATGTGAAGCTTTTACATCACAATGCAAACCACAATTTAAACAACATCCAGGAAGAATACAGAAAGAGCCATCTTGCTTAAGCACAGAGTGAGCCAAATCGTTGATATCAGTATTATTGAGCTTGTTAACCTGTCAACATCAGCAAATTTGATGAAAAGTAGGACAAGACATGACTTCCAACTGTAACACGCAACAGAAGCAGCCATGATTGATTTATGACATGAATAAACTATGATCCACCAATGCATCCCAGTACAGAAACAGATATAGAGAATTAGAGTAGCAAGCTGTTGAGCCTCAATCCACATAAGCCTGCGGCACTAACTGTAATGAACCTCTCCTGGAGAATATTGTTATTTGATCTTTCCAAGGGTGAGAAGTTGTTAACTATTAACATACCCAACCTATAAAGATATATCACAAATATCACATTGGATCAGATTGCTTTTGCTATAACTCAAAAGCTGGGGTGGTATGCGGTAAGAGTAGCACTTCTCAATTTCAATATTAAGGGCTGAAATTGCTGTCAACTCTGCTTGCTTCCAGTAATGCATACAAGATGATGTCGATTTCAAAAGCAAATGAAGGGAGAAATAATATTTGAACTTTAAAGATCCCCGAGGGCTAAAAGTTCATCCCTATATTTTAAAGATATAAAAAAAGGTTAAAAGGAGTTATTACCCTTCAATCCCCCTTAACATAATACCTTCTTACTATAAATTTTGGAATTCAACAGCACAACCATGCTTAATGATACACCAAATGTAAGTTTCGGGAAACAGACAAAAATAATACCTGCAAATGAGGGCCCCCTTTAGTAAAGGCTTCAGAAAAGTTCTTTAGTTTGTTTATTTCACAGTTAAATGTGTGGCTGTCTAAAACCATGCCAGGACAATTGGGGCTGGCACAATGAAAAGCTTTTAGAACCAGGTCAGAGAGATTTAACTCTGAACAGCCATGACACTGGCATCCAAATGAGTAATTATCTTCCAGAAACTTGAGGCGGTCTTTACAGTCCCATTGCCCAACCTGTGAAACATAACAGTATTTTACTGTTTGAACTGCCCTTTATTTCATCAGTAGTAAAGAGGAGATTTGGGAATGCCTGAGGACCATAGGACAATTCCATAGGACTGCCTGCTTCCACACACTCTGATGTGCGTATAAAGAGAGTACGTGAAAGGAAATAAGCATGGATATTTGGCCGGCAAGAATGATTGAACATGCTGCCAGCTGCATAGATAGCCCGGCCCACTTTGACCTACAATGTTACAAGCAATTAAAGACAGGATGAATAGAGGGACAAATTTGAGTCAAATGGTAAAGCATGTTTTAAATCAAAACCACTTCTATATGAATATGCATAGAAATCCAACTTCATGGCATAAGGGTGGAAATCATAGCATAAACATCAACCTGCTCCACACTATAAGTTGAAATGTCTCTATTAGAGGAAAACTTTCCAAACTGATCTTCCAGGCCATTAAAATCAACAGATTTCATGCGAACAATTGCCATAGAATTCACCCTGATTTGGCATATCAGTATGATCATCTGCACAGACACAAGAAGGTGTAACAGCAAATAGATTATAATAGTATTATGAGCAATTAAATCCATGATTATATCAATGGTCCTTATACAAATTTGACCAAGAAGGTACTGGTACTTGGGAATCAGGATAATAAGGATGCCAATTTCAGATCATGGACTAATTATACAAAACATGTACATCTAGCACATCACTTATTGAAACTTGGAAGGCATGATACAGAGGTAGCATCAATAGCCCACATATTAAGTAAGTCCATGCTTTCAAGGGAAGGATAAAGCAAAACATTAGCTTGTGTGAAGTGTGAGTTTTCAATTTTTTCCTTCAGGCTGTGAAATGAGTTTGCTAAGTATAAGCGAGTATGCCATTCAAGGGAAAGATAAAGCAAACCATTAGCTTGTGTAAAGTGTGAGTTTTCAATTTTTTCTTTCAGGCTGTTAAATGAGTTTGCTTGGTACAAGCAAGTATGCCAAAACATAAAAATCCCCGCAATTGAATATTCCATCATTTTTGCAGGTTTTTTAAATGGATTGTCACCAAAAGAAAAAAAAAAAAGAAAAAAAGAAAATTGAAGAACTTTTCAGACTTCTTGGTTTGGCATATAAAAAAAGAAGGAAAAGTGCACAGTCCGGCACAACCCAATGTACTAGAAACATAGAGCAAAAAGGAGGGAACAAATAACTAAATTTCTAAGCAGTTTTGAAGGTTTGACAACTCCATGACAGAAGGGCCTGTCACAAAGTCTGTTAACCCTACTTGCTCCTCTTTAGTCTTCCCAGCACAACCTGCTTCCAACATATTACTTGAAACACACTTGCTTTGCCATAATCCTTAAAGAGTTCCCCCAAACAACATAATCCTGGCTACTCCAAGCACAGACTTAAATGACTCTTCAAACAAGAAATGAAAGAGATGGGGAATATTGACTGTCAGTAACTGCCTTACAATGTAGAATCACAAGAAAATTGCCACCCCAAGAGATTTCCTAGGTATAATATAGCTACCCCACTGGTGAAGACAGTTTTATTGGTGAAAAAGTAAATGTAATGTAACTAAAACTATAATCAGAAGGCTCTTAAGTTTCAAAAGAATCCAGATGTTTGATGATTGATAGTGGTGCTTGAACTACAGCCTGGTGCCTGAACTGAAGTTGAATTACAAGAGCCTGACTGACTGGGAATAATGAAGTATGCGAACTTAGGCTAAACACCATCTTATGAAACCTCATACTAACCTAAAAGCTGAAACTATAAGAAGTACCAAGCTATATCACATCTCTATATTTAACCAATATGGAACTTCCTAACAGTTAATAGCAATGGATGCATCCCGTTCCTTTGCCTAGCACCTAGACCAAGCTATCCAAGCATGCAAATAATGGACTAATCAGAGACAAGTCCATGAAAGCATTCATCTTTCTGGATAAGGTTTCTCTAAGGATATAGAATTACATATCTTATTGCCCCACTACAAATGTAAGAGTGCACATGCATTCAAGACAGTAGCAGAGAGAGCAAGAGAGAGAGAGATGGTAACCTGTGATAAAAAGATTCCATTTGCTGGAAGGCCAAACCCAGAAGCATGCTGAAGACAGCATAACAACACAATGGCATATATGTGCAATTCCAATTTGCTTTCTGGGGTGATATGTGAATAATTGTGAGACAGATCCTACAAGGGCCATAAGCTGGCAAGTCAAATTCTCGTGCAAAAACAGACACCACCCAATTTGAGCATATGGAATATGGCCATCATATATACCAGAATTCTCTGGAGGTTGAACTGCATGACACCCCCTTGTTGAGATATGAATTTAGCCATTACTCGACCAGCCAAAATGACATCAGCTGGCAATACCACAGGCCAGTTCACTCCCAAGCATTCATGCTTATGTTCAGGAATGGACTCAACATTAATGTCCAAATCACAGCATGACATGACCATTGCATCATCCACTTCAGGATTGCTCAAATGATTTAAATCACTTCCATCTTTCTTTTGATGGCTGTACAATGTTTCTCCTCCTGCTTGTACTCGGCAACCTTGTGAGCAGTATAGTGGTATTGAACATGCTGTACAAGGGACTTTATCAGCAGGTAGTTCATTCAAGCAGTAATGGCAATGAGTTTCTCGGCAACTTTTCAATATAACCTGCAAACAAAAAAGGCCAAGTAATATTCATATCTGTCACCAAATAGCAGGCACTGTCCGGCAGCCATAAAGCAACATGATCATTATGAATGCAAGACAAGTACTCATACAGCCATATCAGGGGGAAAAGTACACTCTTCATCAAAGGTTTGGCTCTTAAGCTACTACACCCAAACTACCACCATCACGCTGCAGGAGGTGTTTTTGCATCTAACTCTTAAATATTTTAGGCAATGTAATTGAACGAGTATAAGAGTTGTGTCAATGTAAACGAAAAACAGTAAGTTTCATACCAAGGTATAGGGTTCTTCCTTATGAACCAAGGAGGCTTGAGGAATGTCACATTGAGAAACCATGCCCCTTCCTTTACCAGGCATGTTGACACATGATAACTTATTTTGATGCAGCTCATCTGTCAGAAAAGGTGTACTTGCCTTTCATTTCAAACTTACATCTTAAAAGTGCACTATAGATACATATAAACAATTCTTATCTAAATCAAAGCATACACCCCAGGATAGAACATTCCACACACTACTATATTTTTGAAAACTAAATTACGTTGAGCATATATTACAAGAAAAGGTTTTACAGAAGGACTATGAGTGTTAGGCTATGTTTGTTTGATATTATAACTGGCAGAAGGAAAAGCGAGATTGTAAGAGATTACACATCCTTCCAAACAAACTCATCGGTGGTAGCACCAAAATGAAAATCACTACTGAATCCTTGCACTTTAAGATAACAGTAGAAATTATGCAAACCAATAGTAAGAAGGAAAAAAACACCCTAACAAAAGTTTTCTACTATACTCATGTGGAGCCTAAATAAATTAATAAGTAGAAGTCATAACCAGGAATATTAAGCGATGATCTCTGGCTCCCAGACAAATGAAACACTAATAATGCATTCCACAAATTTCTTCAAGAAATGACTCACAATAGTAGGTAAAACAGTGGTATTACTATTGTGCCACTACCAAGACAGCACAGAACATTACTTTTCCAACCAAAAGTTGCCAACATAAAAATATAATAGTCAACATGCAAGCCCCCATCACTTGGCAATACAACATACAGATTCCAGGAGTATTATGCTAGAACAGGCTTTGTATTACACATGAAAAAAGGTATGCAACTAAGATTATGGAAGCAGATTATAAAGGAGTACAATAAATGGCAGGCTTGCAGTATCACGTTGGATGTTTAACTTCAAAATATTCAAACGTGGATTGCAACAAGAGACAGAAGAATGGTAAAAGGACGAAAAGAAAATCTTTTATGGCATATAAATGGATGTCTTACCAACATTTCCCATGTTGTTCTCAGCGCACTCAATTTGCGTGCTGGATGTGCAGTTATGCTGGTCCACAAGAAGCTTTAGCTCATTGTCTATCTGTCTTTTTCCACCCAATGACAACTCAGTGCTCTTAGCAATGTTCAAGTCATCAAAAGCATCTTTATAATTTCCTAAAGCAGCATTTGCTTTACCCCTTCTGTACCAAGCCTGCAGCATAGGTTTGTCACATTTGGACATTGCAAATTCTAGCATCTGAGTATCCGCATGATAATACTCACAACAGACAGTGTCCTTTAAAATGTGTTGCTAGTGACCATGGTCTTTAGAATTGCATGTGAGTGAAAATTTTTCATTCAATTTCTCACATATCGACAGGCACAGTCTTGAGTATTAGAGCACCCAAGTACATATCAGCCAAAATATAAATAATTACAGCTAAAAAGCCACCCATAAAAACTGGCAACAGGTTGAATACTCGTTTTACTACATCTCCCTGTATTGTATTACTTCATTCAGCATTAGATAGCATTTCATAAGATACAAAATATGATACTATTGAGTAGTCACATTAAGCATATGCGCAAATTAAAAATACACCAAAGGAATAGATTGCTTGTAATACGAAGACATGAAAACTATATGCTGGTAAAATACTTAATGTCTCAAATAAAATGCAGTACTTATCCAATGGCTCTGTGAGCAGAAGAAACTCTATTCTGTGAAAACTGAGTTTCATTTCTGCACAATATTTTGAAATATCCCCCAACTGCCATTTCTTTTCTATTTTCCCTCTCTCTACCAATAAAAATATAATTGCCATTGTGAAATGTGACCAAATGTGAAATTGCAAATGAAGGATTTCATGGACTAAAGATGCAAATTTTTAGAGCATATCAAGCTCACATATGAACATTTCTATCTCAAAGATCAAACAATGGGAAGATGGCAAAAAGCAAATATGCGTATATCAAACAGATGCTAATAGTTGATTAGGCAACCTATTTCAAACAAGATGTAAATCTACCAGAAGTTAGCATGATAAGGAATGAAAGATTTTGGTAACAAAATAAGAGTATTTCTCACCTTTGCATAGTCTGGAGAAATTTGAAGGGCTCGAGTGCAATCCCGTAGACACTCTGCTAGAAGACCTACTTTCTAAACAAACATACAAAGAGTTGGGACAATACAAAAAACCATTATGTCAGCATAACAATTGCAAAAATATTTAGCATCTAGACAATTATCAAATCTGTTATTTTATATTTAAGAAGACATTTCTATATGTCATGCAACTTAACAGTTGGACTTCGTATTCAATATCAGTTAGCATGATATATGGAGCAGCTAGGAGTCAGTAACAAGGGCTACAATCATGCTTGTATGATGATCCAAATTAGATCCAAATATTCAGGTAAGAGTTGGGTTGTGTTCAGCGAAGTCTTGTGATGAACATAATCAGATTCATTGTCTTTCATCTCTTTATTTTACATTCTCAGCGATCATGGACATAATCATAACTGGAAATTGGGAAGGTGGCGAGAAGCATCCTTCACTTAAAAAAAAAAAAAAAAAAATATATATATATATATATATATATATAAAAAGACCTGCAGTAAAGAAGCCCGGTTCAGGTACAATGTTGCAACCAGATTTTTGTCCATATCAGCAGCATCCACTGGGGCAACACGAAGTGCCTGTAATGGATTAATTCGGGTTCAGCGTTGGAGGAAGAGAAAACCATGTCCATAGATCAGCAAACAAAAACAAAATTTAGGCATTATATGATAATCAGCAACAGCGGCATTTCTTTTATTGTCATTTCCAAAAGGTGAAGACATTCAACTTTATTCCAAACCAGATAACTGGCTACACCGAGTGGGTAAATCTACAAAATTTTGAAGGGTGTAAAAAATAGAAGCAAACAGGCAGTAATAAATAAAGAGCACTAAAAATCAAGAAGAGAAACCAGAAAAGAGCAAGACAAGTGCCTGGGTATAGCAAGCCAAAGCCGCTTGGTAATCTCCGGTGGAATAGCATTGATTGCCCTTTTGTTTCGATGCCAAAGCAGCACCCTTGTTCTTTCCACAGAGAGCAGTCTCAGGATCTACCAGATCTCTAACCATCTGAGCGTATCGAAAAAGAATTTATATATATATATATATATATATATATAAAGGCTTATCAAAAACAATCTTATAGAACCTCAGAATGTTTGGTCTGCAGAGAGAAGAGAATTAACCTGGTGAAATTGGGGCAAAGTAAGAAGAAAGTCAAGAAGAGAAGAGGTCGTGGAAGTCAGAACCTCCGGATTGCTGTCAGCCACCATCCGCTTCAGCCTCTCTGGCACAGCAGACTTCAGCTTCTCCATCCTCTCTTGTTCGGCCGTCGTCCCCTCGTGGCAGCTGATTTTTCCTGTATTTTCTAGCCATGCGTACGCATATGCATACGCGCACGCTGATGGGCGGACTTTGATCTTGAAAATAAATCCTGGCCGTCCGATGGATACGCCCGCCGCATCAAGAATGCGCAGCACTGGCACGATGAACCCATAGGAAATTGGAGATAGATTGGGGCCCAATAGCCCAACGCCTAGTCCCTTTGTACTTGGCATTTTTTTGACCTTGAAAATGAACTGTGTTCGTTCTCTCCGGCGCACATTTCTACCTTTAATTTCTCAGATCACATTCCGTATATGTTCATATCGAACAGAGTCTCGGATGATAAAATCATTCCTATCCTGGCGGTGCATTGGTTCTCGTAATTTGTCACTGCCCAGTGCTACAAAGATTAGCTGCAGCCAAATACGAGACAAAAGAATGGACGTTCTCAATCCACCCGCTTCCTTCGATGCCAGGCAAAAGAACCGCGCCATCACCCATACAACGGTAAAGGACCAGCAACTTGCCCGATACAAGAGCGAAGAAGAGTTTGCTCGGATGCCAAAATACGTTCGCCGAATGCAGACGATATGGTTTGCGGAGTCGTTTGGAAATTGCAATTCCCATTACATCAATTCTGATAACCCGTTTCAATTGGTTCTCGTGAGAAAACAATTTATTTGCCACGTTAGACTATTTCCAGCCTTTCTGGTCGGTGCTTTAGTAACGTTAATGGGTAACAATTCCAATAGGGCAACAGAGGAGGCAAGGAGGAGGAGACCTCGCAACAGAGAGTATCTACAGCTAAGGAGTGAATCCGTGCGGAGGCTAATGTCTGTCTCACCGGAGAACGTCTTGGCTATACCAGGCAGCGGCAGCATTGAGCAGGCAGACGAGAAAATTGCAGATCAATATTATCATTCCCATTGCTCGATGACAAGAAATAGACATCAGTTCATCAATAACAGAAGGCACCAATCGTTAGTCTATGCTCTATCACATACGAACCTCTGGTAACCAGTATTTACCGCGAAACAGAAGCCGGAAAGGAATACTAAAAATGCATGCAGAAGCCCAAGCACAGCGCGGGGAATGCTCCTTTCCATAGACTACCTCGTCTGCACTTGCACATACTTGAGCATCGAGCTATTTAATTCCATAGCTTAAAAGTTGAAAACAAAGGAGTGACAGATTTTCAAGGAAAACAAAATGATAGCCAACAGTTCAGGCCATTAAAGGCTTAAGCAAGACAAGCAAAATAATTGGAGGCATCGACTTTGCAATGCCGTGAAATTCAAGTTATAAGTAAAGGTTATGCGGTACAAGAGTTGCACTCGAGATAAATTTTTAAGAGCCAAACAAAATTGAGACGATAAGTCCATAGGAGCCAAGATCATAAGAGCATAAAACGGAAGAACACCTGCTGTTCCAGAAGTAAATATGCCCCTTGCTATTTGTGAAGCTTCCATTCCTGCCATATGTAGGAATGATGTGCAAGATGACATAGAACAATTTTAAGAACTGCATTCTGAGAGAACGGACACTCAGTGGCAGAGAGCGATGCATACGAGTAAAGCATTTTGCCACCAACACTCCAACCATATGACACGCGGAAAACATTTTTCTCCCAAGCATTATATGGCAAGTATACAACATGTTACGAGAGAACTAACTTGTGCCTAAAGAGACCGAATTGATAATTCCGAACCACTACTCTTAGAGGCTTTGGTGGTTGGCAATTTTGAGAGGAGATTGATTAGGTGCATGAACAATACGTTCTTGTCATGTGGTAGATGCATACGATGTAACTACAGAACACTTGAAGCAGATCATCGATAATCTAGTGGACCTCTGCATAGATTGATACTATTGGGTCCAGTCACTGGTCGACAATGAGTCGCTTAAGTCATCCAATGGCAACTGATTGACATTACACATGTTAAAACAGGAGGCAGAAGCTATTCCAAAGTCTTAGACCCATAAAGACCTCAGCAACAAGCCAACACACAAGTGCCACAAATTGTACAACCGACATAATCATGCAGGTGGTGAGATCATTATATAGGGCAACACTACAAAGAAACCAAAGAACAAAGAAGGAAAACTACTCGAAGCATTATATGAAACACTAACAGCAAAAGAATACTAGAGTGTACTATTGGCCAAAACACACTTACGTGATGTGCGCACTCCAAAGCATTTTTGATAGACAAAGGATCTCGCAAGTTTTGGCTGTTTGCTATTTCTTGAACCTCTGAGAAAATTCCATTCACATATATCAGCTCCCGTTCTTGCTATGTGTCGGTCAAAAAGGTTAGTGCTACTACTTTTGAGTGAAGCAGATAATTTTCCATCCTTCGGACCAATATGTGAAGTTGTCAGAGCCTGCCCTGGGTAATCAATCTACAAGAATGTTTTCTTAAAATTTAACAGTTCATGCTGTGTCCATGAATAGAAGAATAAAGCAAAATAAGAATATTCCTTTCTAGGAATGGGGAGCATAAAGAGACAATGGCACGGTTTTTAACATGGATTTATAACATATTCATACACCAGATGCAACCCTTGTGCCTGACTATATGAATTAGACAACTATTTCAAAATTGGTGGAAATGACCCCAAGTATCAATGCCTGGAATACAGCAGAGCCAGTTGCTTCCCACCCCTAGGGAATTTGATAAAATACACAATCATAGCCCTCAATTCCCTTGTAAGATCTGTATTTTGTATTGCTAAGTGATTTGGATTTGTCTCTGACTAGAAAGGGGAACTTTGAAGCAGCATGACTCTTTCTTGTACATAAAAAGCTTCTCTTCCTGTCCTGATACATCATGTGCACTATTGAAACTTTTCATGTCATCTTCTGTCTTTTGTTGCTCTCGCTGTAGTTGATCCTGATTATGTCAGTTTTGATTTAAAATTAGAGCTCTTTGCTTCTCTCATATTCAAGAGTATCTCTTTTTGTTCTTGAAATGGGCTCTCCAGTATGTCCTGCCAGGCAGGTATCTGGAAATAGTTGTCCATCTGCATAAAATCACAGAAAATCAATATGGTTTTGCCACTGCGACTAGTCTCTCTAACCAAAAATGTCTCTTCACTAGCACTTTAGGAGAATTATGAATTGCAATTGTATCAATGCCGTAACTAACTAAAACTAGAACTTAAAGATGCAGTTTGAGAGAGATTCATTACTTGTTAACCCCAGAAAGCATGCAGCTTAATAATAATTCACTCCTCCAGAAATGTAATTAGACCTCTTATAGGGCCCGGCAGCACAGGCTTAAGGTAATTCACCCAGCTCAGCCTGCAGCACTTGCCACTTCTGTTTGAACCTGGCAGCAACACAGCAGTAAAATAAGTTTGTAAATCAAGATCAGAGGAAAATAAAATTGCAAAATCATTCTTGTTAGATGGTTTATGCTGATAATAAATGCCTTGCCAGCACACCTGACCACGGCACTCTGCCATCCTTCTCCATACAACTTTACATATTCACTAAGAGACTTATCCTCTTCAGGAGTCCAAGGACCCTACCTCCACCCTTGCTCAGAAACCCCCCAACCCATCATGGCTATAGTTGTTATTCCACTTTCACTACTTTTCACAATAATACAGCAACAAAATTCAAGCCTTTAACCCCTGTGCCTGCAACAAATCCAGTAGAGTATAAATAGTGCCTGCATAAATTTGATCGCCAGATTTGCTAGAAGACCACCAAAATATTCATGAAAACTGAAACTAAAGGTTCATCAATATTCACCAAAGAGCGAGCATAGGCTTCTCTACTTAAAAATATTGTAGACTGAAAAAGACAACTACAAACCAATGCAAGGTGCAAAGGGTTGCTGTGAATATGGTAAATCCCACGAAACTGAAATTATGGCTCTCCAATTTGGATATTAGGGATGTGAGCAATCTTGGGCCGGTCCTCAGACATCAGTTACTCTTTTCTGGCTTCTGTTGGAGACCAGAGGACTCACCATTTTGAAGCAATTTCTTTTCACTACACAAAAAATCAAAATACCTCAGCATTGATTTGCACACAAAATGATTTGTGCTATACTGAGGAAACGAAAAATGAAAGTATCCCAAGCTGTGAATCTCACAAACCCAACACACTCGGATATATGAGAAACTTCAGTGGATGAAATATGAGTGTTTTGCAAGATGACGGTACTGTTTTGATGATACAATTTGGTAAGGAAAGCTGCAATATCAATTGAAGATGCTTACAATTTTTTTTCTTTTTTTGGAAAAAAAGGAAGAAGAAATCTGTTAATTTGTAGGAGAAAAACAGCACCACAGGCTCTCTTTTTAATAGAAACAAAATGGATGGAGATGGAGATACCAAGAAGAGAGCAGGAGGAGGAGGAACCTGCTGAAACTGGAAAGCAAAGGTGGAGGGATTCTTCTAATCAAATCGAAGTTGATAGCAGCCATCCCGCTGGATGTATCTCCCATCGACAATAATCTTAGGGATGTGGGCAATCTTGGGCCATTCCTCGCCCATGTTGTTTTTGCATCTCTCTGACAGTTGGGAACAACTGTTAATCCCTAAATGTTGTAATGAGGTGAGGTTGGGCATCCACTCTGGCAACGACGCCAAATTAGGGCAATTAGAGATTGAGAGACGCTGCAGGACAATTGAATGCAGAAGAAGCCTCCTTGGGAGATGCACCAACTGCGGAATACCCACAATTACGAGCTCGGTGAGGCTTCTAAGGCCTTTTCCAGCATCGTTGTTGTTGCTGTCGCTGTCATCATCATAATTTGACAGATCTAGATTGTCGCATTTTTCAATACTTAAATATTTTAATGAGGTGAGGTTGGGCATCCACTCCGGCAAAGACGCCAAATTAGGGCAATTATAGATGAAGAGACGCCGCAGGACAATTGAATGCAGAAGGAGCCTCCTTGGGAGATGCACCAACTGTGGAATACTATAAATATGAAGAGAGGTGAAGCTTCTAAGGCCTGGCCCTTGCCATAGAATAGCATCGTTGTTGTTGCTGTTGCTGTCATCATCATTGGACTGATCTAGATTTTCGCAAACAGAAATATTGAGTGTCTTGAGGGAAGTGAGGAGTCGCACTTTCGAATGAGGTAGACAAGTTAATGTCGGGCAACTACGAATTGTTAAATCCTCCAGAGATGTAAGGGTTTGCAGCAACTCCACCGGCAGAAAATCTTCTGGCAGATGCTCAATTGCCTCAATCTGCAGCTCTTTCAAAGACGAAGAAGAGAGAATAGATCGAAGAGAAGAAGACGACGGTTCATGTGCTGGAGAAATCGTCCCCTTGAGCATTTGTTCCAATGACTTGAAGCTGCCTGAATATATACGCAGTTCTTTCAAGGATGGAAACGCTGGCATTGAAGTCAGGTTTGGGCATGATTCAATCGACAGCCCAGAAAGACACTGAAATTGGGGAAGCAAAGACGCTGACGACGACGACGACGACGGTGATGATGGCCGCCATCCCTTCAGATTGGGACAGAAGGAGAGTTGCAGTGTCTCAAGGGAAGGGAAGAAAGCTGATCCTCCTACTCCTCCTTGTCCTCCTCCGACCGCACAACAACTCCGTATGTCTATGTATTCCAGATCAGTTAATCCTTTGATTCTTATTTCTTTTAGCGAAGGGAGTTGATCCAATGCCGGAAGACCTGGGCATTTCGGGCAGTCAATCAACCGAAGATCGACTAGATTTGTGAGGGAAGAAAGACAGCTCGCAAACTTCATTCCTCCGTAATTCTCTACGGTTAAGCTTTTCAAATTTGGGTGTGGCCGCAGAGCTTCCACTGACTTTTCATCTTCATTAATATCAATATCATCATCGTTACTAGGCCTTGCCCATTCTAATCGCAACACTTGGAGACGTGGCTTCTCTCTCAAATTGGCATCCTCTCTTCCATTCCCACGTTGCGGCAAATTCTCAATGCTTAGTTCTCCTCCCAACTTGTTCAACCCACGTAATTCCCCCAATCCTGCACTCTCGCTCTCCTTTTTATTTTTAGGCAGTACGAATCTCGTTAATCTCTCCAGCGAAGTCAACTGTCCAATCCCACGTGGCATATGCGTCAAACCATAGCATTTTTCGAGATCCAGTTTCTTGAGACTGACCAGCTTTTTGATATCCTTGGGTAATTGTCTCAGCCGAACACAACATCCTAGTTTGAGCACTTGCAAGTTTTGTAGTCTGGTAATCGAACGGGGCAGCATCTTGATCTCTAAACTCCAAGCCAAATCAAGATACCTTAACTGCTTCAACTTACCGATGGAATCTGGCACTGTCTCAATACCCAATCCTGGTAGTGCTAACTGCCTTAAACGCCTCAATTTACAAAAAATTGCATGGCATTGCCCTTCGCCTATTTTGCCTGCTGGTGACAACAATATCCGCAGACTTTTTGCGTCAAGCCTGGATAATAGAACTTGGCAAGTGTCACCGTCTTCGAATAAAGAAGGATCCAACGAGATATGTCGAGTTTTCTCACCAACTGCTCCCAGGTTTGAAATTGACACATAAGCACTTTCAGCTCTAGCCACTGAGGAAGAAAGATCGTGCATTAAGTCATGCATTTTGCAACTTTCTATGTTCCCAAATACATCTTTTTGCACACCTTGTAAGAAAGAACTCCATAGGAGATCCATGAAACACTCCCGACCAATATCTTCACAACACTGACTCTGGTCTGATGATAACTTGATATACCCTTGCGCCGTCCAAAGATCTACCAATCTGCCCACACCAATTTCAGTGTCTTTTGGAAACAATCTGCAATAAGCAAAACAGAGTTTCAAATGTGAGGGAAGAATGTCATAACTCAACTTAAGAGTTGCCATGATCCCTCTTTCTCCTTGATCCATCCTCGCCAGTTCTATACTATTGAATAATTCCCATTCACTTATACTCTCTTTGAAATACATGATACGCCCAATTACTCTTATTGCCAGGGGAACTCCCTTACACTTTGCCACAATTTTCTTTCCAATTGCTTCGCGAGGCGTCGGTGGCGCACACCCTTGTTTGAATGCCATTTGAGCAAACAAAGACCAAGATTCGTCCTCAGATAAGCCCTTTAATACATACTGTGATTGTGGCGCGGGGCTTGTAATCTCTGCTACCTTTTTAGAACGTGTTGTTACTAATATTCGACTTCCTTTTGAACCACCAACTAGCAGATCTTTCAAAAAATACCATCTTTCAGAATCCTCGTTCCAAATATCGTCTAGTACTAGTAAATATTTTTTTCCATTGATTTTGTCATGAAGAGACTCTTTTAAAGTATTCATTTCGCTCCCATCAGGTTTTTTTCCAATTATAGATTCTAAAATCTTTTCAATTATCAGTTTCACGTTAAAATCCTCAGAAACACAAACCCACATTCTTAACTCAAACCGTGACTTCAGATTCTCATCGTTATATGTGAGCTGAGCTAAAGTCGTCTTTCCCAATCCTCCAATTCCAACTATCGAAATGACGGACACATTATTCTCAGAGTTTGTGGACAAAAGAAGTTCTGTAACTGCGTTCTTGTCAAATTCTCTGCCAACAACTACTCCAGGGACAGAGGAGTGTGTTTGCTCTCTTTTCTTAGTCATCACCAACGTTGCCGTGTCAACAGGGCGATGCTGAAAGTTGAACTGCATTCCGACGCGCATAACTTCATCTAGTCTCTTCCGAATTGCCTTGATTTTGTGACCCATCTTAAGGCCATATGCAAGCCGGTTTGAACTTGAAAAGAAAAGGCGTACCTCCTTTGTGACTTTGTTCCCCGTCGTGACTTGTCGGCGCAGAACTTCGGTGGAAAAGTCATCCAGCAAGTCATCTGCATCGTACACGACTTCGTTCAGCAACTCGAGCCAATGTTTCACTTCATAATCACCTCGTGCTTGCCGGCCTTCTGCATCAAGAAGCACGACCTTGATACCGACAACTGTGGTGCGCAGCAATTCAACCTCATCTTTGACACCCCACCACAGGCCAATCTCTCGAAGAGCGAGGGAGCTCAATTTTCCAAGAATTCCATCTGCAACACCGAACAGTATTCCTTCTGCCATGTCCCTATTGGGTGCAAGTTGAAAAGTAAGGAATTTTAGTTGTGTTTGAAGTGATAATGGTAGGCGACCTCAGAGGTTTAGGTACCGTGAGATGTATACCGTGAACTTTGGGGACTCTTATGCTTCAACGATGAAGATATGGACGGGGGATATGGTCTTTGATATTGCAGATTCGCCTCTCAAAATCCAATAAGCATCATCTAAATGCTCACATAAGCATGCCAACATGCACACATTACATACATTCATACATACATACATACATACATACATGTGTGCCACCATGGCCATAATTTTTGCGTAGACCGGGCGTTGAGACGTAGACAGGTCAACTCCTGAGGCAGAGGAGAAAATTCATCCTTGTCGGATCGGAAGCTTCAAGGAAATAGCATGTGGGCCCCTCCCACCCGGTGGGGGGATCGGCAAGAAAAAACTATTAAGTTCATTTACCGAGATTGGGAATTAGAGTCAATAAATTGATAGTATTTTTAAAAATAAATAGTAAAAATTTTAACTTTAACCTTGTTGTCACGTCAAGAAAATGGCAATTACATTAACAACTATCGGCTTCATAATATCGATTTATCCAAATCAAGCACAAACCAAGATGCTCTCTGGGGTCATTCTTATACCCTTGCCGGTAGGAATCCATGCAAAAGAAAGCCACAATCCTTGTGACTAATATGCAGTACTAAAGCAAGCTAAAGCAGCATAAGTTAGAGTAATGCTTTTTTATTTTCATATATAAATAAATAAATAAGAATATGATATAAAATCAAATTGTTTTTGCAAGATGTAAAACATAGAAAAAAATCTATGGTAATTTCAGCTCTCAAAATTTGTAGTAATTTAGTGACATATATATATATATATTTCAATAAAAGTTAGAAATTTGTTAAAAATAATTAAAAAAAAAAGATAATACGTTCTCAAGCTCTCGTCACGTGACGACAAGCAAATGGACTTATTGGTGTGTTCATGTGTCTGGTAGCGTATTTTTTGGGGAAAGCCATAAATTGAACACTGTTCGAATGCTCTCCGAGCTTCAGAAGACAATACTTGTATTAGTTTTAGCATGATCAAAGAAGCAAGAAATCTTCCCAGTTTTCAACCACTTCCAAGTGGTGTGTTCATGTCTCTTTACCAACAATAGTATTTATGCACTGGCTCATTTAATAGAGCAAAATTCTTGTATGTACGCCATTTTGACGGTTCTCCCTTCCTGCTTATAAGTTCCCTTTCCCCTGTCTTTGTCGAGAGGTGGGGGGGGGGGAGGAATTTGCTGACAATGCAGGCTTACGTTCAAGTCTCTTCCCGTAGTTTTAGTCTAAAAAAGAAAATTTTCTTTGCCAGGGAATATAGTTTGTGTTTTTGATTTACACCGTCCCTCCCAGACTTCATGCATTGGAGGTTTCGTCCCAAGCTCTGATATGGTATAAAATTAATGGACCTCCTAATGTAAATTTTGTTAAATCTGTCACTGGATTAAGTGTTTTCTCTCAACACGCGTTAATCGCCCTTTAATTAAGCCTGGGATGCACATCGTTACCCTCTGTTGGCATTGGAATTGAAAGGGTTGTCGAGATTTGTCACAATAAAGCACGTGCAGCATTGTCCCCATGGTTTTAGCACAGTTGGTTTAGATTCTATATATGTTGCGTGTCTCAGACACAATACATGGAAGGAAACATGGCTACGAGTAGGCTTTCTAGACTTTCCTTGGTATAACTGAATTGTAGGGAAAGGGATAAATACTTTTAAGTTAAATTTAAATTTAATTCGATATAAATTTTATTTTTAGAATAATTTCATTCGTCTATTTCTTATTAATAAAATTATTATTAGGCCTCTCTCTTTTAAATTTATAAGTATTTATATTATTATCGAATTTAATTTGTCTCATTTGTAGTAAATTGAGTACATAATAAAAAAAAGATAAAAAAAAGAACATAAGTGTATTACTTATTTCAAGACTACGTGATAGTCTAAATGAGAACTCTTTCAATTTGAAGGAAAAATGAACGAAATAATGAACTAACCCTTGCAAAATAGATACATAAGTCTCTCTCTTGAATGCGCCAACCGTACTTTTAACAGCATCATCGTCAGGCCCTTGTGCTTTCAGGCTGCGTTTGCTGACCAGACTGCAACTCGAGAAAATTCACATCCAAACATCAACTTTTAAACAACAAGAAGGATTATTCTCCACGTATATGTATCTTTGCTGGATATGAGCCTTGTTGGGACGACAGCATGGCGGAATGCGCCGCATTGATCGTCGTCTGGCTGCCCTTTTCCTGAGAGAAGAATTAACACAGAAAAAAAAGCACTATAGACGATCACTAGACGTTGATCAGTTTGTTTTTTCACATTTTTTCTACACTACACAATGCTTCGAACATAAAAATTAAAAATTTTTTAAAAAAATCTCTGCCCTACCTTCCACTCTCGACCAAAAAAATTGATAATATTATTATATTTTTGTCTATTCCTGATCTTATATGGATGGTGAGATTGCAATCGCTAGTCCCAAAATGTTGTAGGCCGGGATTCACTCAGCACACCCTGTCCGATGAGAGGCTGCAACCCCCCACTCCTCAAAAAAAAAATCTGACAGTGGCCAGCAGCCCATACGCTTCTCCTGGGCGAGCAGGCCAGCCCTCCTGTCTTTAATCTGGGTCTTTGACCTCCCTCAGTAACCGAAATAAAAAATAATTGTACATGCTTGGGTCTTTCTGTGTAAAATCTTGTTTCGATGCTGGAATCCCTACAGTGTAGTGATTACTTTACCATAATCGAGCTTTGGTCCAGGCCCAAACAATTCCACAGGTTGTCCAGCAAAAATTTGCTGGGATAGTGCTTGGATATGGGGCTTTGGTCCGAATGGATTGCTACATTGAACACCAACATTTTTGCATGGCGCATGAAAAACTAGAGTCCCTGGAAACTCTGATCCAACTGCTATTCGATGTTCTACAGCATCAAATGATTGAAGAATAAATGGAGCATGATTAACTTTAAATTAAATGAAGGAAACTTGGCTGCAGAAATCAATACAATGCTTCGAAATGCATCGCTGGATTACTGGAGAGAACGTGCTAGTTATCAAAATATTAGTCCAACATTCTTACATGAATCAATTTTTTCGGGCTATTGCCTGCCTCTCATGCGGCGCTCATCGAGCCAGGAGTTAGCGTCACTAAGAACTCGAAAAATCATCTCGACAATCTCGCATGTTAGGCATCCTTGTAAAGCTTAAACACCTTGTCCGGGCTGCTTGCTTTCTCAAACAAAGCCCTGCTTATGGATGGATCGGTTACAACGTCGGCTTCACCGTGTAGGATCAATAACGGCAGAGAAACCTGCAAACTGTAGCCAATTTTACTCATCCGAAATTGATAAGCTTGAAATATTATTATTCGAGAGGAAAGCTTGCAATTTTGTTCACTCAAACCCAAGATCACGTTCCTTATAATTGTGATAAAACTCGCACCTTAGACCTACATACTAAAGACAGAAGAACCAAAAAGGTAAAGACAGAACCAACCAAGTAGATCATGGCCGTCCGTTGGATATGCCGCATCTGCGTTAAGAATACGCACTGGCACAATCCATAGGAAATTGGGTTGGAGCCCAATTCTTGTGGGATTGGGGATTTTAACTCAACCCACCCCCCCCCCCAAAAAAACAGATCTTGGGCCATACCCCAGCCCCCAATCCCACCGTACTCGGGATTTTTGGTCTTGAAAGTTAAAAATCCTAGCCGTCTGATTCATGCGCCGCATGCCCAATCTACAGCAGCAGAAAGAGTAAAGGACTTGTTCTTTATAGCAGTGACTAATCGGCTTTTATATTAAAAAATGGGGCTCGTCACTAAGTAGCGAGCAGCCTGTCGAGTCTAACCGCTCGCTATTGCAGTCTCGAGTCCTGACTGACCCAAAGCCTCGATTTTTAAGTATCATTTGTCGTGGTCGGATTGGTTTGGCTTCTTGGTATCACTTTAATGTTAGTCCCAACCTGCCATTTGAAATTCTTGATTTCCTCTTACCTGTCTAACATTCCAACTTACAATTCCAACGGTCCGGTGGCACTAAAGATCTTTTGCCTGCATTTTGCGAAATGATGTGGGGGAACAAAAGCCTAGGACTGCTTGAGAAACACGTGTTCCTTTAAGAGCAAGGTATAAATAAAACCTCTTATGGGCATATAGGGGCAGTAGGCACGGCAATGAATCCAGGGCATATAACTATGAAGACAATGAACAGTAACAAAGTTACAAGGGACAGAATGTAGCGGGGCAAATCCAAGGATGCAAAAGCTAATCTAGCTCGGTCCACGCCCAAATGCATTTTGCACAGTGGTATGGATAAATCAACATCCAAATGGATTATTCTTACATATTATTTGACTATAATTGGAAAACAGCACATTTCCGTAAGAACAAAAGTACAATTCAAGGAAGGATAAAAGCACCATTGTGAGTGGCTCCAACGGGCAACTAAAAAATATACAAGCAGGATATGGCCTATAGATCCGCAAAAACAGCAAAGATATCACCATGAACATAATCATTGTCGACCAGGCTCACCAAAAAGTAGCTGATCTGCATCTGCAACCATGAACACTACAGCATTACTTGAGCTCAACAGAGTGCATGCGTCTGTGTGTGCACACAAATACAAATATGAAACATTAGTACCACGGGGGGTGGTTGCCATGTTTATTACAGGATTTACCTCTTCAAGCAGATTTTGGGATGGATCCCCCTTGGGGTACATTGAAGCCCAGCCTCTTGACCAAATTTCAAATGCCTCATCCTTCCACACACGGAAGCTGGCAGGATCCACAACAGTTGGTTGTATAATCTCCTTTCCTGGGAAGGCTCCCCAGGTTACTGCATTGACATCATTAAGGCCTACATTCGAGATCCAACTATCTCCTTTGTTCACAGCCATGTAGGTTATGTAAGGGAATGCCCTGCACTTATCAACAAGAGCATCCAACTTTTCCTTAGAGCAGAAAAACTCTAGATAAGCCTTCTGATAAACATAACCGCCTGGCCCTCCCCAACCTGCAACATACGAGGCATATGAACAAGTCAGAAATGCCATGCCGCCCCCAGTCCCAATCTGAAAAGACTTCGAATCTGATTACAAACTCAGAACCATGTGACCACCATTTGCACAATAAGAAATTCTTAACAAGATATCATTAATTTTTGGAATATTGGTCTATTTCCCCTCCCCAGCATTTGACACGGTGAACTACAAAACCGTTTGGTTTCTTTGCCAGGTCGACATTCATTAATCTTTTTTGTCTCTTTTATTGTTTATTTGATACACATGCAAATAGTTTTCCAATATTAAATTCTCTTGCATGTGCACATGCCACTTGTACATGTGAATTAGAATAATTTCAAGCCAATTATCAAATAATTCAGTGTTTTTTTCTGTCAAATCAGAAGAAGGAAAAAAATTAAAAAGAATACAGGACTATGTACTGGCTTCAGACTCACCAACAGATGCGGAGTCAGATTTCTCTCCATTTACTGCTGGTTGACTATTGATCGTCAGGAATCCCTCCAAGTTTATCCTTCCCAGTTTTTCATCTATGATCCTTGTCTCTGGCTGCAGGCCTTCTAATTCTGACCAGGGACTGCTTTTCAACTTCCCAAGGCAGAAACTCTTGAATTTCTGGATATTTATAAGTTCCAGTTGCACCAATTAACAGTTCTTATTATGTTTGATTGCAAGAAAACTAGAGAAGCCAAATACTTCGCAGCTCAAACACCCTTACCTTGTATATATCTTCAACACTTTTTAGAGGGGAGCCCCATTCTTCCTGAAGCTTCTTGTCACGTGCACGTGGTCGCATGAACTGCAAAAAATATTGTGATGAGGGTCATGCAAGGAAATGCCACAATAAATATAAAATGAACCCTCAACACGGTTCAACTTCATTTTGGAACATTCATTTAATGAAAGTAAACAAGAATTGTAGAATATTGCAGCTCTAAAATATACCATATATGTTACCATTTAATGATTCAAAAAAAGAGTAGATGTGTCATCTCAATGCACATTAGCCACAGTTAAAAGAAAAAGGGATGGCTTTTTAACCTTTTTTTTTTATTTTTATTATAATTTGGTTCAAAAGGTTCCCCCCTTCTCACCCACCCACAAAAAAATACCGTTGGGATTCACCAACCACCGAAAAAAAAAAAAAAAAAGCATCCTTGCATTCGAGGCTCCCACCTCATAGGATTTGAGGAAGGATCAAATGTATGTAGTCTTGAACTTGTAGCCTCTCAGTCACAATGAAATAATCTTACTATTACACCAAGACTCACCTTTCTTGGGATTCACCAACAATATCATTTATATTTGAAGAAATCAATTTTGAGAACAAGACAGAGATATCATTCATAATATTCTAAATTTATTGAAAGATGCTAAAGAATTAGATTTTCACCTGATAATCACTCAAAGCACCATAGGATGGATTACGAGAATCACCCCATCGTCCATGGGGGTACCGATCCCAACCAATAGTCCTTGAAAGGTAGCTCTTTGGACGATTAGCCCTGTAATCATTGGCTAGAATATCGTATTTGTTCCAAAAAAATACGGAGTTTCATAGTTCATACAACACCACTTACATTAAATAACTGAGTCAAAGTGGCAATTCATATGCATTGCATACCAGAATATTGGGCGAACATCTTCATTTACACGGAAGACATTTGTAGGTGGCCGCCAGGGTAGAGGCCTTTTAATCCTTGACTCTTCAATCAAACCAAGATTCTGCCAATTTAAGACCAGAATTAGATGCAGTCACAGAGTATTTATTTTGCAAACAATTTGTGCAGAGTCAATGCACAGTAATTAAGCAGATATAAGAAAAGAACCATCAATATCTCGAGTGCTGATCTCTCCATGTTCAGTGTATAAAGATGTAAAGTCCTAATTCCATGAGCTAAAATCTTCCTGCACATTTCTGTTGCAAGGTGAACTCCATAGGATCTGACTGCTTCTTCATTCTCCTTGATAGGGTCCAGTGCAGCAGTAATCTCAGATGGTATCTAGAACAGGGCAATAGATGCAAATGTGTTTTACATCAATATTATAACATAAAAGCACCAAAAAACACATAAAAGAACTTGTATTGAGGTTGAAATTGAGGCCATTGGATATTGAGTTTGTAGCACACTAGCTTGATCATATTTTGTAGTTTCCATATCCATGTGTTGTGAAAGATATCCAACATAACCACTCAAACAAAAATCATTAAAACCCAATACATTTTTTTTTTTTAAAGAACAGAACATGCATACGTGAAACTTTAAACATGTCAAATGAAAATTATGTAACTCCAACCATAGTCAAAGTTTCAAAGTTTATTGCTTGATGCTACTCAGATTTCTGATTTACTAAACTTCTTTTGCGTTTTAGAAAAGAAATCCAGCAAGTAATTGAAGAAAAGGAAAAAGATTGTCACAATACTGGCAAATTCTATTTTGCACGAAAGATACCTTTGTCTTGCAAAAGCCAGTCATGCGCTTGAAACCCTTGTAGTTATTAATGGGCATGATTCCGGGAACAATGGGACAAGTTATTCCAATTTGGCGGCAGTCATTGACAAATTTGAGGAAAATATCAGTATCGTAAAAGAGTTGAGTGATAATTAGATCAGCTCCTGCATCAACCTGCGGATTGAAGTCCAATCAACAGCACACAATTATAAATGTAAATTTTCTGTTTGTAAAACAAGAAGCCATGCCAAAAGGAAGAGAAGTAATAGCAGCAAACCTTTTCCTTCAAATAAACAAGATCTTTGTGGTAATTCTCTAATGTGGCCACACCGTCGTCGCCGATCATGTCGGGATGAGCCTCTGTGCGAGTAGAAAATTGAAATGAAACAAATGCAATGACCGATAATCGGTGTTTAAGCAAAGTACTAAATGATGCAGAGAGAATAAATTTTTACTTGAATTTTGAAAAGGGAAAAATTAAAAAGAAAAAAGAAGAAAAAAAAAAAACAGATTGTGTAAGGGAAGAACCTGGATAGCCAGCAACAGTAATTCCAAAGTAGCCACCATATCTGGATCTGATATGTCTGACCTGCAAACAAACACAGACAAAACACATCCATGGTTAACATTAAATACCAATAAAAAATATATAAGAAATAAACTTTAGATTAAGATTAAGTTAGGGAGGGGGAGGCCTACGAGGTCGAGGGCGCAAGCAAAGCCGCCTTCGATCTGAACAAATTTGTCCTGGCCGCGAGGAGGATCGCCGCGGAGGGCGAGAACATTCTGGATGCCGTTGGCCTTGATGGTTTCGAGAGCGTTATCAATCTTCTCGACGGGCATGTTAGTGCAGGTGAGATGCATCATGGTCTCGACGCAGATGATGTTCTGCATCCTGTTGGCGATCTCGAGAGTGAGATCCGCGGTGGATCCGCCCGCTCCCCAGGTGATGTCGCAGAACGCTGGGTTGTGAGCCACCATCCGCTCCATCTTCTCGAACATGTTGTCGACGGCCTCCTCCGTCCTCGGCGGAAAGAACTCGAACGAGAACACCACATTCTGCGTCCCGCCGACGTCTCCCGTTCCTCCGTTTGCCTCTCCTCCCGCCGCCGCCGCCGCCGCCGCGATCTTCTCTATGACCTTCATTTTCTTCCTCTTCTCGAAGATTTCACTCACTTCAAATCACGCTTCGCAGCGATTCTCATTCAGATTTCCATTTCCAGACTCGCAATATTAATATAACATTTTCTAATTTTCTTAAAATAAAAATCCAAAAGAGAGAATGAAAGTAGCAAAACGCACCGTATATAGGAAAACCAATGATGAAAAGAGAGAGTCCGGCAGATCAAAACACACCCCCACCTCACTTCACCATATACGGATATATGTAGAGCATATATAATAAACAAATTATTAGTAAATATATGATAGGAAGAAGAAGAAGAAGAAGAAGAAGAAGAAGAAGAATATATCAGAGAGAGAGAGAGAGAGAGAGAGACTGGTAAGGGTTGGTAGCGGTAGGTATCAACAACTACCCACAGCGACTCGGGGAGGCGAGGAGAGGCGCAACGAGTTTCAAGACCACCAACAGCAACAGAGCGATCACGCATTCCCTTTTTTTCTCAAAAATGACTTTTTGTTAAGGGATAAAAAAAACACACACACACACACACACACACGCACGCACGCACACACACGCAGACAATTAGAGGATTTTTCGAAAGTATTTTAAGAGATTTAAAACAAGCATTATTCGAAATCGCGCTGCGGCTTTGCTTGGGCTGGGACGGAGTTTCGGGACTTAGACAATGGGTCCTGCGCGGTTGGTGGTGGGTGGGACCCATACACTGTCCAACGTCCGCCCGAGCATCCGGACCACACCAACCCCCGATTAACCCTCCTCCCTCGCCAATTCCTCGCCACGCAACCCACAACTCGAATTTACCTTATTATTTTTGAATTTCGAGTCGAAACTAAAACGATCTGAAAAAGTACGACAGTTATTATTATTTTTTAAAAAAATTTATTTGAATTTTATTATATTTCCCTTCTAATGGGTCCAATTACGAGGGATCGGATGAGAGCAACCTGAAAGGCAGCTCACGTATTAGTAGTTCTTATTATTAATCATAATCACTACTTGAACACCTATAAATGATAATCATTAAAATTAAATTATTGTTACATGAAACTTTCAAATCTGTGTTGTTTTTATTGTTATTATACTTATACGCCGAAGTCGTGGGGGAGATGTGCAAGGTGTTGTGGGGAGAGGAGAACGGAGTCCTTTGGGCTTGGGCTAAAAGTGTATCTTTCGTGGGCTGGGCAGATTTGTTAAGAAGCCCAGTTTGGCTGGCCTTTTAGAGGATTAATTGATTTTAAGTACACGTAAATTTACTTGGATTAGCAGTCACTGTTCAGAATTTGATCTAATTTGGTTATCGGAGTTACTCGCTGGACACACATTTCGGCGAGTATATTTATTATGTACTATTAATAAATAAAAACACACAAATCAAAAAGCAACTCGACAAAATAATCTTTTATATTATTTATTATAATACCTGCCATTATTTAATTATCAATCTATATATATATATATATATATATATATATATATATTATTTTGTTGTGTTATTCTTATTGGCGGATGGCACTGTACATATTTTTATTAATTATTTAGAAAAATATAATCAAAAGTCAGCGATTTTCCCACTACAGTATTTGGATTCTGCTTAATGTGAAATCGAAGTTAAATTTTTGGCAGGGAGACGTTTTTAACCGCGAAGGTTAAGAGACGCTGGCCCACCCACGGACGTTAGTTGAAAAAAGGTAGATGCCATAGCACGTGCCTGAACACGTGGCTTTTCCGCTAGTTTTGGACATGCTACGACGTAGTATTACGTCGGCATGCAAAGTTCCATTAATTCCACAGAACAAAAATAAATAAAATATATATAAACAAACCGGCGTTTGCTTGCTCAAGCTTCTCGTCATATTGCTTCGGTTTTTGGGTTTGTGGGTGTCTCCTCCTCTGGCCCTGACCTCCTCTCTCTCTCTCTCTCTCTTTCTCTCTCTCTCTTCTCTCTGCACACACAAAGGCAAAGGCCCCGGCAAGTCAGTTAATCAATCATCTGAATCACTTTGGCAATTGGGATTGGTGCAAAATCTCAAATCAAGGGAAGTTAGATTCTTGGATGCCTTGGGTCTCTCTCTGCTTCTCCCGCCGCTGTGTTAGGTATTATTCTTATTATTTTGTCTGTTGGCCCCATCTTTCTCCTATGTTTAATTACCAATAATTGACTACTTTCCCCTTTTCTTTTGTTCTCTTTTCTTCTTCTAATTCTTCTTCGTTACTTTGAACATGGTATGGATTAATATATGTTTGTGTTTAAAAAAGAAGTGGAGAAGAGAAGCCCGAGATTGCAAATCTTTGGTCCCATCGTTTATGTTGCGAGAAATTTTCAAGGAATTGATTGTTAGGCAAGACTAACATAAAGATGGCTACTTTATAGTCAAGATCCTTTCTTTTGTATTTGATTCTGCCTTTTGTTAGCTCCGCTTTTCGTCTTCTTTTATTGCTTAGGAAGTGACAAGCAAGATTAATGTAGATACACATGTCTTTCCCTTTGCCTCCTTCTTCTTCTGTTTCTTGTTTCTTTAATTAAAATTTAGTTAATTGGGTTATAGAAGAGAAGTGTCTTGTCAGCCATTGCGATTTATTAAAGATTCATGTGTAAATCTTTCAGTGGTATTTATGTGGTTTGAGTTGTGCGGAGAGTTTTAGTATCTAGTGTGTCTGCATCTGCTGCTTCAATTCTCATTGATATTATGGCTCTTCGGTTTAAATACTAAGGTTGTCCTTGGATTCCCATTGGCAGATAACGTGTCAAAGTGGTTCTGCCTATGAGCCAATTCCATCGTTATGTGCTTCTTCATGATAGGTAATGAAGGGATTTCATGACAGGACTGTTGCTTCGAAATGGTGTTCTAAAAGTATAACTGATACATCAAATAGATCTTTGGCATCTGATTCTTTAGAATCAGAATCCAGCAACTTAAAGTCTTCCAAGGACTGCTTATGGTCAAGCTTCTTTGCATCTGCTTTTTCGGTTTTTGAATCATACCGTGACTCATCAGGTTGTGAAAAGAAGGCAGTTCTTACTAGAAACAATGGCTGGACATCAGCTGTGAAGAAATTTCTGGGTGGTGGCTCAATGAGGAGAATTCAGGAACGTGTATTAGGGCCTAACAAGAAGGGTATACCAAATGCAACTAGTGATATATGGCTTCTGGGCATTTGCTATCAAATTTCACATGATGGGTCCTCTGAGGATGCAGCTAGTAGTAGCGGATTCACTGCATTTACACACGATTTCTCTTCACGAATTCTGATGACATATCGAAAAGGTTTGTTTTATTAAGTAGTATTTAAGATCCAAGTAGAGCTTGTATAGCACAACTAGTTAGAGGGATCCTTTTTAAATTGTTCGCTTGTACAGGGTTTAGCGCTATTGGAGATTCAAAACATACCAGTGATGTGGGCTGGGGTTGCATGCTTCGAAGCAGTCAAATGCTTGTTGCTCAGGTATATTGCTGTTTCAATTTTTATATAAACATTTGGTACAAAAACATCAATCACATTTTTGAACTCATATTTTCTTGGTGTCAACTGTAAATAGAAAATGTTTCTTAACTTGTTTGCTTCGTAGCTTATCTATATTCAAGTTACCTCCTTTAAGTAGAAAGGAGATTTTTTGTGATGATGGAATTGGCATTCAGCATTGTTTCCCAGCTTTTTACTTATATGCTTTTATCTTTAGCTGCTTTCTGTTATTGCTATTTCTTGTTTGCTTGTTTTAATTTCTGGTGCTGCATCTGCTTAGTTCCAATAACAGATCAAGAGTTGTTCTGGTAAACCTTTGGGGCATTTTGTTGCTAGATGCTTCAAATTGATTAGTGAGTGCTGGTTTTTCACTCTGCAGGCATTGCTATTTCATCGATTAGGAAGATCTTGGAGAAAACCTTTGCAGAAGGTAAGTTGAATATTATGTTGGCATTCTTGCATTATTTTCTGTTTGTCAGATAACATTTTTTGCATTAAATTTTACTATTTTTTATCATTTGGCTATATGGAAGTAGGATACACTTTAGATTTCAGATTCATGAACCCCATCTCGTGGCCCATCAGGAATATTCATGACAGTTCTTTGATCAACTCCGCAGCCATTGGATCCAGAATATGTTGAAATCTTGCACCTTTTCAGTGATTCTGAAGCATCTGCATTCTCCATCCACAAACTTCTGCAAGCTGGCAACACTTATGGGCTTGCAGCTGGGTCATGGGTTGGACCATATGCCATGTGCCGCTCATGGGAATCATTAGTCCGCACAAAGGCTGAGGAAACTAACCTTGGAAACCAGTCATTTCCTATGGCTGTATATGTTGTTTCCGGTGATGAAGATGGTGAGCGAGGTGGAGCACCAATTGTCTTCATTGATGATGCTTCTAGGCATTGTCTAGAGTTCTCTAAAGGTCAATCAGCTTGGGCCCCTCTTCTCCTTTTGGTTCCTTTGGTCCTTGGACTTGAAAAAATCAATCCCAGGTTTGTAACCGTGCCTGCATTTTATTGTTCATAATGAAATTTTGAGTGCTTGAGATGGAAATCTATTTGCTTAGCGTGTTTTTTTTTGCTAATTATATTTAAGTTACAGGGAGCTGTTTTTTTGACTTGAGATGGGATGTTTTGTGTTGCCCAGTTGCTCTATTTTGACTTATTTGTGAATTGCATATTATGGGCTTCCATGTCATATCTTGTGATGTTATCCTAGCACCTCTAAGACTTAAGCAAAACTGAATTTTATTGGGAAGCCCTTGGTGGATATGTCTTAGGGTATCCAGACCTTCATCTTAAATTTAAGTGCATGTTTTCACAGGCTTCCTAGATAACTTTTGACTCTGTCTCAATTTTTTGAAGACCATTATCCCAGAGGTTTTGACTTTTTATGTATACTACGATGCTCATCCTGCTAAAAGAATGGTGATTTTACATTGGAAAGATCAAATCTTTGGTTTGATCTCCTCTAGTAGTGGTTTGATTATTCAGTGTTGAAGAGTTATTATCTTTGCTAATACCCAAATGTGTACAGAATTAACTGCTTTTCATTGTAGGAGCAAACTTAAGGTCTGAGCAGCAGTTGCAAAGTAAATCTCCATTACTTATCTGTCAAATTAGACCCAAGTACTTTTCCTTCTTTAAGGATCATCTCCATTACCTTCTTATGAGCACCTCTGTGACAAGCAGTTCCAGCAGTCCTGCAAAATGGAAACAAAGCATTATGTTTAGAACTTTGATAAAATGATTTTTCATTCATTTGATCTTTCTGTATAATTGTACAAATATTTATTTGATGTGGTTACTAGAATAGGGGACCTGCATAACCATTCGAATTTAAAGAGCTTAATTGCCCTCTCTCATTGCTGTTCTATGTGATGTGATTAGCAGAATATAGAAGTTGAAATATTAATTAGCTTATAACTAGTTTGGATGTTTATTCTTTTCCTTTTCTTTTTTCATTGCTATCAGGTATATCCCATCTCTGCAGGCAACATTCACTTTCCCCCAAAGCCTTGGACTTGTAGGTGGAAAACCTGGTGCCTCAACTTACATTGTTGGTGTGCAGGATGATAATGCTTTGTTTCTTGATCCACATGAAGTTCAGCCGGTAAAACACATACAGCTGCTCATTTAAACGTCACTGAATTAATCTATACTAGCATGTGGTATCAACATATTTTGTCAATTTTTTAATTTTGTTTCTGCCAATGCTGATGAGAATGTGCCAAAAATTGCTCTGTATGTCTAGCTTGTGTGTCTTCCCATTTAATGAAGCTAGTCAGCTGCCCTTCCTGGCCTTTTAATTTTGAAAGTTTGCCATACTGCAGGACATCTACACATATATTGATCCATGGAGTACACTAGAGAACAAAACAATTGTGCCTTTCTTTGTAGCAAACCAGTCATTTTGTTTGCAAATGCATGCAATGCAAAATTGCATTGGTTTTAATATAAATTGATTCCATGACCTCTTCCCAAGTAATTAAAGATCCTTTTTTTGGGGGCTATCTGGATGGACATTGAACAAATATCTGAAGGAGCCAGTGCACTAAAGATTGAGCCTTATGGTTAAAATTAAAGCTTGAGAACAAAAGGTCTCAAGTTCAAATCCCACCCTTCACTGATCAGCGTATCCTTCAACATATGGTGCCCCAGTTCCATATATCCTTCTTCCACAGCAAAATCAAATTTCTTGAACATAGTTTACTACTTACTGTTCCATTGTTCATTGGCAGGGTTACGGATAATGGCATTAGTTCCCATTCTTAATTAATCTTAGTTTTAGCATAGTTCTGTTTTTGTTGCTTTTTCTTTCTTTTTTTCTTCCTGTTGCTCCGTATCTGTGTGGTCTGAAAAACTTTGATGTTTGCATAGTCATGTACTCATTGACATTTTCATGTTCAGGCATTAAATATTGGCAAAGATGTAGAAGTTGATTCTTCATCATACCACTCCAAGTAAGCACATTGTTAAGTTGATTTCTCCTCTAATACTTGCGAGAGTCAAAGCCCTTATAGCATTTCCTTTTGTTTTTGGATGATTTTACCAGCATCATACGACACATTCCCCTCAACTCGATTGATCCATCCCTCGCAATTGGATTTTATTGTCGAGAAAAAGGTCTGCTAGATAATCATGTCCTGCTTTGCAGTCTTGCTACTAAAGCCTTTTTAATGAACCCCATTCACTAGGGTGTCTTCCCTTATTCTGCTGGGCAGGTGATTTCGATGAATTCTGCTCATTGGCAACTAAGCTGGCCAATGATTCAGATGGCGCACCTTTGTTTACAGTAGCACATTCCCATGAAGTGTCAAAGCCAGTCAGCCATGGAGACATGTTAAATAGCGGCAATGGTCAAGAGGACGCATTGCATGGCACGGTGTCCATCAATGACGCGGAGGGCTGTACAAATGAAGATGACTGGCAACTACTCTAACTAGATATCCTTCGGGGGAATGGAAGCTGTATGTTCTTCGGCTTATCGGGGATTGAGCGTCCAGCGCTGCAGCGATTCTTATTAGCCGAGGTGCAGCCACGGGGGGCATCACCTACTCTTGTTGCCATTCGTAAGCTGTTGAATCCAACATTTGTAGAAAGTACAGTCTATGATTGCGATTCTTTTCCAATATTTCTAGCCACGTATTTCTGTTGTAAGATAAAATTCACTCGACTTCACTAGCTGGCGGTACTTTTGTAAGGCTAGCGTTTAACATTTTTTATTCATGCAACATGCTTTGCTCCATCTCATAAAATCATGGTGTTCGCGTTCATTCGAGCGTTGCTGTGTGTTACTGGGGGGTGCATGTTCTTTCCTGTGCGGAGAAAATTTTTAGAACATCCAGTGACAACAGGCAGAGTTTGCAGAGTTCCATCCTCCGTGGGGTGTCCAAGCAGCAATATCTACATGCGTATTCGGTTCAAGCCCAAAAGGCCCAAAAACGCGGGCATGCTTCCTTCCGGCCACCTTGGAAGTGGCCTCTGCGTATCATCTCAGCGGTTCTTTCAAATTTCATCCAAACTGTCGTGCGTGTTTTTTTTTTTTCCCTAAGTTCATTAGAACATATATATATATATATATATATAATATAATTTTCTATTCATACTAAGACAAAAAAATAATTAAAAATTAAATATTTAATTCCGCGATGTCTCTTGAAACACTGTTATACATTTTCTAAAACAGTGCCTAAAAGAAGTTAAAATCCGAATACCCACTAGAGACAGAGGAAGAGGGGTCATTTATTTTTTTATTTATTTTCATTTTTTAAATGGTAAAAAGAGAGAGAGAAAGGTATTTAAGGTATTGCGTGTGTGTTTCTCGGTTGGTGTGAGTATGGTCTGACAGATCCTACCCTTTGTTTGAAACGACAAAAGAAAACGCCGAGTGACATCAGTGAAATGACTTTCATTACCACGATAATTAAGCTAAATATAATATAAGAAACTTGTCGTTAATTACGCGTTAACGACTTCTGTCGCGGTTGTGGCGACGATTCTTATGCCGGGAAAATAATAAACGACGACAATTCGACGAATAATAAAAAAGATTAAGAGATAACAAATGGCAATTAAGTGGCTAAAGCAAAAGCCACCACGCGCGCTCACAGCACGCTGTACAAATGAAACGGCCGAGTCAACGTCGTCTCGGTCGAGGGACGATGGGACACGTTGCACACGCGGGGGCGCGTGCGGGGGTCCTTAATCAATGCACGACGAGTTGGCCGGCAAACTCGTATGGAGCGTCTTGGCCCGGCCTACACGCGGACGTCCACGCACCGGCCAGCATACGTTTCGGGAAATCTTCTTTAAAAAGGGACATAAATTTTATAAATTTATTTGAATATTTTGTATTACGGGTATAAAATATTTAAAATTTTTATATCGTATCTAATAAACGTGAACTGGGCGCTCCGAGCAAATGGTATGCGATGGGGCAAACGATCCTTAAAATCTGAAGCCCCACCCCCCGGGGGGTCACGATCTCCAAGTTCCGCCGTGACTCTCGGCTTTTAGATTTCAACCTTTTCCCCCGTTTTCAAACCATCTTCTAAGCGACAACAGTGGACAGTACGCGTGAAATCAAGGACTTGGATACCATTTTTCCTTTTTTTTTTTTTTCCCTCTCTTCTCTTTTTTTCTTTATTTTCTTTGGTGCAATTCCCTCTTCTTTTCTCTTTTTTTTTTTCTCCGGTTAGTATGAGACGTTGGTAAATGAATAACCAAATCACATGGGATAGGAATATAGATATAACGTTAACGTCGGTCTTGCACCGCTGTCCGGTGGTTGGCTACACCAAATCTCTTACTTAAATAATTGCCATTTCTTTCTGCCATTCCTACCGAGACACAAGGAAATTAAGAAGAGAAGGGAGAGACAGACAAAAGTGAACAGAGGGGAGATAGATGGCAGGAGGAGGGACAACCTTGGAGTATACATCGACATGGGTGGTGGCCACTGTTTGCAGTGTTATTGTTGCTATCTCTCTCGCCGTCGAAAGGCTCCTACACTACCTTGGCAAGGCATGTCCTCTTATCATTGGTTTAACACACACCCCCCACCCCCACCAGGTTTTGTTTTAACTCTCGTTTCTGTCGATATTCAATGCTGATGTGGCTTACAGTTGTTGAAGAAGAAACATCAAAGGCCCCTCTTCGAAGCCTTGCAGAAAATAAAAGAAGGTATTGCATCGACACTTACGATAATTTTATTCATATCGATTTCATGCTCAAGGACGTGTACTTTGATTCTTATATATTCTGTGAACTAATAAGGCTTGATGGTTTCATTTCCATTTTTTTTTTCTCTTTTTTTGGTGGGGGGGGTCCCGCGATGATCCTGATGATGCAGAGTTGATGCTTTTGGGGTTCATATCACTGCTACTCACAGTCTTTCAGAGTAGGATTAACACAATCTGCATATCTCGGCACTTAGCTAACAAATGGCTGCCCTGCGAGATCGAATCAGAAACCGCAAATACCGCTGCCCACTTTCAGACTTTCTTTTCATTCGTTTCTCCTGGGACTGGCCGTCGCCTTCTGGCCGAGGAGTCCACTAACAGCTGTGCTTCGGTAACTTATTCTATTTTTTGTTGTATGTTAAAATCCTGCGTTTCTCTATTTTCGCCTGTGGTTACCGGTCAGGAGTTCCTGGACCGTCGTCTAAGGACTTCAAGAGTCCATGCCCTGGCTGGTCCAGCCATGCTAGTCATTCTGTTTAGATATTTAATGCATCGACTGAATTTAATTTTGGTGCAGTTGTTGACTTAGATCATAAACACCCACTAAGCCAACAACTTTTACTTCTTCTTTCTTTTCTCCCCCTTTTAGGTTAGGCGCAAGAGGGGCCACCTCGCATAACCGTCTCCTTATCTGATTAAGAGAAAATTTCTTAAAAAATACTATATTTCATGATCAATTGGGACTAACAAATCTTAAGTAAGCTACAGAACTAGATCGTGGGTAACTACATTTGACTTGTTTTTCTTTATGCGTCCATCCGAAAAAATGTGCCTGGATTCCAGAAAAGCACTTCTGCTGCTGAAGTGTAGGCTAACTGATTAGCAGGGATACATACTTAACTGCCCTCAAATTTTCCTTATTGTTCCGTTTATCTGCCAGGGTCTGAAATCAGAGGCTTCAGGTTCAAGTCTCACTGTTTGCATTTAAAAGAAATGGAAAACACTCGGGTGATGAGTGATAATTGCTTAATGAATCCTTTTGCCTTGTGTTAAGGAAAGTATGTTGTCTGCTGTCCGGGATAAAATGGATTAAAAAAATAATTTTTTTTTTATAAAAAGCCTTTCAGAATGGTCTGGACCACGGTGCTGTCCTGTGATGCATCTGCAGCCCTTGACTATTAAGTTATTAGTACAGTCTATTGCTTCTGGTGTAGAATATTGCTTTTTCCGTGTTTAGTTTCTTCTCCGAGTAATCTGCAAGCCATGTACAGGATGTGAGCACTTTTCTGCTGAAGTTTGTGAGCTGTGCTTTGGTGTTCAAGCTGTCAACAGAATAATCATATCACAATGTGAATATGAACTGCTTCTCACTTGAAAATAAACTCTGACTTCATTTCAGGGAAAGGTCCCAATTTTGTCTACAACTGCTTTGCATCATCTTCACATATTTATCTTTGTGCTAGCATGCGTCCACGTAACTGTCTGTGCCCTTACCATTCTTTTTGGAAGTGCAAAGGTAATAAGTTTGCCATTTTTATTTTTTATTTTTCATTTTACTCTTTTCTGTTGCTTTCTTGTAACCTTTTGGCTTGGGGGCAATGCAGTGGGGTTAATTTTAGTATCGCTGTAATCTAAGTTTTAGTTCCATATCTCTCTGCACTTTATCTCTGCGTTATGATTGAACATTGTTGAACATGGCAGATAAAACAGTGGAAACATTGGGAGAATTCTGTCTCCAAAAGTGAGCAGGATCTAGAACAAGGTAATGCTTGTCAAAAGATCAACTTTGCATGTATATTCTGCACTCTATGAATTACAAATATCTTTATACGTTTGTGTCAATTTAATTACACACACCTAATCATGTGGCAGCAAAGTATATGAAACTTACACACGTCCAGGAGCATGACTTTATCAAGAAACGATTTCGGGGTTTTGGAAAGAATTCTTACTTTCTAGGTTGGCTAGTAAGTCTATTAAGCCCTTCCTCAAGTATGATAAGGTGTATACTGCGATTGACAGCAGTTACTAACCCTTAATATTCACAAATATGTTTACTACTTTTAGCTTATAATGGCCTCTCTTCTTCTGTTGTTTACAGCATTCATTTTTCAAGCAGTTTTATGGGTCTGTAACCAAATCTGATTATGTCACACTGCGCCTAGGATTTATTATGGTAAGCTGCTTAGAAACCTGTCCGTTCCCGCTCTTTAAATCTTTTTATTTCTGTAACATCTCAATACTTTTAGTTTTTTTTTTTATAACTTTGGAAATATACCCTCCTTGTCACGTCCAACTAATTCTCTTCCATAGACTCATTGCAAGGGAAACCCAAAGTTCGATTTCCACAAGTACATGATGCGCGCCCTTGAAGCTGACTTTAAGAAAGTTGTTGGAATAAGGTCTGTTATGTTCTTGGAACAATGGCTGGTGAACTGCCAGCATACCTGCTTTTAACTAATATTTTGCCACTTTCTAGTAATTTCTGACTTCGTTGATTGCAGCTGGTATCTTTGGTTATTCGTAGTTGTTTTCTTGTTGCTGAATATTGCTGGTAAGTTAACAAAGTTAGTCGATTGCTCCGGCATTGTCCTGCTTTTGTTCTATGTTCAAAGCCTGTTCTTTTGATAAACTCGTAACATTGTTCTTTGCTGCTTAAAAGAAAAAAAAAGAGAAGCATTTGTTAGTACTATTCTTTTTTCTTGTGAAGACTGAAGATCCATGGTTGGTTTTAGGATTTAAAAATCTGAATTTGACGTTGAAGTGTTAGATCGCATTCACTTCCCTTTGACTCTGATATCTTTGTTTGCTCCCTTTAACTAGCTTGAATTTTCAAGCTTGTGCCATGTTCTGTTTGTTTTTGGCCCTTAAATGCGAAGAAGAACACTGATTTACTTCCAAATCTTGTTGTGCAGGCTGGCACATATACTTCTGGATAGCGTTCATTCCCTTAATTGTAAGTTGTCTTGTCTTCCTCCTGCCCGATCAATGGACCAGCCAATTATGTGGTACAATCTGCTACATTCATGGCATTTACTTCAATCGGTAATAAGTGGTGATTGTAATTAACTTGCAGCTTCTGCTAGCCGTGGGTACAAAGTTGGAGCATGTAATAACTCAGTTGGCCCATGAGGTTGCTGAGAAGCATGTAGCAGTCCAGGGGGACCTAGTTGTTAAACCATCAGATGATCACTTCTGGTTCAATAGGCCCAAGCTTGTTCTTCTTCTGATCCATGTCATCCTATTTCAAAATTCTTTTGAACTGGCCTATTTCTTCTGGATACTGGTAACCAAGACAAAAGACACAACACCATCCATTAATTAATTTCCTAGAAATAGTCATGGTGTGATTAAATCTACTGCAGGTGCAATATGGTATTCACTCCTGCATGATGGGATCAGTTGGTTACATTATCCCCAGAATTGTAATCGGGTAAAATCACATTAACCTTCTTGGCATTTTTAGCATGTTCATACTTTATTACTGTTTCTATGTCGTAAATTGAGGGTTGCTGGGGATCGTGTCATTATAGTTAGATGCCATCATCGATGCCAGCAAGTTTGGCTATTGTAGCTGTAAATATAGCTAAGGCAGCATTGCATTACCTAGCGTGCAGAGTGTTCCATGGTTTAGAACCTTGACGGTGATGGATGAGACGAAACAAAATCTCATTTGTATCATATTTTTCTCTGTCAGGGCATCTGTTCAGTTCGTTTGCAGCTACAGTACTCTTCCTCTATATGCAATAGTAACTCAGGTATATAAGTTGAACTAATTACCCCATGAAGTTAATAATGCACTGTAGACAATGATGCATCTATGCTTATCTAATTCAATGCAGATGGGAAGCTCATTCAAAAAGGCGATATTTGAAGAACACATTCAAGAGGGTCTCGTTGGTTGGGCTAAGCAAGCCAAAAAGAACACAGTTTTGAGAAAGGCTGTTAATGGCTCTAGCCAAGGTGGTCCTACAGGGGATACAGTTCAGCTGGTAAAAGTCGTTCCGAAGGACTCTCCAATTGAAGAAGAGAAAACAGAAGAGACTGTGCACGAAAATGCTTCAGGCTGACCAAAAACAACAGCATGGTCTCAACCAATCTTCCCAGATTCAAGTCACATGCTGCTTGACATTAGGTTGTTTGAGAAATTAAGCTGATATATATAAAAACATACACTTTCTTCGATCTGTGAACAGGATTTGTTGCATGGAGATATGTTTGGTCATGTCATCTCTCACTCCCAAATCTAACGCAATGAAGGGAACAAACCTTCTGCTATATTACTAAAAAGAATGCTGCCGGGTACACACACGACCATCCAAGGGGCAGGTTCAATTGAGACGGGGTTGATGGCGACAACAAACGATTGAAATCGCACAAAATCGAAGTCATTTTGTTCATCACGAGAATTCTTGTCCAAAAACGCATGTTGGCAACGACTCTAGAATTAAATATATAAATATCTCGTACAAGATGTTAAAAAACAATTGAATTCAGTTGCCCTTCAACACAACCATGATAATCTTGGTTGACTTCTGATTTGATTTATCTTTCTAGAAATTATTTTCCTTGTGATCCCTTTCTTAATTACTTCATTTAATTCCCTTCTTTGTGAAAATTTCGTTCGGTCAAAGCATTACACAAGTTATCCATTCCGTCTCAATTTACCGTATTAGTTTTAATAGGATCCAATAAATAAATAAATACATAAAATTGATGACTACACTTACACTTAAATAAGACGACTCTTTCGTAAATACAAACCATTGAGCACATGTTAATTTTTAAACAAAATTCATTTCCACAAATCATAAGTCGCGGTGAAAAAGATCAATTAACGGGAACTTATAATCTCTTAAAGGTAAGGATAAATAGTCAACCACCTTTTTCGATTTTATTCCAATCCCACTAAAGTGATGACGTAGATCCTTTTCCATGATTCTACTGAAGTAATGATGTAGATAGATTAAAGGATGGTCTATAAACTGCGACCGTCTTGGGAAAGGTGGAGCCGAAAGAGGGAGACGCTCCATGTGGCATCCCAGAGGAATGAAAATACACTCTGCCGAGTAAAGCAGTCTCCCCTCCAGCCAACATAATCCTTCAGCTTTTTCCGAACACGGGAATTTCGGAAAAACAACGGCAAAAATCTATAGTACCCAGTTGCAAGTCTCTTCATCGAACGCTGTAAATATTTGGCTAGGATAGTCACCGTAAAAAGGCATGCAGGAATTCCAAGCGTCCCATTATCATTATTACACACAATACCGTTTGCAATGAAAACATTGAAACCAAAACCAAGTCTTGATCCCACCCGTGTTAAGGTGAACTTCACCAGCAACATCGATGTTCAAAGTCCTTCCAAGCAAGGCGCAACATCATTGCACCGAAAACATAGCTTTCTCATTCTTCTGCAGCACTGGCGGCACTTAAATCCACGCTGAGGTCAAGGACCTAGATAGTGAACATAAGCAACAGAATTTGTTAGCATCTCAAATTTAAGTAGATATTCAACGAACAAAAGGAGAAACAAGTTCCCTAGTCAATATCAGTTACTTTTGGATGTAGCTCTGGAAATGCCTAGTTCCGAGGTGTCCCACCACATTTTCCTACCCACAAAAGGAGAACTGGTGGAAATGTGGGATAAGAACTGTGCGGTACTATCTTAGTGCAAGTAAGAAAAGAACATTCTTCTGTTTCTCCCTGGGTAATCCAAATTGTAATAAAACCAAAGAACACCCAGAATAATCACCATATTCTTCAAAACAATGAAGTGGTTCCACTAGATGCTCAAAGAAATTGTGCATTAGCACATTGCAAATAAGATTAGAGTAACGGAGGTCCAACACATATGGAAATGCCATAGAAGTGGGAATCAGCAGAGAATCATACTGAAGAAAGACAATGAAATTCAAAAACACTGCACTTTGCAAATTTTCCTGAATTTAGCCACCTAAAGAATTGTGTTTTGCACCCTGGTATTGTGTTCATGGCTTATACTGTCATGCACTCATATGAAATGATGAGGCTTCCCTTGACAGGACTGTTTACCCATATTGTTTGGACGAAAAACTTTGACAAGGGTAACACCAGATGCTTACCTTTCCAGTTATCATGGTATACATGTTCAGAACATCTGTGACAGTTGACTCAAAGTGTGTGGTGGCATCATAGCTCTGTTGAAGATCAAAATGATAAAATTAGCAAGGAATGAAGAAATCACCTTTGTCATAATGATGCCAAAGCAAAAGTAAAGAAAATCAGAAAAAGACTCACAGTTGATATAAAGCAATTGTCCAAAGAGGGTTCATTGACAGGTTCATATCTATCATAAATATCAAAGAATATCTCGTCAACAGGACCTAGAAGGTCCATTCCTGGCTTCAGTTCAACCTCAGGATGATCAGTCTCCGCCTCTGTTGATACAAATGCAATAAATTTGCCCTTTGTAGCTACATTGTGTGAATAAGAACAACAGAAAAGGTACCTGCTCAACATCAAAGTGTCACAAAGTTAAGTAGGTACAGGGACAAGGAAGAAAGTAAATATCAGATTCTGACCACTAAATTCACACAGATAAAAGCTTCCTTCTTAGATGAGTAATTTCTAGTGGGATAAATTGAGGATGTAAATATCCTTTTAGGAAGCTCTTATGCATTAATATTGGAGACAACTTTCCTTGATAATCAAAATAGCAATAACACAGGTTGGGGTCAACCTTGCAGGGGGCTTAAACTATTTGCCTTTTCATTCAGGAGCTAAATCCGATCATCAACAATTTCAGCCATTGGGGGTACTGACAGTGATTTATAATCAACCAAAAGAATCATAAAACATTCCTTGTAGGAAAAGTATAAATGCTTGCTGAAGAACAGTATTGAAGGCACAAAAACAAGGATCTCTATGTATATCCTCTTGCCAAACATTCTTTTGTTACTAAGTTGGACAAACCATTTGTGAAGTAAAAGATGATCAGAGGCAGCACAAACTCACATGTCTGATCTGCGACCCAACTGCTTTTGTGGCAAAATCACCTGCACCGAGTGTGAATCACTTGTATTTGGAATAGGGTGGCTCATAATGGCAATTGCCCTTGCAACTCTATTGACCTTCCTAACCTGTTTATATGCATACAAATCTCCATAAGTAATGGGACATCCAACCCATATCTTTGAGAAATCAAAGATAAGTCAGGCCTCTGCAATTGTTCTACGTGATCAACATCAAGCTTTAAATTCAAAACAACTATAATGAAGGTAATTCATAACCAATACCTTATTGGGTAAGTAGGAAGGGTCACATACAACCTTCTTGCACCTTGCAGTTTCCCCTTCCGATGTAACACCAACTACTTTTCCTTCCTCATTAAACTCTACCTGGAAAACAAGTAACACTTTGATATCAAATACCAGATCCAACAATCTGATGTGATAGAATAGGAAACACAATTTAAGATTTCAGATCCTGGAGCTTCAGACACAACATGTACCTTGCACTCAGGTTTATTCAACATGTAGGTGCCACCATAAACAGCACTAAGCCGTGCAAATGCCTGTAAGATAAATTTAAAAATATTTTTTCAGAGAAATCAGACAGGTAAGAGATATCAACCAGCCTCTGACTGCTGTAGCACTTTAACAAAACAAATTTTGAAATGCCAAGTGCAGAGTTCAAGAGACCTGAGGGAGCTCTCCTAATCCATACAATGGATAAATATACGGTGATCCTCCTTGAAAGCGGGCAAGAGACTCTGCATAGAGCTATGAAAAAAGCAGGAGCAAGAAAAATTCAAAAAGTGTATGATGAAACTGAGAGTTCCATAAAACAGAATCTTGAACCTTGGAAAGAGAGTAGGGGAAGCAGGATTCACCTTCATTCTCTTCACGGTATCCAGAGCTGGTTCATCTAGGTAACAATCATCTCTATGAAGAGCCAATGCATGACCGATGAAGTCCATTGTGTTGTCATCAAGACCATACTTTCTGCCATAAAGTCGACAATATAACAAGAATCAGGAGAGGGTCCTCAACATATTCGTTGGCAAATGTAAATTAAAATATAACCAACTGAGTAAATCTTCTTTTTCATAGAAGACATGGGAGGCCACAATGAAACAGAGATAACATCCATCCACTGCATTGTATGACACATACCATCTCCCACTTTTCAGCTTAAGTTGTGTAGGGGCACTGGGCACATATGTGCAACCCTACCCAAAAGAAGAACCAGATTTTACCCCAATTACCACCATAAAATATAGTAACAATATATTATTCTCACTGAAGTTGCCCTGGACTGATCTACAGATGCTACTGGAAACATGATGAGCTTAGAAAGCTGCAATTTAGATTTTTTCTTCTTAGGAAAAGAAGATGACTAAACAACAGGTTCATTTATATATACATATATAAAGGGAAAAAAAAAAAAAAACAGTACAAACATACGCAATCAGTTCTCTGGTTGTCACTCTTGTCAAGTCCATTCCCTCATGTGTTTTGGGATCACTTTCATCATAATCTTGGACATATATGAAAAACTTACGAGCACGGCGTTTTTCAAAAATGCCCATCAGAGGGGATTTCAGTGCTTCCATGTCAGTTGCTGGCACCTTGTATACCTGTTGCAGTATTTTAAACCAGTAAATTCAAGTTAAGAAGCTGCCTAAACAAAAGCAAAGAGAATAAATTTGAAAGAAGCTAAAACGATATTACCTTTCCTTTGCTATACACAAAGCTTCCATCCACGGCTTTGAAATAGAGATACTTGGTTACATCTGTATGAATGAGGACACGAACAAGATTGCCATTTGCCATCATAAACTAGCCAAACAAAGAAACATTGTAAATCAGCCAAGGAAAAGGGAGAAAGTAAGATCGAATGACATGAGGAGGAAACGGCTTAAGTGATCCACCTTAGGGATCATGTCCACATTGTAATCCCTACTAAAGCCCAAGTGTGCTGGAGGCTTGTCATTTCCCCTGAACCTCTTCCACAGCTGTAAATAACTTTTTCAATCAAAAGCAACTACAAAAGAACACTTGAATATGATTGATAATACTATGTGATGGGACCTGAATGAGGTTAAGTGATGCAGATTCTCCTCCATAATAGTCATTCCTATCCATGTGCAGGACCTGATTCAAAACACAAGCACATAGTGACTCAAAACACAATTATGAAGAAAAACATTTGCTCCGGCAAATGCATGCAATAATTAAAATGAATCAGGTCATGATTATTCATAATTGTGCTTTGAGGTTGGTCATGATTATTCATATAGCCAACATTTCTCTAACAGCCCAAATAGGGAGAGGGGGAAAAAACCCATTTATCAATCTTGATAAATATAAGCCTGTTATGCCCAATTAGATTTCCTCCTGAATCAAGGCCAGATTCTGTTTTTAATCTGCAGAAACTAGAAAAATCTATCCGTTAGATTAAATTTCAAACTTTGATGGAGTTTCACAAACTCTAAAAGGTGATCCTCGAGTTGGATTTATGAATTTTTAGATGAATTATTCACCCATTGCTACGTGCTCAAACCAATCCTGATGATTGACAAGCAGAAAGTAAAGAAGATGAAGATGACTAGAGTTGATCAAAAGGAATAGAACTATAAGAAAGGAACAAAAGCGTTATAATTAAGCTATAAATTTAAGAATAAAACTTGGCAGATTGCGAACAAACGGATCCATTTGCAGGGGCAGCACCGCCCACAGCTTCACGGTAATGAATGGCGAAGAAGGGGAGCAATAGTCGCACCTCATAACTGAAAATTCTACAAATATTTCAAGAACTGCCCCTATCCTAAATCTAACCTCAAATTGTGCTTCGCATGCAAACACACGAAGACCCCATTAAAATGGAGCTCCAAATTAAGATCTCCAGACCCCACCACTATGCAAGAAGGATCCGAAACGATAAAGTGCAACAATCGGATCTCACATCAGTGAACCAAGTCGCGGCATCCCGCATTTTCCTTGGTTATTACTCCATTTAAATTATATAATTACAAGCACCTAACCCTAGACACCCAAAAAAAAAAAAACTGAAAAGAAAAATTCTTTAGAAAAAAAAAAACACAGAGAGAGAGAGAATGAAGAAGGGGACCTTGAGGCCGTCAACAGAGAGAAGGCCACTGAGAATGCATTCTTTGAGACCAGTTCCCAGAACTATCACATCGTACTCCTCGTCCATCTGATTCGATTCTTGATCGGTTAATTGAAATGATCAGCGGCAATTGATGATTCTGATTCAGATCGGCCCAAACGCAACTCTGCACTCGACAATCGGCAGAGAGAGATTTATAGATTCGTTCACAGGGAGCCAGAAACGGTCGAAGAGAGAGCGAGAGCAGACAAAGAAGAAGAGTCAAGGATGCAAGCAACGTGAGTCAAATTAAATAAACATAAAAATCAGGGTTAATTTTCTAATAAACCCCAACCATTGGGGTCAGTTTTAAATTAAACCTAACCTTCAAAGTGTTAACTAGGCACCCCCATTGTTTCTTTTTTTTTTTTTTCTTCACATCTCTTCTGCCTCCGCGCCTCCCCTTTTATCTCTTTTTGAATTCTTTCATTCTCTTGTTTTTTTTTTTTTTTTTTTTTTGTGCTTGAACCAGCCGGTGTGCATATTTCTCCTCAAATTTTAAAATTTCCCCGTATTTTCTTGAAAATTTCAGTTTGGTTCGCTTTTCGTCCCTGTAACAATTTTCATTTCTTTCTCTCTTTGATTTGTTTCTGCTAAATCTATCGTTTCTTGTTACAATGCAGTGGGAAATGACATATTTGCAATTCGAGATTCGGTTTTTGTGCGATTTGATGGAAATTTGTTGGAATAATAGCAGATTCATTTTAGTTTGGGGGGAGAATCTGAAAATTAGAAAAAGGGAGTGGCTGTGAGAAGAGAGCAAAAGCCAAGGATCAAAATAATAACAAGAACCGTAGTAATAATAATAATAATAATAATGAAAAGAAGATTTCTCAAAATAATAATAAATAATGAAAAGGAGATGCTTTGTTCGTTAAATGGGAAACCGATATTCTTTTTTGATCTCTCAAGTTTGATTTCAATAATTCCATTTCTAAGAGGTTTCCAATGCAAAGAATAATATATTTTCTGCAAACTTCCGCTGCACTCCCCTTTTATTATCTTGCCTCTTTTTTCGGTTTTATATTCCTTTTTTCTTTTTCTTTTTTTTCTGCATACAAGTTCTAACTATTTTTTTCCTTATTCAAAAGTAAATAAAATATCTACTTTAAGCCCATTTTTTATAATATATATATATATTCGAATACTAAAATGAGTAGTAAGAGTTGAAACTTATACAATATTTATTAAAAGTAAAAAAAAATTGGATAAACATGAGGTGAAATGGGGTTTGAAATTTTATTGCAATAGATATTGGGATGAATTAAATTATACTTAGATTTTCAGATTTAGAATTTATTCAGTTGAATTGTTAGTTTTTAATTGTTATTTAGGGTTATTGTTCAAATTTTATTATTTTAGAGTAACAAAGGAAGAAAAAAAAACAAAAAGAGATAGAATAGAAATATAATGAATAGAGAAAAAGAGTAAAATGATAAAAGATAAAGAGAAAACAAATGGGTAGAGGGAGAGAATGAACAAAAAAGAATAATGGAGAGAAAAAAAAAGAAACTATAAAAAATGAATAAATTGAAAATATAAAGATAGATGTACTGAGTGAATAGATAACAAATTTTTAAAAAAAAAATCTCAAAATGAAAAACCTTAAATGGGCAACAAAATGAGGTTTTACCAATTTAGGAAAACCTCAAAATGGAAAACCCCAAACGGGTAATAAAATGAGGTTTTTCCAATTTATTTTAAAAAAAAAAACCTTAAATTTTATCAGCTAAAAGCAAAAAAGAAAGGTTGGTCAAACCGTTTTTTTTGGTTTTTGAAAAAATAACGAAACATAAAAAACGTCAACCATGGTGGACCGCTGTTAGGCTCATTGCAGAGAAGTGGAGACTAGGTGAACTGTAATTTAAAAAGTATTTTATGTAGGTAAACATTTAAATCTTTATTTTTAAAATTTTAATTTAAAAATTGGAAAAAAAATATCTAAATTAAAAGAGTACTTATAATTTATAATTTAATAAATTTGTTGATTAAAAAAAAAACTTTGCCTGCTGCCACCAAAGAGAACAAAAACATTAGGAATTGAAATGACCCAAAAAGAAAAAAGAAAAAAAAAAAAAGGACCCACCCAAAGCAAAATTCCCCCACTTTCATTTGATAAAAAAAAAAAAAAAAAAGTGGGGGTGGGGGAGAATATCAGCTTGCATTTTGTTTAATAAGCCAACGAAGACTGCATGGCCATGAAAAATTTACAATTTGGGAGAATTGAAGTTTGACGAAGGTATTCTCGACACCAACCCAGTTGAGATTGTAGAGTTAAGATGTTGCCTTTTTTTTCTTTTTTCTTTTTTCTTTTTTCCCCTTCCATTGGAGCTCAAACCAAAACTAGAACATCGATTGTTCAAAGTGTGTCGAGACTCGATTCGGGTAAATTCAAACGAGTTCACAGCTACCATTAAATTAAAAGATATTATATATAAGTGAATAAAAATATTTGAATGGCATATCATTCGATCAAATGCATATTATACATGACATTGAAGTATCGAATTATTGATTTAGTTGTGATGTGCGCACAAGGTATAAAAATCCCGTTCGAGTTCTTCAACGCCGAATGGGACATTTAGCCACCGTGTCATTGTGCAAAAGGGATATATCATTGATGAAAATGAAAATGACATCATAAAATAAATAAAAACCTAAAAATTTTAGTCTTGAGTATTTACTCATACAACTTTAATAAAAAAAAGAGATTTAAAATTTAATTTAATACCATGATTTACTTAATTTTTAATAATTAAAAAAAAAGGACTGAGGCCGAAAGAGAACAAAGTTGGAATTAAATGTCTAAATCAACGATTCTTTCTTTTTCAAAAAAAAAAAAGAAAAAAGAAAAAGAGTAAAGTTGAAACTATAAATAAAGAATTTTTGAAAATCCAAGAAATCGCGTGCAATTAAAACGAAAGAGAAAAAAGAAAAGGGAATTAAATAAATGGAAGGCACGAAAGAAAAGAAAGGGACAAAACAGAGATGGCAGGGCAGCTGGTGGGGTGCGGTCCCCACACGGAGAAGGAGAGAGAGAGAGAGAGAGAGAAGTGTGTGTGTGTGTGTGTGCGCGTGTGCGTGTGCGTGTGGAGGGGCGGGAGAATATGTAATACGCAATGATTGCGGGAAACACGGGCCCCACCAATGTCTTCCTCGGCCGGGTCCCACTTTCCTTTATTATTATTATTATTATTTTTTTTTTTTTTTTGGGGTCTCTCTCTTTTTTAATCTCGGGATTTTGTGGTGAGCCGGGCGACTCTCATTTTCACACGTTCGTGTTCCGTCGCCAACAACAAGACCTACCATCCCCCCGAGCGGGCGTGAATCATTTAACAACATCCTTATCACGACGCTGCAAAAGCCTTCGGGCTCGCATTACTGATCAGCCACTTGTGACTCTTGACATGCAATTTTAAAATAAAACCCGTTTAATCGGAATTAAAATCAGTGCTATTCGATTAGAGCCAAAGATAAACCCTAACCCCACCAAAAAACAAAAAAGAAAAAAAGAAAAAGCGAAAGATTCATTTTTTATAATTAACAAAATGTTCTTACATTTTGCATTTTTTTCTTAAATCGCACAAAATGTTTCTGCACTTTCTGTTCTTTTTATATTATCGTGGATTTGCTTGCTTGGTATTGGTATTGGAAGCTGCAATTGCAATTGGTGAACCGATGATATTTTTTATTATATTAAAATATTATAAATTATAAATTTATATTTAAGATATAATGATATAATTATGATCAGTTAAACATTTTACATATTTTAAACATTATTTTTATATGAGATAATTTAATTATAATTTATTATTATTAATTTAAGAGACATTGTATTTTTAAATGTATAATTATAAATAATAATGTAAAAAATATATAATAAAATTAAATAATATAGATAACAAGCATTTTTAATATACTCAACATATTATAATTATTTATATAAATAATTAAATAAAAATTTGGAAGAATCCAAATGTCTTTAGGGTGACTGTTTAATTACTCCTCCTCCTCCCACTGCCCGCTCTCCATCTCTCAATTTCTTGCCATTGAGATTCTCTCTCCTCCGTCTCTCTTTTTTCTTTTCTCTCCCTCTTTTTTTCTCTCTCGCTTTGCTCTATTTTCTTGCTTCCCAAACATCTGGCTGTTATTTATTTTATTTATTTATTTTTAACTGGAAGACGGTTGCCTGGATTTTTCTTTTCTTTTTCTTTTTTCTCAGTTTCCCCCATTCGATGCGATAAGCTAATTTTGCATTGTTGGTCAGGCATAGACCTTCGTGTGGATGCAGCTGGGTTTTTTCCTTGATGGTTTGGGTGGCTCTGGATCCTTCCGATTGGATTCATGGAGGACGGCTTTCTGATTTCTAGGGTTTTCTATTGGTGGAGTCGTCCGGACCCTTGTTGATACTTACTGGGTTTTCGTCTTTTGATTGTCTGGTTATTGTTTGGATTACATCTGCATCGATTGAGGAGAGACCCGGATGCGTAATTTTGGTCCATAAACTAAATTATCCTGTTGGAGTTTTTGAATTGGGTCCTTTCTTTACTTTGAATCCTAAGTTTTTTTTTTTTTTTATTGGCTTGGCTGAGACCTTTTTGTTTGGAGTGGAAATTCTATTAGAATGAGAGATGGAGAGGGAATAGATTTTATGGTTGCATTTTGTGGTCAATAAGTTGGTGTTGGTCTCTGGAAGGAGGAGAAATTGGTGCTTATCACATCACTGTAGATGGTGCCACCGCAAATTACATCTTTTTCCAACAATGTATTCTCGTGTTGTTTGAGAGAAATAAGAGAGCTGTTTGAGTGAGGTCCTTTTGACAGGTGTTGGTTTGGTTTTATAGCGAGGAAAAATGGAAGAAGAAGAGATAGGACTCGTCGAGGGCGCTGATCTGCATATGGGGAATGGAATCAGTTCAGAAGACTCCTATTTTGTTGAGATGGAAACCCAAGAGAGTGAAACTCTAAGTCCAAAGAGTGAGGTACTGCATACTACCCCCGAAAAAGGTGAGGGAAGTGATGTTGTATTTTCGAGAGAAGCACCCCTTGTAAGTAAAGAGTCAAGAAGATCTGGTGTTTGTGGTTGCAGTGCAAAGGAACTTAAGCCACATGTGGTTGGGATGGAGTCTGAGATCGGCAAGGAGGAGAATGCCGGTCACGACAAGAAACTCAGTAGACAAAACAGGATTGAGCTGGGTCGTTTGTTTCAGGGCGCAGTGAGTTCCCATAATTGGGAGCTCGCCGAGAGCTTGATACTTTTGGCAGATCCACAGACCCTTAATGATGCCTTGTGCATCACGCTGGACTCTATCTGGTTTTTGAGCACACATCAAGAGCTTCATGGAGTAACTGGATTGATCAAGAAGATTATTGCTAATGGTGCTTATGACTTCACTAGAGCTGCTCTGAGGACCTCGTTTCTTGCTTCTTGTGTTTCTGCCTGCCAGAGTCGAACACTGAGTCTCGCAGATACTGTAAAAGTAATGGCCCAAAGGTATGTTTCATTCCATAGAGAAGGGGAAAGCTCTCAGATTTTTCCTTTTTTTTTTTGTTTTTTTGTGGGTGAATCAGTTTTTGTTTTCTTTAATCAATTACTTGGTCAGATTTGAAAAGAGTTAAAAGAGTCATTTGTGTGCTTACTTGCACATGCTTTTGTGCGTAGGTAGTTGGATGAGGTGGGCATTGGTGTTTCTATTTGTATCAAATCGTGGTGTGGATCTCTTGTACTTGGTTTCAGAAGTTGTTCTTTATTTTCTTTAGCTCTCATGTATCATTTGACTTGGTCTTCCCCTCTTATTGGGCCTCTAGGAATTTGTTTTTCCCAGTTTTTAATTTTATCTTTGCTTTGCTGATTATGGGGTGTTTTTAGCCTGCTACATTTCATCGCATATATTCTCATTCTTTGGGCCTTCTTTTAGTGGTCCTTGCTGAACATGTTCTTTGGATGCTTCTCTTAGCAAGGAAAGATCTTCTGGTATTTCATTATATTGCAGTAGAAACTCTCTACTTTTCATATTTCTAAAGTTGTTTCCCATTGGATATCCACCATTAATTGTGGTTTCCCATTCCATCCAACTTCTGTAAGAAGGCTCACCTTCTGGCACCGTGAAAAAATGATTAGCATCTTGTCCGTCTCTTTCATCTAGTGTTTTTGTCTGTAATGAGGCTATGCTGTGTATGTGCTAAAGGAAGATGCATTGATGGTGCTGTGCATGATTTACCAGGTCATACGTTATACAACAGTTAGTTTGCTTCCTTCGACAAACTCATGTGGTCAGACCATTGATGGAGGAAAATTAATCCCTCGCAAAGAAGGTTCCATCCTTAGTTGTTTTGGGAAACAAAGAGGATGGACATAGAATAGCTATCTTCTCTGAAAGACTGGATTTTTCTATGAATTTTCACATCTCAATTCTAAGAAGGGTGAAATCACAGGGGAAACTGTTATATCCTTCCTATTAAGTAAACAGTTATGTCCTCCCTATTAAGTAAGTGACTTCTTTGGAACTTGGAGTGTAAATGTCCACAGGTGCAGTAGTGTTTGCATTTCTGCACACAAATCTGTTGCTTCTGTCTTCTGTTGATCTCTGTGTCTTTTTCTCTCCCCACTTTAGAGCCTATTAGTGGCCAAGTGTGTGTCTGCTGATATGTCTCTATATATATGTTGCATGCAAATTCAGATACTTATAGATCCATCGTTTAGTTAGAATCAATACTAAGGAATTTTTGGTTGTCAGTAGAGTATCCTTGGAGTGGTTCAGGAATTAGCTGTGTCAAACTAGAAAGTGTACCATGAAAGATGTGTTCTTTTCCTTTGGAATCTGACCACAAGAACAAGATAATGGGAGAAAAAAGACTGCATCTTGTCGATACTGTTAGCTTACTTTGGAATTTAAAATGCTGTTGATGTTCCTTTTGGCTGGATTCATCTTGACCAGGTTGCATGAGCGTCTTCAGGAATGCAACGGGGACGAAGTCTTGAAGGCAGAGGCAGGTACAAAGGTTCAAAAGTTCACTGATTGGGCTATAAAATGTATAGGCTTTCATTCACGTTGCGAGGGAAATTGGGATAGGGTTAGTCACAGCTCAGCCATTGAGATTCAACTACAATTGTCTGCATTCAAGACATTTCTGGATCTTGCTGGCAATCAACTCACGGGGAAGGATTTTACTGAGGCATTTGATGCAGCTTGTTTTCCCCTTACCCTATTTTCTAGTTCATTTGATCCTGGATGGGCATCTGGGATATCTGCTACTGCAATACAAGGGCTGCTGGGTATGCTGGTTGAAGGTGGTGCAGACAATGTCAATCAATGTTTCCTTGAGGCTTCTCGTTTTGGAAGTACTGAACTTGTGCGCATCTTGTTGCAGGTAACATCAGTTGCACTGTTTGGTTTCTCAGAATTATTTGATCTCCCATCTCTTTTATTCTCTCTTGGAACTCTATTATCCTCTCTTGATCTTTTTTTTTCTCCATTTTACGTTGACAGGGATTTCAGAAGGCTCTCTTCATATTCCTTTTAATTTGTCAACTGTTTTCTAGTTGAATCTGGAATATCTAGAGTTGAGAAGTAAAAATTGTTTACTAGTTTTGCAATTGCATTGAAATCTGGTGCACTTAAAATCCTAGTTTCTCTCTTTCTAGAAATTAATCAAACCATCGGAAAACTATGAAGAGTAATTTTTTCAAGTATCTGGGAAGTGGACAACAGGAAAATCGGGTTTTCCAAGGAAATCAGTCATCTAGACTTTGATTTTGCAGCTATGTAGTTTCCATCTTTTTTTTTTTTCCCCCAGTTTAGTATTGGTAAGCAAGATCTCCAACTGGCTTCTGTTGTTTTGAAAATTTCTCCTGAAGTAGAAGATTTTCTACAAGTCCATGCAATGCTTTAAGGTTTGGTTATCTTTGGGACAAAGGACTGTTAATAACTAATCTAGGGAGTAAGTAATTCAGGCAGGATCTTGTTTATGGTCCACAAGGATATTCTACGTTTTTGCCCTCTTCGGATATATTCTGATTCACTTATCTTTTTTAGTTACTGCTCATTCTAGCAACATTACTCATCGTGCAACTTTTCCTGTATTACACAGTGTGCACGAGTGAGATTCTCTAAGAATTTGGTTTTCTTTCCAGCTTTTCTGACATTTTTGTTTATTATATTCAACCATCAAAGTTTAATGTTTTTGAATAGATTGCCCAAAGGAACAGCTTGGATGTGGATGTTGATCTGGCACTAGGTTTTGCTTCACATTACTGCAAAATTGGCACCATGGAGTGTCTAGTGGAAGAGGGCAATGCTATGGCTTTCTTAGGTCCTTTGATGAGAGCAGCAGAAAGGGGTTGTATGCAGGTTGTCCAGTGGTTTGTCAAAAGGGGTTGCCGTGACATGGAACTCTGCCTTGCACTAACAGCTGCTACTTCCAGTAGCCAAGTTGATGTTGCTGCATATCTCCTTCCTCATGTTCCTCAGCATGTTCTTGCTGCACTCAGCATTGAAATTCTGAAGGCTGCTGGTGAAAGAAGTTGCGGCTCGCTAGATGGTGTTGCATTTCTTCTCCGTTCCGACTTTTTAGGTGATCCAGCTGCTACTTATTCTGTTGCAGACAGCATTGCCAGATCTGATGATGAGGCTGTTGCCCCTGAGCTGAAGTCTTTTCTTCATGACCACTGGTCAGAGGCAGCTTTCTTAGATGGAGTAAGGCAAGGCCGAGCACATTACATGAATCTCATGAGGATTTTGAATTTGGGACGATCTCCTATCTGCTTAAGGGATCTGCCAGGGCCTCTAAGGGTGGCAATTGCTTATCTGCCACTATATAGGGAGTGTGTTGCTGCAGGTGGTCCTTTGTTCTCACAAAGGCTAAGGGGGCAGCTTGTTGAAGCTGTAAGATGGCTTAGGGGAGCATTCATGGCAGAGGTGGGCCAGGGAACAGAGCTCTTGGCTAGTTTGGAGCACCACCTTCCTCCATTTTTGGTTCATGCCCACAGCATTTGCTAGAAGATTATGGTGGAGATTTTCACTAGTTACTCTGGCTGTTAACCCTTATCTGCCATGCAAACACAACATTTCAACTTTGGTTAAGTTGACAGGGCTTTTAAGGTTTGTCAATTTTGCGTCCATGATGTGGTTGGCTAAAATGATAGCTTTCTCAGCAATTACTCTACCATGTATCGTCTTTTAATGGATGTGCATGTTGATGTGTAATGTTTACCACTGAGAGCAACTATTGTAACAAAAAGGTTGATATGTGAAGGCATTGTATATTAACAGCCGGTCTTCCTGCGTTTTTTCTTCCCTTCTTTTATTTCTTCTTTATTTTTTCATCAAAAAAAAAAAGAATAGAAAAAAATCTCTTCGTTGGTTACTTCCTCTCTAATAGATATGAATTGGCAAGTTCTCATGGAAGAAGCAAGTTGCCAATGAGGTGATGGAGGTGGGAAAGTCTTGATAAACTAATTGTACAATAGAAGCTTTCCTGGTGGGTTCGAATTTTATTCGAAGTGGTCGCCAAATCAATCCCATCAAAGGAAAGTCAGCTAAAAATTATTGTGTTTTAAATGGTCAGTTGACCAGCAGCCATCGGCTTTGCCAATGAACCTATACCCGAGAATTTAGATTACAGCGGCCTGTCCCTGTTGAATATGGTCTGTGTCTGTATCCGAGAGTGGAAAGATCAACCACCCTCCTATCGTGCTTGCTAAGGTCAGGCGTTCGAGGGCTGATGGCAGAAACTGATGGAATTAAACAGACCCCATGGACTGGAAAGATCAAAGCAAGGTCCTCTCGTTCTTTAAAATTTGGGTCAAACAACCGACCGAATCCGTGTAGCACGTTGCATGCCTCGATCCAATTAACTAAATGGCAATTAATTTGGAAGGATGCTGTTGCGTTGCGTCATGTCCATCCTCATATATCTTGCAAAATTCTTGTTTAAAGCATCGCAGATGCCTTTTCGCTCGCATGCACTGCACCCCGACATGACTTCCCATCAAAGTTTTAATTATGGTTGGTTGCGGTGCATGTCCGACTCACCTTCCTGTCACTGTCCACGTATGACCTCCAAAACCTTGGTTCTAGAACCCTTAACGATGGTTTTGCAACGGGCTTTTTAGGTTGGATCGGCGGTGGTGCGAACCGTTAACAAATTATTTAATTTAAAAAATTATATATCATATTTTAATGTATCATTTTAGGTAAAAACTCATTGAGCAGTATTATTTGAATACCAAATTTCTTACTCATTAATAATCTCATGCTGTATTTAAATAATATATATATATATAAATATATATATATATGTATAATCAAACTTAAAAACTTAAATGGTTGCATCATCACTTGCTATAGCCAAGTCTTGGTAGCTAGTGCATTGCAATCATCGACCATGGCGCGACTTTGAAATTCATGTTATACAGACTACGGCAGGAGGAGATCGGCGGATATAAAAGGAAATCAACAAATTATGGGAAAAATGGTCGACAGATCGAGTATGCCAAAAGAACCGGTTTCTTGTTTCTACTTTTTTCTTTCTTGCACCCGAACATTCGGGGAATTACAAAAATTGGATGGAGAGAAGGAGAAGGAAAAGGAAAAGGTGGGAGATCCTTACCCTTTCCGAGAACACCATGTTACAAATGTGTATAGGTTATATCTCTTGCATTACAAGGCTTGAAGGCCAAGGTCATAAGCACTGCCAGAATGCCTACTGGAAGCAGAAGCAACATGAATGGTGGGGGAGGCAATGGTGGCAGTACCAAAGGAAGAAACAACAAAGACGCCGTGAGGCATACAAGCAAAAGCAACGACTCCAAGCTAAAATATTTTGCAGGCAACAGCCTTCTGCCGCTCCCTTGTGACCGCGAGCGACGAAGATTATTACAGTCCATTGCAGTCTTTTCCTCTCCTCTAGCTGTAGCTATAGCCGATGCACAAGAAAGATGGTGAGGAGGTGGAGTAGCAGACATGTTTCTTGCTCTCGCATCCATGATAACGCTCGTAGGGCAAAGTTCTCGCAGATTGACTATGTCTCTTGGCAGCCTTCTATTTGCCCCAGGATGTCCAAAACTCATCTAAATAAGCCTCAGAAATGCTCGCAAAAAATGTCCAAAACTAAGCCCAAATGACCTTATCAATCAGTGATCAGAACAGAACTCCGCATTCATGCCACAAATCTTTTGCCGCCCCTTCCAATACTCGACACATAACAAGTCTTCTTTTTTCTAAACTGGGCCGCTCTCAATTGGCAAAGTTGAAGATATTAGTAACTGATTGTAGCTGATTGGTGATTCAAGGTGCTTTCTCGAAGAGTCAAAAATGAATCCGCCTGCACTGATTCTATCAAGCAGTTCAGAATGCAAATCTTCTTCTTGGGGGATCTCAAATGTGGAAGTTCTCAGTGTTTTTATTACCGGAAATGCTAACCAGATTCCGCTCCAACTTCACACGAAAGTTGCAATCTTTGGCATCCCGAGAGCTCACCTGGATTTCGAATTTCAAAGAGGGAAAGATTCAGACTTTTCATCCCATTTCAGCCGGACCCAGAATCAATTTGATAAAAAACAAAAATGAAAAAGGAATCGATTAAACCGGAGACCGACATAAGGACGAACCAATCCCAGTGCAACATACAAGAGAGAAGACAGAAACTTTAATAGTTTTAAGAAAGAGCATTGTATGACAGGCCTCAGAAAAAGAATTAAGAAATGGTAATAAATGATTCCTAAGAAATCTTGATGACAAATAGTGGATTTTCTTCTTCTTTCTCCTCTTCTTTTTTTAACAAGACAAATGTTTAATACCCAGAAGAAATTGAAAGCAAGCAGGCTAACCAGGCTAGCTTCTTTAATTTCTTGTGAGACTTAAAAAAAAATAAGATAAAAATAATTTTGACAAAAGAACAAAAAAAAGATGGAAGGGAAGATGTATATGGAAGAAAGGGAGGAGATGACAGATGAGTACTGGGTGGTAACCTGGTGTCGATAATGGACAATTGATAGTGGCGCTCTGTGGACTGCCTGGTGGTGGTGGTGGTGGTGGTGGTGGTGGTGGATGTAGAGGCAGAAGTAGACGCACAAAAGAAAAGGAATGCACAGATATTTAAAACTAGTAGGCTATAAAGACTCTATTTTTCATTCAGATACTCTTTCTTTACTTCTTCGTACACCCTTCCTGAAAAATGACAATAAGAAAGAAATGGAGGGGAGGTGAAGAGGGCAAGGGTTGTTTGGTCCCCCTTATTTTGGGATTGAATGAGGTGGATGTGATACTGAATTGAACTTTTTGATGGATGCTGGCTTCATTCACTGTATTTGTAACTGTACGAACTACGATCATTCAAATCATTTCACTTCATGTCCTAGCTTTAAATAAGCCACAGCTTTTGCAACTTTCATTGTTTTCCTTTATTTTTTGTATTCTTGGTTTATGTCTCTCCCTAGTTTAATTGACTTCAATATTCTAGACAGGGCGAGATGTAGAAATTGAAAGGGGGAATTAGGTAAGACAGAGAAAGCAGGTCAGGTTCAGTGAATTCTCAAATCCAAGTACTGGTTGTGGTTGTGGGCGTACAACTTGCCGGTTTTCAAAATTAAGATTATTTGTCATCCAAGGTTCACCACCCCTGGACTGCTTCTCTGGTTAATGGTACAATATCAACGCCTCCCCCCCCCCTCTCTCTCTCTCTCTCTCCATCTCTCTCTCTCTCTCTCCACATTCATATCCAAGCACCAACCTTATTATTACTAGATATTATGTCAGCTGGGTGGGGCCACTTTAGGCAGTCCCATTCCTAACCATCATCTTTTCCCATTGGGTATCACATTACAAATTTTATTTTGCCATAGACCCTTTTTTTAAAAATTATTTTTGGTCGAATAGAACAACACCTTTTATTTTAATTTGTTTCTTGGTTTGGGACAACATGCTCCTAAGTTAATCTCATGCAAAGCCTCAAATTTGATTTGTGTTCTAAAATGTCAATCACCGTTGAAAAAAGAAAGAGATTTTGCTGTATAGCTCAACGAATATTATAAAGGAAGTGTAAAAGAATCAAATTCAAAGTTTATAGCCAAAAAAAAAAAAAAAAAAAGAGAAGCAGAAAGGATTCAAAAAAAGGAAAAGTAAATTGGGTTGAGTTTGTTCATAAAAAGAAAATATTCTATGCGCAAAAAAATTCTCTCTGGTATATATAAACAAATTTCAAATACAAAGATTTGATTAATTGCTATTATGTTTATATAATTTATTTGTATGATCTCAACATTATCTCATTCAAAACTCCTTTTATTCGAGCTGCATGGAACCTGGAAATAAAATATTAAAGGGCACCGAAATGAAAGAAAATCTCGGTATATCGACAAAGCGATTTGCTCCGATCGGATACACGTAGGCATGTGTACTCCGCGTGGTACCGCAGGTCCCACCTATAATGCCCATTGCCATTCAATGCATCTCCTCGATTTTTATTTTTATTTTTATTTTTTGATAATAAATTATATTTTATTTAAACAGTATTTTTTAATAATATACATTTATTTTTATTAAATATTTTTGCAGAGACTCGAGTTTTAACTTTTTATCCTGACAGCAAACAAATTCTTCTATTACTAAACTGCGATGTTCCGTGGTATCTCCTCGATCTTGCTTATTCCTTTATCGTACAAAATATTTTCTTGACCATTATTCGTTGTTTTATATATTACTATTAATGTCTGGAAAACCCCATTATTGAAAGAAAATGAAAAAAAAAAAAAAAAAGAAAAAGTGAGGATTCGCAGGTTGGGTACAGTTTCCACGCTGCCTCTACACTCCCACTGCCATTTTGGCCTTCCACTTCATGAATGCTGGACGTCCGTAGAGACAGCAGTTCATGCATCCAGGAGTAGCTCGTGCATCCAGAAGTCACTGGAATCATTTCATTTATATGTACTGTTTGCCCTTTTAGTTTTTTTTTTTTTTTAATGTCAAAATAAAAATCCACATTTTTGTGGAGATTTTAAGGAGTTTTGAGTTTGAAGTTAAAACAGTCGTCTTAAAAAACTTTGTTCTTGTAGTCAACCAGATTAAACATTCCGTTGAAATATCTCTATGTAATAAATTTCTTCTTGACTTTGATTTTTCTTTTTTCTTTCGGTGTCTGTTCTCGTAATAATAAAAATAAATAAATCAAAAGATTTACTATGGTCTGTGCAAATAAATGTGAATTAACTAAATAAATACGAAACAACTCAGGCACTTGGATTAACGTCTCATTTATCCAAGAATTACGGTGCTTCTTCGTATGCTTGGAAAAAAGATGCGTTGAATCGAACCCGGCATCCACTTCAATTCAAAGATTCGACGTTTTTACGTTCAATTGATCCGAATGATGATTGCTTTTGTCAAAGGTTATATATTTTCAATAATATCCAAAGTTTTGATTTTTCTCATTAGTTATAATGGAATAATTCTAAGTTTTGATGGCAACGCAGTGCATGTCCTCTTTTTTCTTTTTTTTTTTTTCTCTCATTAAAATGTCTATCGAGTGAAGAATTATTATATATATATATTTTTTTTGTTTTTTTTCATTTGCTATAAATCTTGTATATGTTTTGAAGATTAAAAGTGGATATTTAAGGTGTCCCCTTGAGTCACGCACACCCTCTTCTTTAATTGAATTAGTTGCCGACAATTTCTCTCTTGTTTGTAAACACAAAATATGCAAACAAAGACAGACCGTCGATAGGAATTAGAATATAGAAAGGGGACTGTACACAACCGCCGAAGAGTTCCAGTTTTGCAAGGAAAACGTCGGGCGTACTCCTAGGCATTGAATATTTAAGAGGTTGAGAGTGACTTGACGGTTGCTTTCAGCCATCACAATTGATTGCAAAGAAACAGACGCCCCGGGAGAACAAACAACAGCGTGCTCATTTCTAGCTGGAGAAACGTTGGCCAAACCTCACCTCGGAGAGTTGAAGACACAAGAGTCCAGAAGCTTCCTTTTAATTGGGAAAGCCGTGCTTCCCCCCCCTCCCCCAATTCCCTTTTTCCGCGTTATCGTGCCATCGTGGGACACGGGAGTCTCGTTTGGGTCAATCCATCTCAATGTTTTGGACCCCAATGGCATGGAACCCATATTATGTTTAGGCTTCGTAACTTTTGGGTTCCAACCCCCAACTGGCCCAACGCATTTATTTCTTACCCCAGAAAACGGGGAGCCTCGGGAGATGCTTCTTTTATCGAGTGGAGGCAATGCTTTTGACCACTGACTTCCCAATTTGTTCTGGCATAATCGACCGGCTTCGTCTAACATATCTAGTTATGCATGTTGCGGCAGCTAAAAGATTGTTTGTGACATTCAGATCATTAGCTGTTCGCTGAAGGCACAAGAACGCTGTTTTTCTGAGTTTCTAACAGACACCGTCTGAAAATTTCCTAAAAATGACGCCGTTCAGCCCCGTACATCACCTCTTGTTTTACTGTTACTGAAATGGACAGTTGGGGTTTTAAGTCGGGTTTATAAGAGTCGGATGCGTTTTCCGGATCTGCAGTCTACTTAGCCTGCCAGAGATAAAGTCCGTTCCATGGCACTCTGTATTATTAGCACAATCCAATTTTGATTTTCAATACACGGAGAGTTGCCCCTAAAAAGAGCATCCAATGATGCACAGGGAAGCATTCGGATAGCAACACAAATAGTTTAGAAGCAGAGCACCTCAACAAGTATGCCAAACCATTGTACTAGCAAACATAAACAGGGCTGCCAGCTGGCACATAGAGAGAAATTTCGCAGTCTAGTCACTGGTCAAAATACCATAGAGTATGCTAACAACAGCCGCATTATACGGATCGGAAGATGGCCAGCTGAAGTTGAAGCCTTCATTTCGAGAGCCTATTAAAAATATTATTTCACTGGATCGCTGATGATAACCGCGTATCATCCGCTTGAAGAAAAGCTTGATGCTGCTTTCTAGTCCTGCAATTAAAGGAGAACTAAGTTCCAGGCAATGATATATCCATATAGAAGATATTACGGTAACCAAATACTCGATGTCTGATAGCCGTGGTGCTATCGTGTGAAAGAAGTTGCATGCACAACTTTTGCAGTATTGTTAGGCGACCACTAATCTGAGATGTCTATTCAGAGCCGAAAGCTAATGACCACTGAAAACTATGAGAAAGAGAAGATGGATGGTTGGAAAGAATTCTGCCGCATGGCACATGCATTAGGTGAAAGACTAATAGAAGAAGTTGGCCAAAGGCTGGATAGAATTAGCATACCTCATCATCATCATCATCACCACCATCTTCTTTGCTCTTCTTCAGGCGGGTTGTGCCACCCTCCTTGCTGATGGGTAACTTCATTGCACCAAAGGGCGTGTCTACATTGATATTTCCTTTCATGGTGTAACCAGTTCCTCTTCCTCTAATCATGTCCCATAGGGCAGAGCCAAAGTCCTTGGGCCTGAAGGTGATTGGGATATCAATATAGCTTATTCCATTTTTGTCAATCTTAGCGGACTTGGCAAGGTCTGCACCTCCAATGCTCACATCAGACAGCCAAACCTCATAATCCAGGTCATTAAGGCCCAAGTCAAAATCATTCTTATTTTCCAATTTCAAATGAAGCACCGCAACTGTTTCCTCAAAGGAGAACTTCTCAAATTTTATTTTCTCGAGATCAATATCAGGCTTGTAAGGTATAGGGATCTCCCCAGTTTTCTCCAGTGGAAGAGTTAGCCTCCCAAAAACAGGCACATCTACAATGAGATCAACCTTAATCCTGTAAGGAATGATACTTCCAGGCTTAATGTCATCATAAGTGTTTTTAATGTCATCATAAATCAGAGTAACTGGTATTTTGACAGTCTCCTCGCCATGTGCATGAATAGTTCCAGCATCTGGGATCAAGCCGGAAATCAGCTTCCTACCTTCACTCTCAATGAGGTAGTTTATGTCAATCAGAGGAATAGGAATAGGATTTGGGTTTTTTATAAGTATATCAGCAACAATTTCTGCCTTTTCCAGATTGATTGAAGGGATGTGAATCCCTGTAACATCAGCAGTTGGCTTCCCAAAACCTATAGCTCCCTCAATCTTTTCACCAATATCATGTATGAAGTCCTTTACCTTGTCAATAAATCCACCCTTCTCCTCATCTTTGTCATCATGCTTTTGATCCTTCTCCTTGGCATCTCTATCGACTATTTCTGGCTTGTCAGAAGACGCCATACCTTATTGCAACACATAACCCCTTTTAAGATCCCCAGAAGGAGAGAAAGGGCTGGGGGGGAGGGGAGGAGAAGAAAAACACTGAAGGTAGGGGTGGCTAAGCAGTAAAATTGAGGCAGGTAAAATTCTTCTATGGCAACAAACACAGGGGAACGAAGTACTCCAAACAGAAATAAACATCAAACACATCCCACATTCTTCTCATATGAAAACCTGACACGACTCCATAAGCACAGTAAATGGGAAAACAATATGGTGGCACAGTCATATGACTACATAACAATAAGATTACAGAATTACTTGATTACTCGAGAAGAAATTACTACTACAGAAGGAGTACAAATAATATATCAGCGAAATGTGTGTGCGTATGGAGCTTAGAGAATGATCTCTCATAATGATTATGTTGTTTGAAAAACCAAGAAAGACGTCGGAATGCAGAGTGAGTTAACACAAACTAATAATAGATAACAAATAAACAGCTGTAAAATTGGAGGATCGAATAAGACAGGAGGGACGGCCTGCGTGCTTAGAAGCAGAGGCATATTCGCATGGCTTGATTCAACCCTGAAGTGATCATTGTGGCCAGTGCGGCAAAGTGAAGAAAAATACGAAACTTAGCTCCAGGAGATGCCCTCCCTTGAGTTGCGAAGCATATTGATAATTGAGATAGGCCCTACAGGCCACATGCCTCCCTACTTCATCTAGATCGGTTGTGGGAAAGCGGAAAGTAGCAACCAAAAGACGAAAATGGATTCAGCATACAAATCCGAGTAAAAAAGAGGTACAACGTTGTTGTACGACGTTGTTTCACGGTGCATGCCCCCTGTCTTTTGTCAATTGATGGGTCGCATTGCGATGCCAAAAACATCCAATTAATCCCGACTCACTCAGTTCCTAATTTCTTTTCAAAATCACGAAAGAAAAAAAAAAAACTAAAAAAAAAAAACCAACCAAAAAAAAAAAAAAAAAAAACCTCTGTTCGTATGTCGAGCTCTCGTAAATGTAAATAAAACACAAACACGCCAATCGATCTTTTCGTTTTTATGTGCTTTTTGAAGTTGCAACTTCATCAACATTACGAGTGTACGATGAGAATACACACAAAAATATATAATAAAAAAAAGAGAGAGAGACATTCATGTCGGATCCCAGACCGATCCGACGTCAAATCCTGGGACTCAAGGGAAGAGATCCATATGAAAACAAAACCTATCTAAAACAGAATCAGATCTGTGAAAACAAAACACCGACATACGCACCTGAGAAATAAAGGTGATCTAGAGATGATGGGATACAGAGGAGGACAGCAGAGAGAGAGAGAGAGAGAGAGAACAGAGACAGAGAGACAGGCCGTCCTAAATATCGCGGGATGATGTTTTTAAGACAAATGGCGGGCTGTTTATGGCCGATCTTGAACGATTACTTTCTCGGGCGTCAATTCGGCACCGTTTCCATTATTTCATGCAACGTTTCCCCATCCACCGCCTCTTTCTTTTTAAAGCAATATTTGCCATTATTCAATTGCTTCGCACCGATCCGGACGTTCACGGAGACATTCGCGTCGGTGTTCCTTTCTTATTAATGTTCTCGTCCCAAGTTTTTTCTCTTTCTAATTAAAAAAGATCTACTTCTTCTTATAAATTTTTATTCATTTTATAATAAAAAATAAATAGTAATAAAAAATTTAAATTTAAACTAATAAAAAAATGTAATAAATTAATAATTCAAAGAGAGTTGTTAGAATGTTTATTGATCTAGCAGAGAACTAGGCAGTTGGTTATTTATTTATATGAACTCTTAAGAAAATATAAACATTCGTTTTATAAATAATTATAAGAATAAGATTATTATTCTTTTATATCGATAGGTTATGATAATTTGATTTTGAAATTGAATAGGGAATTCAACTAAATTAAAGTGAATGGAATTCCTCGAATTTTAACCATATCATACCAATTATTGATTGGTTAATAATAATAATAATAATAGTAATAATAATAGGGTAAAAGAGTCTTCCGACAAGATTTCTTGAAGAATGCAAAAAATAATAACTTGCATTTAATGAGAGTACCTTTGTAGTTGGCGATAATTTTGAAATATTCGAAAAATTATTATTTTTTGCCTTATCCATCATCTTCTAATTTAAAAAATTTTCCCCAATATAGGTTTCTTGGTTGACTTTGCCGGCCGTTCCAATTTTTCGCAGTGGGCAGCCCCATAGGCCGCCCGCCAGGAAAATTAGAAATTGGACGGAAAATCCACAGGGCCCAAATGGACCAAATACCAACGAAAACTAGAGAAAGATCCCCAGAACCCAAAAACCACTCATCTTGCAACCTCGATTAATTTGTAGAATTATGAGCTGCGAGCGCATTTAAAACATCTTCAGACACCATATAATGGAAACCCCCCCCCCCAAGAAAAAAAAAAGAAGCCGAAGACATCGCTAGACATCCAGCCAATTTCTTACATGCCTTGTGCTACTCAGGTTTAACACGGTCTCTGTGCTGCTGCCTGAGGCCTTTCTCAGTTCATTCCGCCGGTTGATGAAATTCTTCTGATGAGTTTGTTACGAGAACCTAACCGCATTGTAACATGTGTGGAACTAAATTGCATGGAGACCCACATAATCATCGTATACTTAGAGGGCTGGCAGTTTATTTGATGCGAACGGAATTATTATAGAAAAGAGCAGTTTATTGCAGTTCAATGCTAGATGTAGACGGGTGTTAGATGGAGTGGCATTTGAACCCACAACTCTTCTTCGCACAACTCACCACTACTGCAGATGATGCTCAAACAATGATGCCATTTCAATCTGCAGTACATGCCCAATTCACAAAGATTAACACCGAGTCAACTAGCGGAAAAGACTGATGATTGACAAAAACATGTCTCGCGCACACACACGCACACACACACATATTTAATGACAAGGAACCTACTAACCCATGGGCTGATATTCCAATCACAAGCCAAAATATGAATGGGTGGCTCAAAGATGGAAATGTTTCACACTCACGGTGCTGCAATTTGAACCCTTAACATGCACCTCAACCACACACCTAAAGCTCACCCCTTCACTAATTGACCTATTTCCGCGGGGTTAAAAATAATTGACATTCCAGAAAAAGCAAAAAACACTATAATTTTGAAAAATCTTAACTAAATTTATTAAAAATTAAAGAACAAATTACATAACAACAGCAAAAATATCTTACATAACAAATATCTTGTAAAATATCATATTTGGGCAAAGGTTCAGACCCTCTAGAAATACACTTGCTTTCAGTCCTTCAGTTTGAGCTAACCTAACAAAATATACTGCAACCTTCATAGATATATGTATCTTTGTACCTTGGCAGGATCCATGAATCGGTTTTAGCGCTTGTCAAGTGACAAGTGAGTAAGCTGATTTCTAAGTATCTGTTAGTATAGTTTTTTGACAGGCTGATTCCCAGATATTTAAGAATGGGACAAGCCATGCAATGAATGCCGAGGCCCATTTAACTTAACTACATGCATCATGACAGTGTACTTGCATGCATGAGTAATGCCAAGGCCCATTTAAGTTAACTACATGCATCATGACAGTGTACTTCCATGCACAAATACAGAAGAAGTAAGGGACAAGGACCTTAGCAACTACTTAGGTTCCCCCACTGGGGGTGGCGTGGGGTGGGGAACAGAAAAATAAAAAAAACACTGGTGCAGGCACAAAATAACAAGAACAGCTACCAAAGTGTAGACAAAAGAGTAATCCCAATAATGTCAAAAGGACTAAATAATTGCAAAACTGTAATTCAAGCCAAACCATTGCAAAAATATCAACTTACAGCAGTCACAGCAGCCTCAGCACCCTTATTCCCTGATTTTCCCCCAGCTCGATTCAAAGCCTGCAATTTTTCATGACACACAGCATGCTCATCACATATATGCAACTTGGATTTTGGCTGTGTATGAATGAATAGTAATTCTACCTGCTCCATGTTATCGCATGTCAGAACACCAAATATGCATGGTACTCCTTCAAAGTAATCAAGAAGCAGCATCAGTTTCCATTAGAAGTCTTTGAACTAAATCACAAACAGTAGCAGTAAGATGATCAACAGTTGCTGACGCATAAAAATCAAATATGTTTTATAACAAGCTAATGAGTTTGAGAAGCTTGACGAATTATAAGCTCCAGGGTCAAATTCTCCAACAGAAATGGGGTAATTTCATTCCAACTATATAAAAAAAAGGTACTTTCAAGTTTCAGGAAAAAGCAATTTCATTCCAGCTTTTTCCAGAGCAAGCTGTGTACCACTCACAGTGCTGCGCTAGCAAGCCCAACTTTCAAGTTTCTTTTCCATTTAATGTTGCTGGTTACAGATGACTCGAATATTCATGAGACAGAAGCCATTTCTTCAATTCTAAGTTGCTTATGAAGATTCTGACATGGACAGAGATCTGCTATATCACCAGTCCAGGGGATATCGTATGGACAAGATTTCACCTCTGAGCCTCAAACATATATTTTTAAGATTGACTTCATGGTTCATAGTCAATATCATCAAAATATGATCCCTTGTATCCCGTTACCTTCATTTGCGTTGGTAGAGAAATTTGGGGTCATACATTCAGGAGGCTCTCATAGTTTATATAGCTTTACTGTTGTGCAGCATGAGAGACTAATTTAGAGAACTTTTATAGTTGTATAGCTGTTAAAACAAACCTCCATAATGCTTCACAAAGAAACAGCTAAAATAAAAGGATACTTAAAAGACAATCATCTTGCACCACTTAAGGATTGATTTTAGAACCTTATGTGCATGAACAACTGAAGTTGAACAGGATATGTTAAATTATTGCTACAGATGCTGCAGAAAGTACTGACCTGAGCTTAGGCCAGCTGAAAGTACCCCAGATGCTGCTGTATTAGCAACAGCATCATAGTGTGAAGTATCACCTCTTATCTAATAACGCAAAAAAAATCATTATGTTAGGGCTTGCCAATAAGTATGCGTATGGGACAATGAGGAGTTGCCCCAATATTGTGGTGCTTAAAGTGAGGAATCATACCACGGCTCCAATGCACAAAACTGCATGATAATTCTGTGACCTCCCTAGCCTTTCTGCAACAACACCTATTTCAAAGCTACCAGGAACCCACACAACCTTGAGGCGAATGAAGACAGCAACTATGCACAATCAAAATTTGCAGATGTAAAGTAATTAGAAAAGAAACAGTTTCAGACGTTCTGCTGAGTTACATACATCAATGTCTTCCTCTTTTACTGAATATTTCTTGAAAGTTTCCAAAGCTCCTTCCAAAAGCGGCTTTGTCACAATCTCATTAAACCGTGCAACAACCTTGTGTTGTCCCCAAATGAAGTTTGGAAACAAGAATAGTCCACATTAATCACATGAACACATCAATGCATCAAATTAGGCCACAGCTAAACAATCTTTTGGTAAATATTAATATACTGAAAGTCAGGAACTTATTTCTTATAAGAATCAACACATGTAAAATTCCAGAGCAAAGTGAGGGCAAGTCTATATCCCATCATGCACAACATCTCCAAACTTTTGTTGGTGCGTCATGGATCCCAATACTACCAATGAAAAAATAAACAAGTGAAAAAATGACAATGAATACAGCATGATCCGTCACAGATTGTAACCTTACTAATGAAAGCCGAAACAACAACAAAGTTGATAGCAAATACCACGTGAAAATGATTGGCCAAATTAATTTGCTGAATTGGGGTAGTCAAAAGTTTCATCTTTTCATATTATTGTTAGCAACAAAAAGAGCCTGAAGCACATTCAAAGTGAATTGCAATATTCAGATTGCAAAATAATGTCCCTTTTTACCCTCATTATCAATATCTTTTTTTTTTTTCAAAATTAGTGATAGGCTAACTGACTAATTAGTAATTTGCTTTTATGAACCTTCCATTAAGACCTAACTAATTAAAAAACCAACAAAAAAGGTTTTTTGACCAGAAAACAAAAAAAAATAAAAATAAAAATAATATATATATATATATATATATATACACACACACACACACACACACACACACACACACAATAAATTAAACAGAACAGAAAGCATATGGCAGAGAGAGGAGACCACGGCAAAACGAAGGCCCTCGGCTCTGGTGAGGGATCCAACCAAATGCCGAACCGCCGCCGTTTCGACAAAAGAGGAACGGTGATCCTTTCTCCCGGCGACGGCGACTCCATAACTACCAAAACCACCTTCATAAATAAATTAAACAAACTATCAAGAAAAATCAAGAATGTGATGCTTATTTGGGATCTGGATTGAAGTAACTAAATTAAAGCTAAATTAACCCCTGACCTGACATGGACATAGCCGGGGGAAGGATAGGTCCGGAAGAAAAGCATAAAGAGAAGCTCGTCAATTCGGAGCTCCGACGGAGATGGTGAAAATGAGTAAGAGAAGGAGAAGAAGCTGCCGCCGCCGCCGCCGCAGCCTTCGCCGCCGAAACACTAGCTGCAGTACAGGAAATAGCCATTTTCCTCTTCCTGTTCTCGTCAAAAAACCCAAGAGCCAGAGGAGGTGGTGGCCTCTATTCTTATAATAAGTAACTTTATTTTATTCATAAATAATAATTATAATATTTTCGTATTAGTAATTATTTCTAATTATTATAATAAATTATTATTTTTTAAAAAGGCGCAACACAGGAGGAGCTTTTCCGAGTGGCCGCAATTAGGGTTTTAGGGTTCTAGGTTTATCCAATAATAAAACACCAAAAACCAAAAAGGAAACCCTAAAACCCTCCGAATACTTCGCTTTGTCCCTTGTTTTCTCTCTCGCTTTTTTCTTCTTTCTTCTTTTTTTTTTTTCATTTATTTTTTACGGTACTTCCTCGCTCAGTATATATCTTGTCTACTTTTTTTGTTTTTTATAAATATATCTTTGGCTCTATTTTCGTCTCTTCTCTTGACGGGTCTAATCGCAGCCACCAAGAAAGGGTGAAGAATCGTGGGTTTAACAAGAAAGATTGTACCTTTTGCTTCGTTCTCTGTTAAAATTTTCGAGAATATTTTCTCCGGAAAATATACCCATTACGCAATTTTCTCAACTGGTGTTGGGCTTTCCCCTTTTTTTCATTATCATTCATATTTTTTTCTTATTTTTTGCACCCTTTATTATAGCAGAGAAGATGGAGATGACAGGATTGTCCAAGGTTTCTCTTAAAGCACCCATTTTCAGCTTGTGCTCAGTTATTAGACAAAGAAGAAATGGTTCTGTACTCCCCAGCCGAACCTGGTCTACAGCGGTCAAGTCCATGTTCACCAACAATCCTGCTGCCATCCCCATCATGGTATCCCAGTCCCTAATTTTCTCCCTTTTTCTTTTTTTGTTCCCCTCTTAATTTTGTAATGGTGGTGAACTGGTGATTAGCAAAATGAAGAAATGTGAAATCACCCACACAATGACACAGAACAATGACTGGTGTTCCTGAAGAAGGTGGAGGAAAAAAGAAGTGGCGCTGGCAGGGCTAATAAAGTTGCAGCATATTATGGTTGCTTGCTGATCTCCTGATTTTGTTGGTTGCATTGGCATCATTTTCATACCATAATTTTTTATCACAACATAGAAAATTGTGAGCATAGAATATCTAAAGCTTAGATTTTCAATTTAGGGGTGTCAGATTATATGATAATCCATTTGAACTATACCGGAACTAATTAGAGCAGTTGGGTGTGTGTCTTCTTCTTAATCCACTTATTGAAACATCTTTTGTTGTAGCCTCCATCTTTGTGATTACTTCCTTTTCTAGGTTCCACTGTTCCGTACACCTTAAAATACATGATATTTTTTCAATTATAACTCTTGGAAATGACTGTTATTTTTTTTCTTTTGACCCATTTAGAGAAATTTGGCCCAACAATGGAGTTCATAATTTTCCATATAATTTTATAAATCTAGAACGATTGGTATCAGCTTCTGGAGTTCCTTGTAGTTGCGAGGCAATTGAGAGAAGTTGAACATTACTGCATGCTTTTGCACTTCCCTGCAAATGTGTGCATGTGTATGTGCCCTGTGTGTGTGTGTGTGTGAGAGAGAGAGAGAGAGAGAGAGAGAGAGAGAGAGAGACATTTGTGTGTGGATGGGTTGCTTTGTGTCTTCTTCTTCACCAACTTCATGGAATATCTTTTGGTTGTAACCTTGGTCTATGTCTTTCAGATTCTATACACCTTAAAATGCCTGACTTTTTTCATGTATTATTACTATCCTCACAAATGCTCAATATTTTCACTGTATTGATTGTAGGTGAATAGTTGTAATGGCCAAATGGGAAAGGCTGTGATCAGAGCTGCAGATTCTGCAGGCCTTCAAATCCTTCCTGTATCTGTTGGCTCTGCAGAAGAGTCTGGGAATACTGTTCAAGTATATGGAAAGAAGATTCAGATGCTTGGTCCTAAAGACAGAGAAAGTGTCCTTGCATCTCTTTTCAATGAACATCCAAACCTCATAGTGGTGGATTTCACTGTGCCTGCAGCAGTGAATGGTAACTTCTACTTATTTTTGATGGTTGTGCATGTTAGTCTTAGTTATATGCTGCATTTGATTGATATCATTGTTGACTTTTGATTGTGTATTATAGATATGCATGTGAGTGAGCCTAGTTAAAGCAGACAGCATGTGCCACCTTTCTTATGCTCCCAAACTCCTGAACTATGCCTGTTGTATTGCAATAAATTTAATGCTCAGATTTGTTCTCAGTTCCCTCCACTTGTTTAAAATGACAAGCCTCACCTCTTCAGGTCACAAGTGGATAATAATGCCAAGGCTTCTATAAGCCTTTCTTTTTCTTTTTCTGAATAGCAATGGTGAAAAATCCAATTTCTGCAAGTTATATAGTCCATGAGTGAAGGAATTTGGTTTTTAAAGAAAACTGATTCACATCATTTGCCAAACTTTTTTAGCTAAAATTAGGCATTGTGCCATCACAAATACTAGGACTTGTCCAGGGAAGGAAATTTTCATCTTCCCCATATTATTGTTGCCTACAAGTTAACAGTGCTTGTTTGGCAAATCAACATTCATATTAGTGATGTTATTGTTAGGACCCTTCTTTGCCAGTGTTCTGTAGGTGATGTAATTTTCCTGATAATCAAAATATCTTTTGGGTGCTTTGTAGATAATGCAGACCTATATTGCAAAATTGGGGTGCCTTTTGTTATGGGAACCACTGGTGGAGACAGGAATCAATTATATAAGACTGTGGAGGACTCACAGGTTTATGCTGTAATTTCCCCACAAATGGGGAAACCGGTGAGTCAAATTTGGTAGATCTTATTGGTCCTGATTGTTAGATATCTTAAGTTTATGGATTATCATTCTCAACAATCCTTATAGATTGTTTTTGGTTAGGTAGTTGCATTTCTTGCAGCCATGGAGTATATGGCCGAGAAGTGTCCTGGGGTTTTCTCTGGCTATTCCTTACAGGTAACTCCTTCCATTGTTTCTACTTTGGATTAATGGTTGGCCTCTCTTTTGACACAGGAAAAAAGAAGATCTAGAAGCCTGGAATACAAACTTTATTTGTCTCATTTCTGGCTTTCTTAAACTTTTAATTTTACATATGCATATCTTAGCATAAAGATAATGATCTCTCTCTCTCTCTCTCTCTCTCTCTCTCTCTCTCTCGCTATACACACACACACACACACACACACATAATGCCACTTTATAGCTATCTGCACCTTGAAAAAAGTGTAAAAACATCTTAATACAAATAACTAAATTTACCAGCATTGCAGGCAATAAACTTTAGGGAAAACATGTATGTGATGTATATTTGTTGAGAGGAAAAGGTTATGCATGTGATTGTGGCTGACCAATGCATGCTCCTGATTTTCAGTATTGGCATTACCTCTACTGCTTTGTATTCCTATGCACACTGCTCGCATGTAGTAAAGATGCGTGCTCTTTAACTTTATTTAATTATTGAAGGATTTTCCCATCATGGACCAAGGATAATCAATCTGACTATTACTCACTGTTGCCCTTGTTTAAAATTCTAGGTGATGGAGTCCCATCAAACAGGGAAGTTGGACACATCTGGAACTGCGAAGGCTGTAATTTCCTGCTTCCAGAAAATGGGAGTGTCTTTTGATGTGGATCAGGTATGTTCAAAAAGATTGATGCAGCATTACATCATTGCCCAACTGTTAGATCCCATTTGATGATTGACATACTGCATTTACAGTGGTTGTATTGTAATATCTTTACTGACTGATGAAAACTAAAACTTTGGTCTAGTGGAGCTCCCAAAGATTGTTCACCACCCACTTGTTAGCTTTGGCAGCTCACTTTTTGAATTGCCTAGCTGTGAAGCTCTCTACTATCTATAGCATGGGCCTGCAGGCCACAACTCCTTACCCGATCTTGGGCTCTTTTAAAACTGTTTAGCTTGGGTGCTATTTCTAGTAGCCTAACTTGGTTTTTTCTCCCTTTACTGTTAAACTCTAGTCCTGTATTTTCCTGACTTCATTCAGGTGCAAATGATCCGAGATCCCAAGCAACAACTTGAGATGGTTGGAGTTCCAGATGAATATTTGTTTGGCCATGCATTCCATATGTATCATCTGACATCACCTGATCAAACGTAATGGCATCTTTTCTATGGGTTGTTTTTTTTCCTTATCCCTTTTTTTGTTAATATAAATTGCAATTTCTTGTCTTTTCTGTTAGTTGAGAAAGCACAGACGTATATATCTTTATCAATTATTTTTGCACAGAGTTTCCCTGGAATTTCAGCATAATGTTTGTGGTAGATCGGTATATGCAGAGGGTGCTGTTGATGCTGTAATTTTCCTTTCTAATAAGGTGGAAGTGCTTCCGATTCTCTTTACACTTTTTTCGTACGCTATATGTAATTTGCGTTAACATAAGCTTTTACTTCACTTTTTTAGCTTCTCTTTGCTGATTGCTGGTAGTTTGATATGAACTGGTGCATTGAAAGTGCAGGTTCAATCGAAGGTGGAAAAGCGTATCTACGATATGATTGATGTCTTACGGGAGGGTAAAATGAGATGAGAAAAAGTTGAATGACTACCAAATTTTGCTTATAAAAGGATTAGCAACTGTAAGCCTGCCATTACATCAGATCCCCTGACTGGCTGAGCTAAATTGGCTGATGATCCCTCAGGATAGATAATTCATTGTGTGACATTTTCAATAATCTTTGTTCTGCACTTATCTGTATTGTTTTGTTCTATCTAGCCTTGTTCAGTGTTGGATGAATAAATTTATCACGATTACGAGGATGATCGCCATTAACATTAAAGCTAGCAACAATACTGAAATATTATCTGCTGACTCCGGTAATTCTAATTCGGAGAAATCAAGAACTCCGGTAATCCTGTTTCTTCCATAAGTGTCCGGTGTATTCCTCCATCTCTGTGTTTAGAACCTCCCCCCCCCCCGGGCCGGGTGCAAAAATTTGAAACGGGTTTTAAATCTGAAATTCAATTGAAGAGTGGGTCAAGCTTAGGATCTGTATTTTATTTATACTGGACAGTGATTAAAACACCAACAGGGAAACTAACGTCGGTTTTAACTCGATCGACGGCAGGGTTTCATTGCATCTTTTGAGAATCGTGAAATGGTTAAGATTATAAAATTTTTATTTTCAAAATCTTATGTTCGGATTCCGCGAAATGGTTATAAAATTTTGAAGTATCGAAAGAATTATTTTTCATCGTCTAACAAGTCTCTTAAAGAACCCGAAAAGGATTAATCCGGAAGGTGGGCTTAGCTCTGTTAAAGGCCCGGCTCGATTGCTTCGGTCGAACAATTTTTTTGTTTTCTGGTTTTCGTCAAAATGACGGGCTAAAAATGGTTTGGCAGGGGCTCAAGTCCAACAGGGGAGTATCTGTTTATCTCTGGCTTTTTCTCTCTGTACATTTCTAGATATTTAATTCCATTTTTGTTGCCACTCTCCGATAGCGAGTAGGGCCACCGTCGACGGCGGATTCAACCTCTCAAGTCAAGGAAGTTTAGGTAACACATCTGTTTTTTTTTTTTTTTTTTTTTGTTCCTTTGTGTTTCTGGGTTGTGTAAAAATGAAGAAGCTTTATCTAAATGTCCCGGGTGTAGAAATGGCACTGCAGAGTGTCTTGGGGCTCCAGAATTTCAGTCCGTTTTCACCAGTAAACGTGCACAAGTTCAGGGCTTTGCCTTCATTTGCTGGTATCCCATTAAAATTCTTGAATTCTCCCCTTCAGGCACGTTCCCTAGCCATCCCTTGTCGTTTTGTCGATTGAGGTTTCATTTAACCAGGCTTCTCTTTTTTATTATTCATCGAAGCAGTTGTGTTTGCAATGCTGCAGTTTGGTGGTCTTAGTAGTAGGAGAGCAGGAGCCTCTAGAATAGTGGAAACCCACAAGTCTGATGATGGAAAGCACAAACGACGCGAGGACTATAGTGATTCTGATGGGGACGATGATGATTACTCGGCAAGGAAGGGTAATTTGAATGACCCTTATCTTATGGATGCTGAAGAGAGACGGCAATGGAGAATGAAGATTAGAGAAGTGATGAGTAAATATCCCGATGTCAAAGAGGAGCTTGACACTGAAGAAAAGAGGATAAAGATGCAGAAGCTGCTTGCGGATTACCCCCTTGTAGTGGAGGAAGATGATCCTGATTGGCCCGAGGATGCTGATGGGTGGGGATTCAATCTGGGTCAGTTCTTCAATAAGATCACCATCAAGAATGTCAAGAGGGATGATGATGATGATGAGAACTATGACAGTGAGAAGGAAATAGTATGGCAAGATGATAACTATATTCGTCCGATAAAAGACATTACTGCTGCAGAGTGGGAGGAGACCGTGTTCAAAGACATTAGTCCGTTGATTGTTCTGGTGCACAATCGGTACAAAAGGTTGGCTTTTTCCTATTTTTTTGTTGGGTTCTGTTTGATGCTGCTTTGTGTGTGATGTATCTGACTATCGTCATCATGGCCACATAACCCAGTTTCATGATATCATTATGTAAATTGCTGTCTCGTGTTTACTCCTGGCATGTTCTTATTTCCATTCCACATTCAGCTTGTGCATAATCCAAAATCTCTGCAAGATCTGACCTCGAACAAGGGCCATCAGATGGCCTAATTGAAGCTTGAACTATGAAGTCCTCTTTCATTTGTTAATTTTCCAACTAAGACATGTAGATATGCTTGAGACATCCAAATTTTGGAATTGAAGGCTCCTTCGGGAAACCGGTGATCACTTTCCTTGGCTGTCATCTGGATTTATGTGTTTATATTTGTGTCTGCAATTTAAGATTTAAAATGTAGTTAATCTCCCTCCAAAATTCTAATTTCTTCTAGACCAAAGGAGAATGAGAAAATTCGAGATGAGATTGAGAAGGCCGTGCACATCATATGGAACTGCAGGCTTCCTTCACCTAGGGTAAGTAAAACTATGATTTACTTCTCATACTCTCCGTTGCCTCAACAGTGATTGTTGTATGGATGCTTATATTTTTTAAATCATGCACAGTGTGTAGCAATTGATGCTGTTGTTGAGACTAGTTTGGTCTCTGCTCTCAGAGTGTCTGTCTTCCCGGAAATTATTTTCACCAAAGCAGGGAAGATCTTGTACCGTGAGAAAGGTAATTGGATATGCCGAGAAATGGTTTCTCTCAATTTCTGAGCATCTTACTCGTTTCTCTCATTTTTTCCTTTTCTATTTTTGGTGGTTCAGCGATTAGAACTGCAGAGGAGCTTTCCAAGATAATGGCATACTTCTATTATGGAGCGTTCAAGCCACCTTGTTTGGACAGAATAGGAGACAACCAGGAGCAAGAATTAATCCCATCTGTTCCCGTCCGCAGTCAATAATGCTAAAGTAGTAATTGTAACAACATGCTCAGATAGGTGCAATTTCCATGAGCAGTTCTGGTTTGATGGATACTATTTTTCCTTATAGCTTGTATGGTGTTAGTATAATTAGGGACAACGATAATTTCTTGGCCAGGAAAGAGGGAGCCGAATGACCTATAACTTACGGATATGCAAGGAAGTCAATGGGGAATGGGGACTAACGCAGCAACCTTTAAGCATGGAGCAACCTGACCCTGAAGGAAGGACGACGAATGATGCAAAGATTTCTTGCTGATTGCCTGCTTGTTGTGGAAGAAGATGATCCTAATTGCACGGGGACCCAATATCCTTCGCTTCAGGAAGGATGATGATGATGAGAACTAGGAATGTGAGAATGAGACAGTGCGGGCAAGATTGCAACCATGCTTGTCCAGCCAAACAGTTGTGTCCTCGGTTAAGAGTCTTGAGTTCAAACCTCCAGTCAGTCACAGCCAATTGATAGAAAAGCCAAAAAGCAAAGTTACAGTACCACTGGCCAAGGGGAAGGGGAAGGGGGCCGCAGTCATTTGATCGTTGTGGTAGTTACAGTACCTCCGCCCAACTTTCCATTGACTTCAAAGGACGAAGCCTCACCTTGCAATGCTTGTCCACCGTGAGGTAGTTCTGGTCTCTATATTTTAATCTGGTCATGGCTCGGGCACAAGTCCTTTGTCCCTATTCTTCCACGTAATAAATGGTTGACTCAAAGTCCCCTGACCATGCGTATTGGACTTTACTACTACGGGATCTGCATCATCCACCCGCGTATTTATGCATCAGATGCCAGTTGAGTCATTCGGTTCAAAACACCCAAGTGTCTAATATTCTTTCCTTGCTCTTATTTATTTTCGAATAAAAACAAAAACAACCGAGGATGAGTACATTTAACGTTTTGTGAATTCTCTTGTTTCGAGCTTCACTAATAAGTCAAATTTAATAGAAAGCTTTAACGTCATAGTTTAGTTTGCAATTTAATATGTTAGTTTAGAGTTGAGTTTTTTTCAATATTTTTAATGTAAAAGGTTAAAAAAAAAAAGGAAAGTATTAGTGAGTAATTTAAATTTATACATTTGATGATTGATATAATTACAGTGTATATCGATTTAGTAAGGCATCGAGAACGACTGAACACAAACTGGCAAGTGGCGTAGAGAAGCAAAAGTGGATGCATCGAAACTCGGGACTTCTTATTAATAGATCTCAAAGTCTGACTCGCTTTCTAGGCCCTCCGGAAATTGGCATTAAAAGCAGCCACCAAAAAAAAAAAAAAAAAATCCAGATTTGGAGTGGGGATTCCTCAAAATGCTGTATCCATGCCGAAAGATCACCGTTTTATGCCTACCAAAAGGTGTCTGGATACTCCAAAAAAAAGGAACGACGGTATGTAGATACACCTTCTAGCTTGCAAATTATAAAGATTTTAAAGACGTGCGAATCTCAATTAGTTCGTGGTGGGACACGGGCTTTGGTCCCCGTCAACTTTAAGTAGCAATTTTCTATTACAAGAAGTCTAGAGAGATCTGCCAAAGATCTCTCTCTCTTTTTTTTTGTAACAGGACTTCAAACAAATTGAGAAGATATGGCATGAATGCATCAAAAGAAACAAACAAATATGCATATGCACACACACACAAATGCACCAAGTTACTTCCCTTAAGCCTTCGGATTGTGTTTCAAATTAAGGATGAAATTTTCTTTTCGTAAAAAAATAAAAATAAAAAAATAAAAAACACCCAAATAAAGGCAGTCCATGAAATCCATTTCCGTGTTTCTCCCAAAGCATTAGTTGACAGAACAAATGTTCAAAAAAAACGATATCTATAGCAGTAATGCGGTAGATCCATGCTGCTGTACCACGGCTATGATACACGAAGAAAAGAGTGTCCCGAATTGATTGAAATTATTTCAGCAAATGGGACATTCTTTGAATACCTTATTGAATTGATCCGTTTTACATCGCCGTTGCTTGGAAACACGTCAACAAATTAAGAAGAGTACACAGAGTGGTCGCGAGACGAATGACAACATTAACACCACTATAAAGAGATGGACCGACCGGCAAGCTAGAAACCCGAAATACACGAAAACATTCTTTGGCTGCCGAACCTCAGGAGTTGCTTTCGCTGGGGCGAAGCACTGCTGCCCATGCTCCGGTGATGATGATCATCCGCGAACACGCGGGCGGCCGAAATGTCTTCCCCCGACTCGTGGCGCCTGTGAAGTTTTGATTTAGTGTTGTTGCAGTTGTAGAAGTCCGATACTGATGATGCGTTGTAGCCCTGAGTCTGAGCAGCCCCAGATGACAGAACCTCGTATTGCCTCCGAATTCTGTTCTTCTTTATTGTTTTGTAAACCAGAGGTATCAGCCCCTCCATTTCTTCCGCCTGCTTCTTTCTTGTTTTCTCCAATTTCTTTTTGATATAGTAGGTGAAGAACAAGGCAAATAGGTTGAGCACATTGGTTTGGAATGAGGACAGCAAAGTCAAGCACGTCAACGTTTATTTTTGGACTTCAGCAGACAGATTCGACAAATGTGACATGTGTTAAAACAACGGAAAAACGAAAAAAAATAAAGAAAATTAGAGCCATAGGGGGTGATAAAATAATAACATAGTTGCACATCAAGACGCACGAGATGCCATATATACGGTGCATACAAGCAGAAGATGTTGAAAAGAAAAAGACTAATTTAAGTTTCTCAATATCATACTAGCACTTCAATAATCCACATGGACCCATCGGCAGGTTAGACGGTGACCATATGTACAGGGCACTTCCGAAGTTTAATGTTGAACACCATTAAGAGGGCATGGTATTGAACACGCAAAAGAAATTAAAAAAAAAAAAAAAAACTTGCGGACGATGTTCAAGACGGATTAATTTTATGAAAAAAAACAAAAACAAAAAAAAAAAAACACAGCATTTATGTTCCTTCTCTAGCACGGATGTAATAATCTTATTATTACCTCGAGACTCGTACTTCTCCCCACATATATTACCTCAGAACAAATAGCGTCTAATCACCGGCATTGATCAGCGAGTTGTCAAATATCGGCGAGACCAATGTCACAGGAATGAAGGGATACATGCATAATCCAAAGTAAGCTGTTTAACCATGCCCTGAGATTTGACTTATTCGTGTGCAGCAATCAGTTTTACCCGACTATTATAGCCATATTTGCCTCCTGTTTCAATGCCATTACTCACTCCCTTTCTTCTTTTAAGTGCTTAGTGATTGTGTCATTTCCGAAGCAGATTGATTCTTACATCCAAAAACAGCAAATTAACAGTTTTTTCTCTCTTAAAGGTTCGTATTTCGTATGGAATTAGATATTGGAACTTTGAAATGGAAAGTTACCTATTATTAATTCAAGATTCCGGAGTAAACTCCATCGCGGACAAAAATGACTGACAGATGTACCCCGGCTGATAGACTTTAATAGCAGATTGGCTACTGCATTCAGCAACGAGAACTGGATCCCGACAAACAGATGTACTCCTTACTCCAAGAAAGGGTTTACCACACTTCAGCCAACAGAGATGAATACGAGTGATAATAATAATAAGTTTCTCAGCATTTGCATAAAATACAAAGCTTTTTTTTTAACTAGGGTCATCTTCAAAAGTACTGTCCCTGAAAGAGCCTGTCCATATCTTTCACAACTAATGTTGAATTATAGCTGTATGCTCGCCAGAAGAGGGAATGAAGATAAAATATACAATTAATGATGCCGGGGCAGGGGTTGTAATGCAACTATGCAACATTGTGCGAGAGACAATCATCCCAAGCAAAGCATACAGCACAGCACATTGCCACGGTTCTGAAAAATACGGACCAAGTAAAAACCCTCGGATGAACTTAGTCAACCGACATAGCCGTAGATCTACCCTTCTTACATTGCAATTGTATCACATTCCTTTTTTCTTTTGTGTTTGCACGTGTGTGTAAATTGATGAAACGTCGTTTCTGCTTTGAGCTTTTTCTGTTTGAATTATTAAATTGCTAGATGAGGTTAAAGCAATATAAATGCCTATTAATACGAGCACTCGGCCATGGCAAAGAACAAGGAAAAGCAGAATCTGGTGGAAGAATTTTCTACCGGCAAACCTGTTCAAATTCTTCTTGTCTTCCCAGAAAAGTGCACAATCTTTTCGTCGCCAAGACGCAACAAGATGCCACTTCCTTCTGCAGAATTAGCCTTTTCGCAATCCTCAATTGTCACAAATCACAATAGGTCATCCAGAAGCCAGAGAATGATTGAGAGTTTCTCTCACAACCCTTCTATCGCAGCATCAAAGTCTAAGCCCGGACACCTTGCTCTTCAATGTCGGATTTAAGAACGGAATTTTTGCATTAATTCAAACCATTTAACGACCAAAATTCTAAGCTATAAACTACCATTTGTGGGTTTCTGCCGTTTCTCTGAACAGAACCTCATTGTCAGCCTATCATGCCATAAGCTGTAATGCATGGACCTCGCTGTTTGTTTGTTGTAACATAATAACTGAAAAATAGCTTAGACCGGCAAAAGCCTCATTATTTATCTAGCAAGAACGGTTCATTTTCGCATGGCTACCCTGGAAGGGAACAGCAAACATCATCTATCTCCTTCGTAACAAAATCTCATTTCTACAACGTATCGTTTTGAATAGATTATCAAAACACTATACCAATCTCAATTATGGTCAAGAAAGGAAAAAAAAAGAGAGGTCCAAGCTTTGTGATATGGATCAAGCGGGTGAGAAAACTTATAATCAACCATTGAGCGTTTCCCCTCACCCTTTCCAGCATTTCTCCAACACGCTTCAGAATTAAGTGGGAGGATGCAGTCTGGCTTTCAATCAGATCAATCTTCCCTTCATTTCTCTGTTCTGATACTGGAGCTCATTATCCCGCATTTCTCAATAATCTGTTCTGAACAAGATGGTAATGTTTCACGGAAAATTAGGCAAGGCTACCCCGAGCAACCGTAAATATCTACTGCTCGTTAAAATTACAATAGTCATATGCAATTGGCGAATTTTTCTGAATTCTTGTCAACTTAACAAGTACGAGACAGTGCTTTTGGTTAAGAGAATCAGCGTCTGATGAGTGCAAACATCAGTGAAAATCATACACGGGTAACCAGCAAAACACGTTTCTTGGTTCCATAACATCCAGAGCTCTACATGCTTCCTTCATTTTCTTCTTGAATTTTAACAAAAACAAGAGAGCATAAAGGGTGTAATCAGATATTAGGTAACAGAGTGATTAGTGACTCTTAAACAAAGAAAAACGAGAGGAATGAAATTGAAATACAAATCATGAAACACACGGTAGTCAATAAGAACCTCCCTTTGAACTGAGATTACTCAGAATTACAGTAATTTAATTAAGGAATAAAAAAAGAGTAACAATTATTATAACGGAAAAAACTGGTTCTTGTAGCATTCGGCCCAATCTAAGTCATCCGAACGAACTAGACCACCTCCCTCAGTGCTTATAGACTCCACACATGAAAATGGTAACTGAGGAGGAGTTCCTTCCTTTGTATTCTTATCAACTAAGAATTTGGTAGACCCAAAGCCATTGCTGGGAACATGATCATTTGTCATGTCAACGTTGAGTTCGGGTCTCTGAGCAGGTTTTAAGGAGTCATTATTGCAGCAAGGGGCATCATCCTCTTTGTCAGATAAGAATCTACAACAATCAATCTCATCCATCTCAAAAATCCCGCTCGCCAGTCCGTTCCTCTGGCTTATCCTCATCTGAGATTGTGATACATTCTTCAATGCTGAATTAGTCAACCAAGAAGCTTGATCATCTAAAACTCTCTGAAACTGGGAAAGGTCAACAGAACTGGAAGGTGTAGTCAAGGATTCAAACTGAAAACTTGAACTTCTTGGATTCCATATTGATGCATGGCTCTCAGGTGATAAACTAGCCATCGTAAGACCCTCAGCCACAAAGTTAAGTTCATAATCGAAGTTTTGTTTGTTTGCCCCTAATAATGACATGGTGACTAGTCTATCTGAGCTGAAATCAGACTGGGGGGTTTGAATTACATTTTCATCATCCAATGAGTCAACTGAAAATTGAGTGCTCTTGCTGTCAAGATTGCAATGGTTCTTCCTATCTTCTTCTTTGGTATTGCCATTGCACAAATATGATGAATGGCCACTGCCCAGAGAAGGGGGTGGAGCAGAACAGTTGTCTATGCTACACTCCTCCAATCTCTGAGAATAATGTGGCTCCTCAGAATTTTCCTTTTGGCCCCCATCTTCCTCGTTGCTGGGTGATAGAAGCCAATGCATCGAAGCCTCCGCAGGCAGAGGTAACATAGAAACACTAGAATTGTTTGCGAGCCCAAGAGCATTATCTTGATCAGTATCCTCATCACTATCAAAATTATCCAGAGCCTTAGCTTCTCCTACAGTGAGTAAACCCCTAGGCCTACACTTCCTTTTGTCAATGATTCCTGACAAAACATGGCCAGCAGCATAACAAGCGGGTGTGGATGTTTTTGTTGTTGTTGTTGTTGACGCCATAGTTGACCCACATTGTATCTCTGGTGATACTGAGGCCTGAACTGGAGGGGTCTTAGTGTTGCTACCCGCCGAGTTGGAGTTCATGTCAACTTTTGATATTTTATCGGCATGATGAACCAATGGCCTGTCATCTGCGGCGAGATTCAAGGCAGACCCACTTGCCATCTTGCTCAAAGGAGTCAAATTTGTTGCATCAGAGTCAGAAACTCCATCGACTACCACCTGTTTAGACTCCCCAAGCCTAGCCTTCAGCTTATTTCTGTGACTGCTACCGGAGCCTAAAACTGAAGAAATTTTAGATCTTGCGGCATTCCTGAAGGGCTTTTTCCCAGAATGCCGCAGGTACAAACATGGAGGAGGATTCCTCTTACCTTTCTCCCATCTTTGAGAAATGGGCTCTTGAAAAACCTTTCTTTTCAAAGAATTCTCCCTTGCGGGTCTTATATTAGGCGCCGATTTAGGGGTTTTAGAGGAAAAGGTTCTCGCTTTTATCAGTGCGAGATAGTTTCTATTGATACAAGGAGTCTTTACAGAAGAAGATGAAGAAGAATCAGATTGAAAGAACCTGAGGCAACCCTTAGGGGCTTCAGTGGAGGACATAGAAGGCATGTTGCTGGCAGTGCCATCATCAATGCTGCCAATGCCACCCTTATTACTGAGATCTTGAAATGGGTCTCCATATTTCTGTCGCTGCTGCTGCCGCTGCTTCTTCTTCGCACTGCTTTCTGTCTTAGTGATCTCTGGTGGCATTGAAGCTTCCCAGCATTTCTTCTGCTTGAGGGTTTCAGATGCTGTGGTTGTCGATGATGGTTGGATTTGGTTCATTACTGTTCTTCCTGTTTGTGGGTTTTAGGTGACGTTGCGGAATGCTGATGATTAGTTCTTAACCGTGTGTCGGCGAGTCAGATCTGAGGTGTGTTCGCGTGCACTTGCAACAGTACTGTTATGCGTAGCGAGGAGAAATAACTGATTTGAAGCGGCATTGGAGGGCAAGTCACCTTCTTTTTATTATTATTATTATTATTTATTTTTTAAATTATTACTGCAAACAGTCAATACGAAGCTAATTTGAAAACCAGCCTGAAGATCTGTCTGGCCAAGTCAACTCAAGTTTAATATTGTCTAATTCTACTTAGATTTAATACCAAGCTTAAAGCTTTACTTTTAAATTATAGATTTTATTCAAAATAAATTTTCTCTTTAATTCAATTAAATTTTAAAAAATAAATTTAATTAAAATCAACTTATAAATATTTTATTAACATTTCGTTCTATTAAACACCGTGTTTAGACCTCTCCCTCTCTCTCGGAAGTGTGACCCTAAAACATTTCTACTCTTTATTTGCAAAATCCATTAGATTAGACCCACGAATTCGTAGTTTACAGCTACACTCGGGGGCAAAAAAGGTAATACGCTGCTTATTTTGATGGCCGAAAGAGAGCAACAGTCAATGACTTTCCCTTCCAATTAACTGCCATTCTCTGCGGTCCTCAGGACTCTCCGTCCACTGTCAACGCTAGCATTCTGATCGATTAACCATCATCCAAGCGATGGCCCCAGAACCCAAAAAGATCATCATCGACACTGACCCCGGAATTGGTGTGTGCCTTTCTTTTTTGGTATTCGCAAGTACGCAATCATATACACATATGGCTTCATCATATGGTTCATGATTTATCCATAAAAAGAAATTTGAAGGTTTCGTGTTGGAAAGCTTTTATATAGATCCGGGTAATCTGAAAATTTGCATGTGATGGAATTTCCAGTTTAATTCCATGGTTTTCATTCAAAAAATGTTTGTGGGTCTCCTCTCCTTGGTTCTTGAGTTCGATTCTTGAATCTTTGGATCTTACATAATCTGGGACTGAAGAAAGGCGATACCTTTCGCCAAGTTAAGGGGATGGCACGACTGGTTCTGATTCTAATTGACGCCTTTTAACTTTGTGTAACTGAATGGTTAAAGTATACTGGCTGTTAATAATGTGATTTGGCTTGTCAGATGATGCCATGGCAATATTTCTTGCGTTGCAATCACCTGAGGTCGAGGTTATTGGACTCACTACCATATACGGCAACGTCTATACCACACTGTCCACCAGGAATGCCCTGCATTTGGTAAGTCTTTTATCTGTAACTTTCAGGTTCTTGTATCTCCGGTTACTGACTATTTTGTTGATCCACTCCGTTCTTGTTGTATTTTTAAGTTCCTACTTTGGAAATTTGATTAACTAATCTGAACTGGCTTTCAACTACTATCATAATGTGTAGGTAGTAACCTTCTATGTTCTGTGGATGTTTAGTTGGAAGTTGCAGGAAGAACAGACATTCCAGTAGCTGAGGGATCTCACGTCACAATAACTGTATGCACAACAGTTGCTCCTTTTCAAACTTTTTTCTTCTATAACTTCCATAGTTTCAGTTCAAAGCTTTTTTCTTCCCTTATGGTACTGTCATTATCAAAGTTTAAACTATTATCACTCATTTCTGAGTAAAGATTTGGGAGTCTACTTTTGAGAAAAGAAAGAACCATGAAAAAGGAGGAAAGAATGATTGTCCATAAAAAATTTAAAAGGAACTTTATTGGAAATGCATGTGTGAGTTCACCATATGCTGTGTGTCTTATTTCTCTTGTCAAGTATGCTGGTTGATTTGGGATGAGAGCTTGGCTCAATTACTTGACTCAAATAGGCGCCTTGCACAATGAAGAACCTTTGTTGACCTGTGATTATCTTGATAAGCCAAAGGATCTTCTCTTTTCCTCTTTATCACTTTTTTAACCTGCGGTGTTATAATTTAGTGCTATGGAATAGAATAAGTTGCATTGTGAATCTTGGATACATATCTTAGATTGATGAATAGATCATCTAGTATTCCTTAGAAAAGAGCAATCTTCATTATTTATGTATGAAAAGAGTTGTTATAAATCCATTGGGGGTATGATGACAGTCATTTCCAATAGAAACCTCATTAGCTTTGTTTAGGTAGCCAACTTTATGAGGAACTGTTGGGGATCTGACAATTATTTGCAATAGAAAGCTCAGGATCTTAGGTTAAAAAGTTTAACTTTATGGAGAAATTTTTAAACTTCCAATTTTGTGTTATTGTAATCTGCTGCTTAGAAGGGAATGGCACTAGGCTGAAATGGGATGAACTCACCTCTTCTTTTTCATGCTGAGAAAAGTTCTTCTGTGAGTATAGTTCCTCCAACGAGAAGGGAACAGCACTAGGCTGAAAAACCCTAGGTGCGGGATTTGAGAATTTGAAATTGCTTTCAAGACAAAATAAAGCATGGAGCTCACCTAAAGTATGAGTTCCAAAAAAAATGTCCTATGTTTTTTTGTAGTCGTATATAAAGCAGGTACAAAAAGAGCTGCCAATCAGTTTGCTAACATTTTTGATACAAATGGGTAAAGTTAGTTGCTTCAAGTTTCCTCAATGTCCTAATTGTTTACTTTTATATTGGTTTTGCATGGAAATAATAGCATTCTCCTTTTGGATTTAAAGGTCAACTTTATATGAATTAATCTAATGTCTAGTGTGGAACCACCAGGTTTTCGATAATGCAGTCAGTCCAATTTGTCTGTCCTTCATTTCTACTTTTTAATAGTTTTATTAGCGTAGTTCCTCAACTATTTCATGTCTATTCTGTGTAAAGAAAGGTACAAAACTTTCTGTTGCTGATTTTGTCCATGGTGCCGATGGACTTGGCAACCAAAACTTTCCTCCACCCAGTGGAAAGCCAATTGAGCAGTCGGCAGCTGCTTTTCTGGTTGAGCAGGCAAACCTTCACCCTGAAAAAGTCACCGTGGTGGCATTAGGCCCACTTACAAATATTGCATTGGTAATATTCTTGTACCACTTGTGATGAATCTCTGATGGGGAACTTCATTTTTGTGCATTCCTTACATATCATCTAATCTGCAGGCTATTGAACTCGATCCTGCTTTTACCAAAAAAATTGGGCAAATTGTTATTCTTGGCGGTGCATTTGCAGTAAATGGGAATGCAAATCCAGCTGCGGAGGCAAATGTATGTTGTAAGAAAAATATGCTATCAGTTTTCTAATGTTTGCTTTAAGTTAGCTGTTATCTTGATTGACTTTAGATTGAGGGTTATGATTTCTTCTTCTGTTACTTTGGGTGAGCTCCCTGCTAGCATCAGTTCTGTTTAGGAGCACTCTTTTTTCTTAAGTTGGCATTTTTATTAACAAGCTGTAGCATCCAACTTACAAAAATTCACAGACTATTCACTCTTCCCCTTGTCTGCTTCACTCTTTCTCGCATTATGTCTAACTCCAGGGCTGGATGACCAGATTTCTGGTGATCCAGATGCTGCTGATTTTGTTTTTACTAGTGGAGCAGATATTTTGGCTGTGGGGCTAAATGTTACACATCAAGTTGTTATGACAGGTATCATCTGGTTATAAAAACAGGCATTTGAAACTCTTGAGTTTCAATTAATGTTACAGTTTCTACTTTTTTGACAAACCGGCACATTCTTTCACTTTGACGGTTTTGTGCTATGCTTTGACCTATTGTAGATGCTGACCGAAACACATTGGCACAGTCGAATGGAAAATTTGCTCAGTACCTATGCAAAATTTTAGACCTTTACTTCTCTTATCATTATGATGCATACAGCATGAGAGGTTGGTTTACTGTTATGGGTTGATATAGTTTGAAATCAAGTATACAGAAATTTTATGATTACTGATACTTAGGTTGACTCTTCATACAGGAGTCTATCTTCATGATCCAACAGCTCTTCTCGCAGCCATTAATCCTTCACTTATCACTTGCACAGAGGGTGTTGTCAGAGTTCAAACCAGCGGCATAACAAGAGGACTGACAATACTGTACAACAAACAGAAAAGGTAGGATAATCTGGATATTTCAGATCAACTTACCTAAGAAGGCTTTTGAAGGCACAGATGGCTTGATATATTCTGAATCGAATGTCTCATTATCTAGCATACTTCAGAATGATAACCTATAACTTTTTAGAATCAAGGCAATTTCAAGGAAATATAAAAACTGTTATGGTAGTTGTCAACCCAAAGAACATTTAAGCTGTTTGGCACATTTTTTGGCGACAGGGTGTGGCGTTTAGACCCCAGCACCCACTCTTAGATTGGTCAAATTTATAACTAGTCCAAGAATGTAAGAAAAGAATTTGGATCAAGAATGGTCCTTAGACCTTAATTATTAGGCTTTTTTCATGATAAGAAATGGACCTTGTTGATATGGGATTGGCATTGTGGTCCTCAATTTATAACGATAAGTCTGATCCTTTGCTTTGTGTGAAAATGTAAACCAGGTTTGGTGAAGTCACCGAGTGGACTGATAAACCAACGGTAAAGGTGGCCGTCACGGTGGATGCTCCCACCGTCCTGAAGTTGGTTATGGAACGGCTTATGGACGATACTGTTACCAGATCATAGCCGGCCAATCATTGATGGGGCCATGGCCAATATGTTGTTGTCAAACAGTTTGTGGCAATGCGATCTCATTCTTAATCAATGCAACCCTGATCAGTTTTGCTTGCGCGTGTTTCTAAGTTGTATACGCATTATAACTGCATTGACAGGATTTGTAGAAAGTTTCATCTCTACGCAGCAAACAATTGTTCACAAATAACAGTGTTTGTCGATTACTCTCCGTTGCTTGAAACGGATCGGATTTGACCAAAATAGTCCCCCTTTTTCTTCTTTAATTCTTTAAGAAAGAAAAATTTAATCTCACAATAGTTATCATTGAAGAGAGAGTTTCTTTTCATCAATATATTGATTATTGTACAAAATAATATATAAAAAAAAAGGCCGAATTAAGAATCAAGTTATACTGACGTGAAAGTTTTTATTTTTTCGCTCCTTCGGAGTTTTAATTGTTTGGGTGATAAACCGACTATGGAGCATCTCTTTTAATGATCAAGAAATTTTGGGTGGACGGATCTCGTAACCTGGCATCCCCACAAACTCAAAAGTCTTGATCTTGCGTCAATTCTGTCAATCTTTGAAAGCATGTGTTATGAACAATGGCAGGACGCAGCGTTAATAATGTTGGGAAAAAAAGGAACGACAGAACATGAAAAAGAAGCCGAAGAAAGGGAACGAGTTGTTTGCAGTTTGAACTCATCAACTCGCTCTGATGCGTATCGGCTGTTTGTTGGGCAAACCCATGTAGATTAGTTAAAAAAGAGTTTGTCTTGACACTTTTGTTGCTCATTAACCTTGACCTCTGCAACCCAGTGGACGAGTCAGTGCTGATGGAAGCCACTCCAAGCTTCGCCTGGTACTTCTCTTCTTTTCATTCATTTAATCCTGACATGTGGGTCTCTTGCTCTCTCTCTCTCTCTCTTCGTTGCTGGGAATCTCTTATTCACCGTCTCTTTCAGACGATAAGGTCCAACTCCTTCAATTTCAATTGTGGTCTTTTTAGATATATAGATTAACAGATAGATAGGCAAAAGGGTTAGATGACAAGGTGGTGTGGTTGGTAAATTTATTTTAAAATCAGCAACAAGGTTAAATAAATAAAAAACAAAAAGAATAAAAATTTAGGAAAAGATATTAGCTGAATGTTGCTTCACAATCAAGGGCATTTGATTTTGATAGGTGAGTATGCTAAAGAAGTTGGCAGTGTTATACTCCTGTAATTGCTTTCTCTTGAATGAGCCATCCATTGAAGATGCTGTCAATGAGATAACACTAGCTTGGGGTGACATTTGGGGGGGGGGGAGTGTACTGTATCTTGTTTCTGCCAGCATGCCATGCACATTTCAACACATGAGCAGTTTGGGTTGGCTGATTGTAGTCTTGGGTCAGTACTTTTTGAAAACCCTTTTGCTCAATAGATTGGGGGCTAGCGTGGTTTGTTTTTAATGTGTGTGCGAGCATGAACACTTGGTGCTCTTGTGCTATTGTTTATGTGGGCATTGACATGGCGTAACTTCCCTTCCATTATGCAGGACTCCATGCAAGGCTATACATATATTTAGTTGCATAGATTAGTGTTTTTATGAATTTTTCGGTAATTCAGGCTTTCATGTTTTGAAAGTTTTTAAAGGATTCTGGGCCTTTTCTCACTATGTTATGCATTGAAAGTGAATTCTTGTTCCCTTTCAGATATTGATGGCGCAGCTGCATGTGACAACTCAGACATGCTTCATATCACTAAGCTTGAGGAGTTGCCTTAAACGATTTGCCAATTAAAGAGAAAGGTTGGTGAGGATTGATTCTTATTGAAGTAGCGAATAAGTTGTTCTGCTTAAGGCAACTGATGAGATTGCTTCTGTTCAATTAAGTGGCTCTTCAGTGTCTGAAAACAGAATTGCATTTACCAGAGGCATGCAGGAGTTGCAAGGGTTGCTTGTGAACTAATCTTTGTTACATTATCTAGTGAGGATGGATTGAGATTTCGCGATTTCTTGATGCTGTTGGAAAATTAGGCTGAGGCTAATGCTATCCTTGATACTTAGCAATGAACCATATTCCTCACGAATATCGTTGGATATCTTCTTGATTGAGTTAGCTCACTTAACCGCATGATTGCATTGCCTCCAAATTCCTGTTTGGCACATATCACCTTCTGTCTAAGACAGCTACTTTTGCCTCTATCATGCACAATAATTATCAAATATAATAGGCATGGATTACTGATTATTGTTTTAACTGTATATGACCTCCATCTCTAATAATATGTTCCAGGACCTCTCAATTTCCTTATTGAATGTCATTTGTCTGCATAACTTGTTTTTTCCAAAGGCTGCAAACAAATTGCTGTAGTAAATGTTCCAGCATCCTTCTTGTAAGTGTCCATCTGTCTTCAGGTAGTTCGAATGCCAATCTCAGTATTTTGCAGTGGATCCGCTTGATAGAATGTACCCTGTCTTGGATAGGCTAAGAATCCAACAAATTCTGCTTGGACTAGAGGATCTCAACACAGAAGGCCATTGTACAGTCAGAGGATCCCATTTTTTAAAGGGTTTTTATTTTTATTGAATGGTATTCATTTCTGATTGATTCTCATTTCACAGGCCAATGGCTACAGCTTGGAGTGAGCCAACGGTTACAGCTTGAAGTGACTAAGGTACTTATTTTCTGTTTACCTGCATCTGACCAGTCGTCTAATCCAACAAATTGCCCTTGCCCCTTTGTCCTGGGAGGGAAGAAGGGGGCTTGAAACGAAGGAGTGGATCATGCACTGATCCCTTTTTTTTTTTTTTTCAATAGGGTAGCTCTATTATATAGTTATAATTATATATATATATATATATATATATATATTAAAAATTTTATATCTTTTTAATTAAAATTCAAAACTTTAAAAATAAAAATTTAATTTTTTAATTATTGAGGCATTTTCTGAGAGATTGTATTTTTGCCATCTTTCTGCCTGGCCTTCTGCTTGATTGGTGAAATGCTGGACCTATGCGTTTCTTTACACACACATACGCGCGCACACACACACATATATATATATATATATACACGAAGAGAAAAATTTAGACGAACTAGTATCAAATTACATACTACGGGGAGTAAGATATATATCCATGCATGTTCATGGCCAAAACTTTAATTGTCTCCGTTGGTGATGCCTATCACAAACAGTTTTGTGAACTACTTCTATAACAAACAGTCTTGGACTTCTTTCTCATTCACGTACAAACGGGATGATCAATTCGTTTTCATGTTTGGTTAGATTCAATTTGAATCAAATTCTTCTTCATTCTTAATAGTTTGCTCTATTTAATATAAAAATTTAGATTAAACATGACTCTATATATATATAGAAAAGACTTGTAATGACGAAGTGGGTATCCTGAAATAGTAATGTAATATAAAAATATATAAATTATTGGATAAAACAATGGGTTGTCCATGCGGCTATGCGTCTCTTATTCTATTGTCGAGTGACGAGGGCCCACGCATTGATTAATAAGAGTATAAGTGGAGGAGGAGGGTGGGTGTTGAGAGCCGAGAAATCCTCTCCACTGTCTTCACGCGCGCCCGCTCGTCCCCCCCCCAACTCTCGGGTCCTCCCCTCGTTGTCTCCTCCGTCGGCCCGCCCCCCACCAGCCGACGATCGAACCCTAGTTTGAATAGATCGGTCCGAGAAAATAAAAATTCAGAGAGAAAGAAAATCGGCCACGGGAAATGGCACAAGAAGAAGAAAAGGTAGTTGTAGCAGATGTAGTAGAATCGGTAAAGGAAACCCTAGAGGAAGATCGATCCGCTTCTGCTTCACCTCCTTCTTCTGCAGATCCATCGCTTTCTCGTAATGTATCCTTCAGTAAACTCAACGCGAAGGCTCCGGAGTTTGTACCCACGCGCCCCCAACAACAACAACAACAACAACAACAACAACAGCAACAGCAACAGCAACAGCCACCTCCTCCTCCTCCTCCTCCCCCTCCTCCTCCCGCTGCCGCCGCCGCCCCCCCGATGATGCATATCTATACTGCTCCGCCGGGATCCTTTCATGTTCCGATTCATGGCCCTTTGGCTGCACCTCACGTGATCCCTGTCCACCACCAGCACCAACACCAACATCATCATGCTCAGCAGTATGTTCCGGTGCGGAACCCGAACAATCAGAACAACAACCCCTATGTGGCCGCCGCCCACTATCAGGGCAATCACCACCACCACCACCACCACCACCATCATTACGGGAAGAAGGTGGTTCAGACGGAATATGCAGAGGGGGATGCTGCTGTTGACAAGGACAAGGACGCCGCTTCTCGGTCCAAGACCGACAAGAACGGGCTCTCTGACGAGGCTACACTGAAACTCTTGAATCAGGTCCCGCTTTGTTTTTCTTTTCCAATTGATTTCCCTCTACTATTTGTCTTGAATACTCTTGTTTATAAGCTAGGATTACTAATTATTACCGGACCTACATTGACAACTTCCATTGCCAACTTGCAATGCTAAATATTAGCTTATTTACAATTTAAACAATGCTAACTGCTACGCCATGGATAGAATGTGGATATGGTGTTAGATTTCCACGAAAGCATACTTTTCAGTGCCTGTGTAGTCGGAGTGTAGAAACTGTTGATGATTGATCTGACTTTGGGTGGTAACAGACACATGTAGTGCTTGTAGCTTGCTGACCATTATGTCTCTAATATTTGTGGGATCAAGTGAATTGTCTGATTGCTACCATGCTTATGACTGTAAGATATTGTGTTGGATTGGATTAGACATGTGTGAATTTTAATTTGGGACAAGAGTTGAATGCATGTGTATGCCAGCTTAAAGCATACTGACAAAATTTGTATAGTCCTCATTTCCCCTGTGCTTCGGTTAATGTAATTACATTTTGTCTTATCTATGTAGTATTTTTCCTTCGGGCCTTGTTGCGGACATGTGAATTTCTCACTTTATGTATAAGACAGAGTACGAGATATTGATTTCTAGCATTATTTGGCCACAATAAAGTTTGTTGCAATGTGTGAAAGTGAAACTAATCTATTCTTGTTACCCTTTGTAAAGCAGGAAGGCTTGCACTCAACCGTTTTCCTCATTTTGGTTTTGAATCTCTGAAAATAAAAGTAAAGATTTACAGAGAAGAGTGATTGAACTTATTGATTTGAATAACTTCCTTCTGTTTTATGCTATGCTATTAGTTAACCAGCTCTGTGTAGTATAATAACTTGGAGCTCACTGGCATTAGCTCATGAACTATTGTAATTTCCATACAATTACAATTTTTTGGAGCATTTGGTTTTTGGGGGCCTTGCAAGCTTGTCCATGTGAGCTCTGTAGACCTGTGCATTATTTTGTGCACATGGTTACGGGTAATCAAATATATACATGTTTGCTGTTGTGCCAATCAAGATTGTCTATGCCTTTATTCTGTGCATGTGGTTGAATGTAATCAAGTATATGCATTTTTGTTCTTTTCCAGTCATGATGGCATTTCCTTTGAATTTTGGGAGTGATTTTCCCCTTTTTTAGGGAGACCTTGTTGCAGTACAGCAAGAGATGTTGGTCTTTTCTTGATTCTGTGATTATTTCTTTTATGTTTTTGCACATGATGTGTCATTTTTGATGAGGTCTTTTTTATTTGTATTCAGTTAGGGGAGAGGTAATGGGAGAGGGACTTTGTGAATTTTTCTTGGATGCTTGTGAACTTTTGGTCATTCTAGTTGTGTTAGAATAATTGGTTTTTGTTTGAGCATCTGGTATGGTTGCTTTCACTACTTTTAAATGAGATACTTAAAGTGCTAGGACAGTTACACATTTGTTACCTTCAATGGAGCTATGGATTGTACTTGCTGTCACATATGGCAGCTAATAATGCTAAATTGTTTTCAACATTTAGGTTGGCTATAATATTTGAGGATTCTTATATTCATGAGTTTCTATCCTTTCAAATTGTCAAGTGATCCTTTGTTGGCTTTCAAACTGCTAATTCAGGTGGAGTACTATTTCAGTGATCTAAACTTGGCAACTACTGATCATCTGATGAGGTTTATAAACAAGGATCCTGAAGGATATGGTAAGATTTTATTTAGATTTGTAAAGTTTCTCTTTATTATTTATACAGTTTGTTGTGCAGGTGTTAGGGGTCTCGCCTTGGATTGGTTAATAGATTTTCATAGTAATTGTTTCCTTTTCTTGCTGCTGTGGAGTGATACAATGTGGAAGGTATTTGGTATTCCATGGAAAGTTTTCAATATTCTAGGAAGTTGGTGTCACTGCTATCCCAGTTTGGTCACATAGAACTTGATTTGGAAGATTTATGCTTTGGAATGATCTTGTACAAATGAAAACAAGGTTTTCAAATCAGAGTTAATTACAATGCACTTCAAGTATGCTGCTTCTTCAACATTTTGCTGGTTGCATGAATTATGTACTAACATTTGTCAATTTGCTATTCACTTAGCCAAGGATGGGGTAGCTTACTGCATCATTCATGTTGACATTAGCCTGTGTATTCAGTAATTTTCTGTAATTGGGTGGAGAGAAATAAATGGTATTCATAGGTATAGTTGGACATGTTTGTTTTTGTGTTTTTTTCACCAGTATACCCATCTGGGGTGTTCATGGGATTGAACTCGGGAATTCAATTTGATTTGTTGGAGTTGCTTTGTTAACCAAAAAAGTAAAAAGGAAATCAATCCATCACTAGATTTTCAACTGATTTGTAAATTGTTGCATGGTACTTATGTTTCCTTTTCCGCTTTAATATAGTGCCAATATCTGTTGTTGCTTCGTTTAAGAAGATTAAAGCTGCTATAAATAGTAATTCTCAGCTTGCTACCATTCTACGGAACTCCTCAAAGCTTGTAAGTTCACTATATGCTTTTTGATTGATGTACTTTTTATCTTCTTAGCATTTCTGTCTTTCCTAACTTTTTATTGTTCACTGCTTTAATATTTTGACATATCCTACAGATTGTCAGTGAAGATGGAAAGAAAGTAAAACGCTTGCAACCCCTGACTGAGCTGGATGTGGAAGAGTTACAAGTACACTGTTCTGCCACTTTTTCATCTAGAACATTTTGTTTTTGATATAACATTTCTTGTCAATAATGTTAGTTTCCTCCAAGTTAAGGCCTCCTTAGAAAACATGTATTGTATGAAAGACTTGTACCTTATTTATTATCATTGTGTTCCTTTTCCTTTTAGGAAAAAAGGTAATATGCATGGATTTTTATACTAATTTTCTTGATCTATAGTCTCGCATAGTTGTTGCTGAAAATTTGCCCGAGGATCATTGCCACCAAAATCTGATGAAAATTTTCTCTGCTGTTGGAAGGTACCGAGATTGTTTCTATTGGAGCAAGAATGTACGGTAAAAAGTAGCTTTCTGATAGATTATTGATTGACTTGGAGATTTGATACCCTTGAATTAATTATTTCTCAGTGTGAGGACAATTCGCACCTGTCCTCCTCAGCCTGCTAGTGGTGGGGCTTCCTCAGCATCTAGAGCTGCTAAAGCTGATGGGATGCATTTCAGTAACAAGGTACCTGTTCTCATGTTTGCACACATATACTCATATGTAAGCAGTTACTACTTTGGCCTGCTGACAGTTGTATCAAACTTTTTCTTGTTTATAGCAATGTTTCTTGCCTGTTTTGAGCAACTCACAATTATGCAATTTCTTTATGCTGCTTCTTTGTGATAGACATAATTATTATTCTTGAACTTCTATGTCATTTGCAGTTGCATGCCTTTGTGGAGTATGAGTCCGTTGAGATAGCTGACAAGGCTGTTAGTATCATTCATTTCTTTAATTAGACTGTACCTTTCTTTATATTTTTCTTGTTAGTCTAATTGAATGCATGCACTATCTTTCAGGTTGCAGAGCTGAATGATGAGGGGAACTGGAGGAGCGGTCTTAAGCTTAGGTTAATGCTTAAACATACGGTATGTAACAAAAAAATTCACCTGCCCAAATTGGTGGGCACCCTTGCAGTTGGAAGCTTTACTACTAACTGACTAAATTTGATCAAAATTTCATCTCTTTTTGGCAGTCTTTGAGGTAAGATTTGTACTTGGCATTAAAGGGTCAACTATGCGACAAAAATTTTGGAATAACCAACTTTTATACAGGAATAATTAATTACTTATGGAAAGAACAGGCATGGTGAGAAAGAACATAGATAGATGCGGAATTTAGTTTCTCACAAATACTAACAGTAGTTTTTCTCTATTGCATTCACACACATGCTGACATACTTTTGAATGGTCCTGCAAATGATGACAATCATTGTTCAGTTGAGATATGTGGGGTTCACAAAATGCATTTGAAGTTGAGGCTTGGTAAACTTGACTTGGGTCCATCTTTGGATTTATATTAGTCATTTGATTTGTGGTTCTTTCCTCTGTCTTTAGTCAAAAACTGCTCAAGCACGGGGAAAGAAGGGGCAAACTGGTCAAGGGCACATTGAGGAAGACGAGGTTTCTATGCTTGAGCAACAGCCGAATGAACATCAAATCGAAGATCATTCCCAACAAGAGGAAGTCCAATCACAGGAACATTCTGTAAGAGCCAGTAAGCTTATGTTATGCATGGATATGGAAAAACTAATAATCTGTTTTTACAGAGGTATTATTTGGCTTTCTTAAAGGAATTTTTTATGGACCACGGCATCCTATGATTCCACTTTAAAAATCTTTTCTATTTGTAAATGATAGAATAAAAGCTTCATTTACTGATATTCAGTTCTGCCATTTCGTTCAAGAGAAAAAGGTGAATTGTGTCATTCCCATTACAAGATTCCCCCCCCCCAAAAAAAAGCTGAAAATAAATTGTGATATAGTATCTTAAAGAATTTAGGGCTCATTATCGCATACTTCAGGATGCATCCATGTGTTTTTTTCTCAAGAGATGATGTAATGCTCAGTTTACAATGGCTTTTGCAGTTAGAGGATCGTACAAATGACAAGGAAGGTGCACAAAGGAAAGGGCGTGGTCGGGGGCGGGGCAAAGGACGTGGGCGGCCTCAATATCATCACAACAACCGTGGAAATCACGTGGCAACTCTGCCTTCAAGTAGCCTGGTTGTTAATGAGCAGCCAACTGTGGCCAAGCAGCCTCCCGGGCCTCGTATGCCAGATGGAACTAGAGGATTTTCTATGGGTCGGGGGAAGCCAGCTGCTGTCAATGTTGCATGACCGTTTATAAAAATAGCAGATTTTGTTCAATCATTGAGCTTGCTGATGAATGTTGGGGACGGGCAAAGCATCGTATTATACTGTTAATGGCAGGGTCTTGGAAAGGGCTGTCCATGCCTAGTAATTGGTATGAGGGTCAATGTAGGTATTAAGGATTGAGTGCCTTTTTCTGCTTCAATCTTTTATGTTGGTATGGATTTTCCAGGAGCAAATGTTTTTATTCATTTGTTCCTCGCGTTTTCTTTTACTTCCGCAGCTGTATCATGTAGAAATGAAAGAAGAAAGCCCTTGGAGGGCGTAAAAATGCCTATAGATAAATGTGGAGTGGGACTTGACATGGTAATAAAGCTGTAACCCGTCTCTCTCTCTCTCTCTCTCTCTCTCTCTCTCTCTCTCTCTCTCTCTCTCTCT